>CM076584.1:797408345-797507415 GCA_034641835.2 Pinus albicaulis | reverse complement strand
AGGGGGCAAGGATATTATTAGGTCTGTCATCACTAGATTTGCAACTCATTTTTTGACATTGCAATCTTATGCTTTCTTAGCATAGAAACTTGCAAAGGGTGTTTTCCAGTGATGAATGGAATGAATGTCAATGGTATTGCAAACATGATGGAAAAAATGTGAAAAACAAAGTTAATGAAGAAATATTTTGGAAAAAGGCAGCAAAGATTGTGAAGGTTGATGAGCCACTAGTTAAGGTGTTGCGGTTGGTGGATGGTGAGAGATTGGCTATGGGCTTCATTTCTGAGGATATGGATCAAGCAAAGGAGAAAATAAAGGAAGCATACAAGGAAAGAGTGGCTATGTATGGGCCCATTTGTGAAATCATTGATCAAATATGAAGCAATCAACTCCGTCGCCCTATACATGCAGCTGGGTATTTTATGAACCCAAGGTATCATTATAAAGCTCTGGAGGCAGGTTCTTTGACTAGGGAGGTTAGAGATGGATTAATTGATTGCATTTATCGCATGGTCCCTAAGGAGAGTGACCAACATGAGATACACCGACATATCACTTGTTTCAGCAGAGCCACATGTACCTTTCGAAAAAACCTTGCAAGGATTGCAAGGGAGGCATATGAGCCATGTAAACAAATAATTAAAATTTTCAAATTCTTATTTTGTTAAATTGTTTATAATTTTAAAGTTGGATATAATTATTAATTTGTTGAGCTAACTCATTACACAACTATGTTTTTTGCAGCATAATGGTGGGAGGCATTTGGTAGTCATTGTCCTCAATTGCAAAAGTTTGCAATCAACATTTTGAGTCAAAGTTGCAGTGCTTCTGGGTGTGAGCGCAATTGGCCTGTCTTTGAAAGGATTCACATGAAGAAGAGAAACTTTTTGGAGCAAAAATGATTAAATGATCTAGTATATGTCCAATACAACCTCCAACTAAGAGACAACCAATTGCTAAACAAAATACCTGATGCAAATCCCATTGTGTTGGATGATATTGATCCAACATCAGATTGGGTAGTGGAGAGTCATCCAACATAGTTTGAATCTTATGAGGATATTGATGTTGACTTCGATTTACAACTACAGGCAGTGGTTGAACATTATGTTTAGCTAAGTGCAGATCCACTAGTACTGGGCCCAACCCAAAGTCCTCTAGTTGCATGCACTTCCTCTACTCAGCCACGACGTAAACATAAAGCTCCTCTATCTTAGGCTCAACGTGCTAGTGCTACAACTTCTGAAGTTCTAGTTGAAGATATTGATGAGGAGGAGGAGCCACGGGTTTCCCCATCTCACTCTGATTCAGAGTCTGAGCTAGATGTTGACTTCTCTTGCAGTAGTGGCTAGTGACTAGTGATGTTTTGTTGTAGAGGCCATTTAGAGCCTCCTTGGTTACACATTTTTCTTATGATCTCTCTATATATGACATGTATTGGATAGTGCATTGGGTGCCATTTTGATATAATGCATATATTCATGAGCCTACTTTGATCATATGTTGTCTTCTCTATATATTCTAATGCTTTGTATTTGGAAACATGAATGCAAAATTTTGAAGTTATGTTTTTTGTGAAAAAATAAATATTTAATGTAATTTTTACAAAGACCGAGTCATTGAAATCGAATCGGCCGAGTCGATACCGAGTCAGAGTAAGAGTCGGAGTCGATCCTCGGCTAGTTCGGAACTCGAGTTGAAGTTTTAAAACATTGGTTTCATATCTATTTTTGACTTCCGTTGACATTGCACGTGTGGGCCACAAACCGAATCTTCTGTGTATATTCTGGGCAATAGACTGAAATTCTAGGGCAACAGGAGGCTGAAATTCGACCCATTTCTAGGTAGTTTGACCATAGGTTGACTAAGGCTATATATGGACAGTTTGCCCAGGTTTGCCCTGAGTTTATTTGATGGTCAGTTTGACCTTGTTTGACTGGAAAAATTAGATTTTATCTCTTGTTGAATTGGACAATTTCTCTAAGAAAAAGTTGTTGGGTTTTTCCCTAGTTAGGGTTTTCCCAGGGTAAAAATTTGTGCCTCTTGTGTTTGGCTATCTCGACATGATCCTATTTTCATTATTGTTTTACAATTTAGATTTTATATGTATAATTCTTTAATGATGGATGTGACACAAAGAAGAATTAATTAAGAAATCATTGGAAGTAATTATCAGACTAAAGGATCATGAAAAATCAACATGGTATCAAAGTAAGGATGAGGGATCAACCATGAATAGGCCAATGGTTTTGATTGGATCTATTTTAGGGAAAATCTAGAACAATTTCAATCCTACTCCCTGTTGATTTTTGTACCATCAGATGAGCTCTAACCTCAAGATTTTGCAGAGAGGCTAAGACACATGCATTCCACCCAGAGGATTTAATTAAAATAATTAATCATTTTTAATGTATTCCTAAGTCTAAACTTAGGAAATGTAATTAATTAAAGTGTATTCATTAGAATAGGTGTAAATCTTCTAGATAAAGACACATATCAACTCCTAGTTAATCTTAGCCTTTCATTATGTTTTAATCTTGTTCGTTGATATGTCAACGAGATATTATAAGAAGGAGCTTGATGGGCATTCAGAAAATATATCGAGTAACAGATCAATAGATCGATTTCTCAAGAGTGCAGCGCAACAATTGCTAGAGGAAGATCAAAGTGATTTCTTGCAGTGAGGGGCAGGGATAATTTTCCGGAGGAAGTTTTTCCTGATCCGAAGAGTGCAAGGCAGAGAAGGTAGAGAGAAGTCCAAATAGGTAGCACAGAGCTACGTTGTGGCAGCGCAAAGCTTAAAAGGGAGTCCGCAATTCTTCTGGGGAACAATCGAGATTTATTGCCAGGAGACAGGGTGTGAGATCAGGAGGCCAGAGGGTCGAAGTTTCTAGTGAGTAGGAGATCAGGAGGAGGTGCAGCGCAATCCCAATAGTAGTGACGTAGTGATTGCGTGGACATATGAAGAGACTGCACAAAGACAATGCAGGGAGCTCATCTCCAATTAGATCAGTGCTGGATTTTCCAGTGACAGTGTGAGATCTTCCCACTATCTTTTTTTCTAGTTTTATCTCTATATTGGATTGCCAGTTTGGGCATTTAAAGATTTGTATTCAGAAATGACTGCATTATAATTAAAATCCTCAGCTATTGCATCGATTTTCCCACATTGGGTTTTTCCGGGGACATTGTCCAAAAACAACAGTGCATATGTGTGTTTATTTCTTTCCTGCTCTGTACTTGTTTCCGCAGTAGTTTTTGTGTTGTGAAGGTTGCAGTAGTATTTATTCGATATTAATTGTGTAACGCTGTAAATAACTTGAATCAGAATTAACAAGTAGAAGAAATAACATTAGATTGCTGCAATAGGGATTCCAATCTAGGAATTTTCACATGGTATCATAGCGCAGGTGAAGTAGGAGACCAGAGAATGGAGAGCCCAACGCTGTGCAGAAGGAGGAGTTCGAAGGACTGCATAAGCAACAGATCGAACCCCATAGGGGCTGCACAATCCATTGGTTGGGAAGGCTAATTTTCGTGGAAAATTACTTCTCTGAGTGAGTCGACAGAGAGTAAATTTTCCAGATCGAGATCTTGTTAGAGGCAAAGGGAGCAGCGTAGCAGATTCAACATTGAGCAGATCTTTAGCTGGGACGCAATTTTATGCAACAATTTACTGAGACATAAAAACGTCATAAGAGGAAAGAAGGGAACATACATAGGGAATTTCTTCCTCTGATAATTACGAGCCAAGGAATTCAATTTCTCACTGTGGAGCAGTTAGCCGAAAGCAGATCTACTTACTCTAGCAGGGAATGTGTAGAGCTAGTCAACAATTGCACAGAGGAGAGAGGAGGCAATTCGACATTTGATTGAAAAGATGTCATCAACTGGGTTGCGAGATCAAGATCGGTTGGAGGGCACCTCCAACTATGTTATCTGGAAGGCAAGAGCTTCCTTCCTTCTAGACGAGCATGATCTCAAAACTTATATCACTAATGTGGTAGTTGAGCCCACAGATTCAAATCCACTTAAGGCCTACAAGGAGATGGCGAAGGCCAAGAGGTTGATCCTTGACAGAGTGAGAGATCACATTGTATCTCACACAACAAAAAAAGACATAGCCAAAGAGATCTGGGATGCATTGGCCACATTATATCAGGGGTCTTCCGAGCAGCAGAAGATGTACTTGGAGGAGAAGATGGGATGCACTAGGATGCAGAAGGGGGAGTGCATAGGCCCTTTCCTAGCGAAAATTCAAGATTCTTGAGATCAGCTGGCTATTGTAGAGCAACGCCTCAGGGTACTGAGTTTGTACGACTGGCCCTTAATAGTGTTTCCGAGGAGTGGCAAGTCTTTGTCCAGAGTATCTTGGGCAAAGAGAAGTTACCTGATTGGGAGAGAGTTTGGGCTGATCTAAAACAAGAGGAGATGAGGCGTGATTTGGTGAAGAGCACTATAAGTGGCAGCAACAACAGTGGAGTGAAGATCGATAAGGAAGAGGAAAACACAACCCTCGCATCGAAGGGACAACATGAGCAATGTAGGCAAAATAAGGACATTTCGAAGATCAAGTGTTTCTGATGTGGTGAGATGGGCCACTTTAGTTCTCAGTGACCTCTTCGAAATAAGGATAAAGAGAAGGAGTAGGATCAACAAGTTGTTACCGTAGAGATTGATAGGTTGTCCTCTAGATTGGAGGAGGATTTTGCCACGATTTCCCATATACC
This sequence comes from Pinus albicaulis, assembly GCA_034641835.2. Taxonomy (NCBI): domain Eukaryota; kingdom Viridiplantae; phylum Streptophyta; class Pinopsida; order Pinales; family Pinaceae; genus Pinus; species Pinus albicaulis. The sequence continues at coordinate 797,502,685 of CM076584.1, read as the reverse complement.
TCTAGGGGAGAGGTGGGGTGATATGGTTTTGTAGTCCCAGAGTGCTACAGAATGGGAAGGATCCTTGAGGAGTCCACCTCTTGGATCATCACCTTGCTATGAGAGCCCATAGTGACAGTAGCAGGATGGACCAGTGGCAGTTGGTGCAATCAGGTGCCAGAGTGAAATACACAATGGTTAGCAATGTGAGGAACTGAGCAACCTAGAGCAGAGTTGACAGCAGTGTAGTTGGCACATTTCAGAGTCATCAGCAGCACAGAGGCTTCAGTGATAGCACAAAGGCTAGCAGCAATGAGAATTCAGTGGATAGATGCATCAATCTGAACACAATTGGGTTAGTTGATGGACATCTCTTAGTTGCAACAACGACAAATGAGAGGGAGTTGGAGATGTTGCAGTGGAAACAACAACAGAGTTGCAGTGAAAATGCATTATTTGAAAATAACATGTAGAGTCAACAACAATACAGATGCAACACAGAGAGAGCTACGCAGTAGTTGGTGGGAAACATTAGCCAGACATCAACAACGTAGATGGGATGGTGCAGAAGTCAGAGTGATTCTTTAAGAGGTTGCAACACTTGAGCACATTCCTTTCTAAGAGGGAGTGTTGATTTTTGTAGCATCAGATGTGCTCTAGCCTAAATATTTTACAGAGAGACTAAGACACAGGCATTCCAAAATACGCAGAAAGCGTTTTGGGAAATTCCACCCAGAGAGGATTAATTAATTTAATTAATCATTTTTAATGTATTTGTAAGTCTAAACTTGGGAAATGTGATTAATTAAAGTGTATAAATTAGATCAGGTGTGAATCTTCTAGATAAAGATACAAATAAACTCCAATTAATCTTAGCCTTTGATTATGTTTTAATCTTGGCCGTTGATATGTCAATGAGAGATTATAAGAAGGAGGCTGATGGGCATTCGGAAAATATATCGAGTAAGAGATCAAGAGATCGATTTCTGAAGAGAGCAGCGCAACAATTGCTAGAGGAAGATTGAAGTGATTTCTTGTAGTGAGGGGTAGGGATAGTTTGCCGGAGGAAGTTTTTCCTAATCCAGAGAGTGCAAGGCAGAGAAGGCAGAGAGAAGTCTAGAGGGCAGCGCGGTGCCATGCAGAGGTAGTGCAAAGCTACAATGTGGCACCACAGAGCTACACTGTGGTAACACAAAGCTTCAGAGGGAGTCCACAATTCTGCTGGGGAATAGTTGAGATCTAGTGCCAGGAGCCGAGGTGTTAGAATGGGAGGCCAGAGGGTTGAAGTTTCCAGCGAGCAAGAGATCAGGACGAGGTGCAGCGCAGTCCCAATAGTAGTGACATAGTGACTACGTGGGCAAACACAGAGACTACGTAGGGAGCTAATATCCAGTCAGAGCAATGCCATATTTCCAGTGATTGTGTGAGATCTTCTCACTATATTTTTGTCCAATTTTATCTCTGTATCAGATTTCCAGTTTGGGCATCTAAAGACTTGTATTAAGAAACTACTGTATAATAATTAAAACCCTTAGTTGCTGCACCGGTTTTCCCGCATTGGGTTTTTCCTGAAACATTTCCCAAAAACAACGGTGTATATGTGTGTGTTTATTTATTTCCTTATCAGTACTTGTTTCTGCAGTATTTTTTATGTTGTGAAGTCTGCAATAGTATTTATTTCGATGTTTACTGTGTAACATGGTAAATAACTTGAATAGGAATTAACAAGTAGAAGAAATAACATCAGATTGTTGTATTTGGGATTCTGATCTAGGAATTTTCACACTCCCAAAGCTTAATTCGATCTAAAGAGGATCTTATTCTTGAGGCAGCACATCCGAAGTGTCCTTTTAGGGCTTCTCTGTGGCAAGTATATATGCCCTAGTCATGGCATCCAAAGGACTATACAAATTTCTTCTGTACAGGTCGAGCCCTAAAAGTAATCTAAAGCAATATTGGATTGTTTTCTATCTAATATAGCCATTATTGTGAAGCTGCCTCATTGACCATTTTGATAAGATTTCTTAAAGCCCATTTCTACCTTTTGTTTGAAGCATTGTTGAACAAAGTTCTTGAGGCTTCCATTTGAAGAAAATTTATGAACTTGTTTTGAAGCTCTATATGAATTTCACGCCTTGGTTAGGGCAGACCTAAAGCCACTTTCAAAGGTCATCTTGAGATCACTCTATGGGTTATTTCAAGATTGTCTGCTTAGGGAAATTTTGAAGCAGATCTTAAAGTTGATCTTGTGGACCTCGACATTATTCTTGTAAAATATTGGAACAAGATTTTGAAGTTATATTTATAGAAGTATGAAGCTGACTATAATATCAGTCATGAAGAAATTTGAAGCGGCCCTTTGAGGTCACTTGTTGAGGTATAATGCACATTGGATACACCTCTTTCAAGTTTTATGAACTATTATGGCACATTGATGATTGAATACAAGCCCTCTCTAGCTTCATGATTTGAATTTGGAAGCAAGAGAATTCATGTTTTGATGTTTATCTCTAGGCTATGCTGATCATGCACAGGGGAAAAGTTCATTTTTTATTGACAATTGAGATTTTGGGGTTCTCTAGTGTCCCCAAGAAGTAAATTTTTTTTCTATTGCTACAATGTTTTTGAGGAAGCCAAGCTACTTGGTTTTTCTAAGATCTGCCAAGTATTTTGTTTTGTGCCCTATAAGAGGGCCGAAACCTCTAATCCGTGAACAAAACCTATGGACTAAATTTGCTGATGACTCTTTTGTAAAGATTGTGCTCGTGCCACTTGAATATTGTTACAATTTCTCTTGTAAGATGCTATAGAAGACATCAAAATACCATAATCCTATTCCCTCCTTTAACATAATCTTACTTTCATGAAGCATACTTTCATGTCTTTTGGAGAGTATTATTTCGTTATAGTGCTAGAGGTAGAGTACGAGCCTTACAAAGGCTATCATTGATCTTGACACATTTGCTTGGACTGATATTGGTAGTTTGACAGAAATCGCACATCCTTGATTCAAGACTGGTTAAAGTTGAAATATTCTTAGGAAGAGACATAATCAAAAGTGTTGCTCATGCCTTGTATATGTTGAGACATGTTACTAGGGCCTTGCCAAAATAGATCAAAAGTCACTCCAAAGCTGGAGGGTGCTGTGGAGAAAGGCGCGCATATAAAGCAAAAGATGACCTCTTCTTCAAAGAGATAATACACTTAGGGTTTTGTAAACCCTAGGAATGATTTGAAGAGAGCCTTGGGGTTTCTGGATAAAACCCTAGAGCTAGACTAAGAATCGATGAGTTCGCTAAAAGAAGAAGAAGCCCTAGCTCATACAAGGAACGAATGGAAATCAACATGCTGATGATCAGGACGAGGATGAGCATTTATAGAGATTGCAGATGGATTTCAATGATTTCTGCAAGAAGGCTCAAGAGGGAGTTGACAATTCCCTCCAATCCTCAGATCAAAAGATAAGTACTTTATATCCTTCTTCCTTGATTATTATTTCTTTATTATTATTTGACCTCTTGTCTTTGTATCTTTTTATTGGTTATAATCGTTTCTTCCAATGTTGCATGACTCATACTCGTATAAGAATCGCCTAGTTAATGACTTGACGACCTGTATAAGACTCATGAATGAACCGTATAAGACTCGTATAAGATTTGGAAAAAAATTCCCTCCATTTTCCCTTTCTCTCCACATGATCTCCAAAAAAACAATAAAAACAATTTAAAAAATTGATTTTTGAGGTCTCCACAGGTCTTATGCAGGTCATATGCAATTCTTCATGGGGTCAATGCGGGTAGCCAAGTTTTATGCGGGTTTTGGCAGGTACAGGTAGAAATCACAGGTTTTATGCGAGTGACTCGTCTCACTATAAAACCCGTCAAGACTCACAGGTACTCATGGGTCTTATAAGAGTCGTGCTACACTGGTTTCTTCCATGTTCTCCTAGAGAGGATCACAGGTACATCATAAAGGTTGCTAAGGCTCTTGCAGCAAATGAAAGCATTAGGAAGAACAAAGCAAAGCTTGTGACAAGAGGATTCTCCCAGAGTGATTTGTGTTCAATAGGGAGAAATTGTATTGACATATATAATTGTGCCTGATGACTAGAAGAACTCATAATTCAGAGGGAGCAAGCAGGCCAACAGGTTTGAAGGATTCCATGATGGAGAAAATTGTGTTGAAAATAATTCAGTGGTGATTTCTGAGTGGATCTACAGGATGAAGTATGCGGTAGATGGAAACATAGAGAAGTACAAAGCAAGATTCATGGGGATTCTCTCAGAAATAAGGAGAGCATTGTGAGGAGACATTTTCTCCATCTTTCAAGTACACTTTTGTTAGAATTTTTTTTACTATTGCTTCTATTATGGGTTGGCAATTACATCAGGTGGATGCAGATGCCACTTTCCTCAATAGAGTAATTGAGGGAGAAGTGTACATAGAGCTACCTCAGGGACTTGAGGTACATGAGAGGGAATCTCATGTCTGCAGATTGAAGAAATAATTTTATGGACCTTTAGCATAACAATTTCTAGTAGAAATATCATGTTTTCTAGTAGTTTCTTGATGATATTAACAAGGCTTTTATTGGAGGATTCAGTAAGACCATTACTTTGAGGGTATTAGGCAATGGAATGGCAAAGGCTAATGTGGTATTTGTTACATAAGTCAATCATTTTCTTAGACTTGAAAACAGCTACATTATCAGTAATGAGCTTCTGAGGGCATCCAAATCTAGACAGTATATTGTTTTCTAGGAATGAGATTATGGAAGAATCAGTGGCTTGCCTAGAAGGAATGGCTTCTATCCACTTGGTAAAATAGTCTGTGGCTGTCAAATTCCATTTGTGTTGGGCTGAGGAGGGGGGCTGAATTTCACCAATGAAGTCTAAACCCCATTGTTGAAATGGAATTTTTGTGGAGATGGATTTAAGGGGTAAAGGTATTAGTTTTTTCTTCCCTTTAAAGATCTCGTATTTGTGACAGGAGGTCACATGTTTTCTTACATCTGCAAAAAGTGTAGGCCAGTAAAAACCAGCCCTAAATATTTTATCTGTAGTTGATTTCTAGTAAAGGTGTCCTCCATAGTCACCTGCATGAAACCCTTTCATAACTTTATCGACTTCATCTTTAAGCAAACAATTTAATAAAATGCCACCATGATCTTTCCAAAACAGAGCATTATCTATGATACAAAATTTCATTGCCTTTAACTTTAAAAATCTAGCTTTAGTTCTTGACAATTCAGGAGGAGCTTGTAAATTTAGTAATACAATTATGATATCTGCATACCATAGTGAATCTAGAAAGACTTCACTGATCTGTGGAGTCACCATCTCTTCCTGATCATATAATTGGGCAATACAATTTATATCTAAGGCATGACAATTTGATTCAACCATGAGTTTGGCTAAACCTTGGCCTTTAATGAGTTTGGTGGGCTTAATTTCCATGCCATATTCCAAAATGGTGGCAATCCATTTGCCTCTCTTACCATCAGGCCCATTCTGAGTCAGAATGTCCTTCACTACTGAATTTGGAACATATGCTATGATGTGTGAATACAAGATGTACACTCTAAAGTCTTTGATAGCTTTCACTAAAACTAGTGCCTACTTTTCCATTATGTTATACTTCAGTGTGGCATCTCTAAGTGATTTTCTGAAAAAAGCAATGGGCTATTCATAGCCCTGATCATTCTTTTGCAGTAAGAGTGCAACAATAGTATGTTCTGAAGCAAAAGAAAAAATATTGAAATCTTTTTTGAAATGAGGACTTATTAGGACTAGTGTTCTTGTAAGGGCTTGTTTGATTGATTCAAAGGATTTTTTGGCCTCTACTGTCCATTTAAGTGTTGAATTCTTTAACATGTTATCCAGTTCTCTAATTATTTCTGCTAAGTTTGAAATTAATCTCCTAAAAAAATTGATTTTACCTAAGAAAGCCTGCAATTCCTTAATATTCCAGGATGGCTTATGTTCAAAATGGCCTCTATTCTAGCTAGATCTATTATAATTCCCTCTTTTGAGATTATATGCCCTAATAGTTTGCCTTCTTCAAGTCCAAAGAGAGTCTTTTCGGGATTCAAAGAAATACCAAATTTCCTGCATTTGATAAACACTTGTCTCAGATGATCTAGATGTTCATTATCAATTTTTGAAAATACAATTATATCATCTAGATAAGTTACAATAAAGTCATGAATTTCTTTGGCAAAATCTATGTCCATAGCTCTCTGGAAAGTGGCTCTTGCAGTCATTAATCCAAAAAGTATTTTCAAATACATGAAAGTACCCCAAGGAGTAGTAAATGTTGTCTTTGGTTGGTCTTCTGGCTGAACTAAGATCTGATTATACCCAGAGAATCCATCAAGTAATGAAATCATGGATGAACCAACCACCCTCTATAAAATATGATCCATCTTGGGGAGAGGGTAGTTATATTTTAGGGACACCTTATTTAAATTCCGAAAATCAACACAAAGTTTGATTTCCCCTGTTTTCTTCCTAGTGGGAACTAAGTTTGAAACCCAATCAGAATATTTGATAGGTGCAATTATTTGGGCTTCATACATTTTATTTACCTCTTTTTCAATCAAAGGCATTAAAACTGGATTGATTCTCCTAAGTTTCTGTTTGAAAGGTTTTTGATCTTCTTTAATAGGTATTTTGTGTTGTATTATGCTAGTGTCATAAGATTTTAGGTCTTCATAACTCCATGCAAATATATCTTGAAATTCCTTAAACAGAGCTATGTATTTCAGTTTTTCATCTTGAAGTAATGTTTTGGAAAGTTTGATCAGTTTAGGCCTTTGTTCTGTTCCTATATTTCATTCTTCTATATCTGATCTTAATGGTTCCATATTTGATTTTCTTGCAACGTCATTTGAATCAAAAAGATCTTCTAATGGGGCTAATCCAATAGGTAAAAAGTTATTCTTAAGGTTTAAAATGTATGAATCATTATCTGCTAATTCTTCTATTTTTACCTTTTCTAGTTTATCTATTTCTACTTGAGTAAATCTAGTGGGTTCAATAAAATCTAAATTATTTACATCTATCTCACTGTCTATTTTATCATCTACTGTACAATCTGTATCTATGTTACAATTCTGGAATTCTCCCTCAACATTCATGAAGTGATAGATTTGAGTATCATGTGTAAAAATTTGCCAATATTTTAAGTTGTCTGGTATATTGGGCCTGTGTCTTACCTCTGATGTATATTGGTGATTTGGCTGAAAAGGCAGATTGCAGGTACTAGCAAAAGTTGCTAAACTCTGTGCTTGTATGTTTTGTTTTCTAGGAATTGCAACAAAGTCACATTCCAACAATTATTTAATCAGATATAAAATGATTTCTCTGTATTGGCTTACTGTAGGATTATATACAGAATATTCTCCTCTAATTTGTTTTACAATTAAGTCAGAGTCCCCCATGATAGAAACTCTTTTGCCTCCTAAATTTATAACAATATGTAGTCGTAAGATTATAGGTTCATACTCTGCCATGTTGTTTGTACATTTGAAGTTTAATCTAAAGGCATGACCTTTTGAATGATTGTTTTCCATGTTATGAATCCAAACTCCTGCTCCTGCTCCTAATTTGTTCATTGATCCATCAAAATCTAGGTGCCACATTGATTCATGAAATATGTTTTCACTGTCTGGGTCTTTATTTTTCTATTTTAATTCTGTGTTGTTCTCTATGCCAGTTTTTGAATTACATAAAATGAAAGAGTCCATATCAGTAGCTGTAGAATAAATAGGATAGTTTCAAGGTCTTTCTACACCACTGACCATGTACTTTATTAAAGTCTCTCTGTAAAGTTTCTTGGGTTGACCAAATACTGAAATAGTGGCATAAGACATGTCTAATTGTAGAGATCCCTGCAGTTTTGCTCTCCATGAGCGAGATAACAACATTCCATACTTTGGAGGGATATTAGCTACTACAATATCCATGACTATACTTTTTCCAGGGTATTGGACTAGAATGACACATAAATCTTTGATTAAGCCTAGACATTTCACTTTACTGGAATCAAATGAGAAAATGTATTTATAAGGTCTAGTGATGTCTAAATTCAAAGTTTCCATAATGACTTTTGGCATTAAATTACGTGAGACTCCTGAATCAAGCATAACATTATGTAAAATTTGATCATGAACAGTCAAGCTAATGTAGAAAGGAGGAACTCCTCCTTCTTGGTGTTTTCCATTTACCTCAAGACCCAATATTAGTTTTGGTTGGTCATCACTCAAGTTAAAAGAGCCTTTTCCTTCATTCATGTTTAATGTGTCAATGATATGTGATTTATATAAATCATGCTTTACCAACTCTGTCAAAGGAATTGGTATTTTCAGTTTGGATGTTAAATGGTGCTTGTGTTTTTCATAACTGAATGACTTCTTCTTTACTAACTACAGTTTGAGTGTGTTTATCTTCTTTTTCTACAGTTGTTTTTTCATTTTCTGTTTGTGTTTCCACTGTTTTACTGTTTTTTATCTTCTTTTCAGGGGCAGTTTGAGTTGTAGTGGCAACTTTGACAGTTTTGGAAGTTTCAATAAATGTTTTGGCAGCAGCTATTTTAGGATCAACTGATTTTGGATCAGCAGCAGATGTTTTTGAATCAGAAATTGTTGTTTTAACAGAAGTTGTTGTCTTAGCAGTATCAGATTTTTGAGAATCAGCTGATGTGTAAACAACAATATCTGTAATGTCAAAAAATTTAGGATTGGGTGCAATTTTAGGACTAGAAATTTTCTGATCAGGATTTGAATTTTTCTGATTTGAACTAGAGTTTTGTTGGGTTACCCTAGGGAGAATTTTCAGTACTTTGGTTGTAGGAGCTTCTATTATTTTCTTTGTCTGATTTTGCGCAGATTTCTTAGTAGGGGCTTCTACATTTTTCTTACTCCTAAGGTTATATTGCTTGTGAACTTCATTAATGGAAAATCATAACCTTGCTTATAATCAAAGGACTCTCCAGATTCTAACTGTAACTGTTGTAATTCATATAATTCCTTTTCTTCTTGTGTAAGAAAAATAGTATTATCATCATTGATTCCCATTATATTAATCTGGATGTCTTCATCATCTTCATTTTGGTGAGAAATTTTAGCATAGTTCTCTTGGAAATGTGGTCTTATTGTTTGATCAGGTGTTGATTCTCTGGATTTACTAGTGTAGGTGTTTTTTCTAAAGTTGAGATTTCTTATCTGAGGGTCTTGTTGTTGCTTATCCCACCGTGGTTTCCTTTCCATACTTTCTAGTCTATCCATCATTTTATCCATGGCTTTTGCTAAACTATCTATTTTGCTATATGATGTAGATGTTTCCTCTTGTATTGTTACCCTTCTTTCATTTCTCATTCTTGCTCTCTTGGTTAACAAATTGGATTCTACACTAACTACTATGTTTTGCATTTGTTCTAGTGTTTCTGGGTTCCTTTCCCTCTATTGGTATGACATATCCATATCAAAACCATCAAGAAATTTAAGTAAAGCTATATCTCGTGGGGGTTTAATGTTTATTGGAATAGCATTGTAGATACTGTTGAATCTAGTACAATAGTCTTGAACTGACTCATTAGGTCCTCTTTTTATATGTTCATATTCAGACAAAATTTGTAAAAGATTCTTTTTTTTTTCTCATCTACTGATAAACAATCTATGGAAGGCTTCTAAATCAACAATATGATTTGCAGGGAAAACTTTAAACCATTTTTTTACTTATCTAGCTAAATTTTGGGCAAATAGTCTCATTTGGACATCAGATTCATCAATTTCATGCAATTCGAAATAGTTAGTCATTTTGTTAACATGTTATTGTGCATTGTATCGACTAGTTCCATCAAATTGAGGGATTTTGCTTTGATAAACTCGGGGCATGTTATGTAACTGCCCTGGTAGGACCAAAGGAGCATATCTGGTAGCCATAGCTAAGATTCTGGCTGGACCAGGAAGTAAATGTGTGGTACTTGGTGATGAGGTCAAAGTACTTGCAGATGAGGTTGGGACATTAGAAGATGTACTTGGAAGTGTGGTTGAAGTGCTTGAAAATGTAGCAGCAGTGCTAGAGGATGAACTTGCAGTGTTTGGGGATGGAAATACAACTCTAGGTTGTAGAGGAAGCTTATGAATGAAGGATTATGAGGAATGAGGTGTAGTGGAAATAATAGAGGAGGTAATACTAAATAAATTTGAATTTATATATTCTAAATGACTGGTAGAAGGCTTAGGGGTATAGGAAAATAAAGTAGTCAATTCAAATGAATGTTGAAAAAAAGTTTCATCAATTTCCTTAATCAAAGTTGCAGTTAAAGCATCAAGTTTATCATAAACTTCTAGAGCCTTTTCATCTGAATCAAGTGAAACAATTTCCTTCTTAGTTTCAATAAATGAAATGAAATCATGATCTATTACACTATTATATATGTCACTTTATGATTTAGTTTTAAACAAAGATTGCTCAAAAGCTAAATCAAATTCAATGGCTTGTGAACTTGATAATTTATTGGGAAGAGAATTTGCTTTGATCAATGAATTTTTATTACCTAAACTTTCTACTTTTTTGTTTTTCTTTAAAATTCTATCAGGATTATCTACTATTATAGCAGGTTGTGGATTTGGATTAGACCATGTATAGTAGATTCTTCTGGAAGCCAAGATTTCAGTTTCTAGTGAAAATTTTACTTAACAACCCTTTAAAACAATATTAAGGTGAAAACATAAGTAAAATTATTTCTTTTAAGATTTATTTTAAACACTGAGGACTGGTTATTTCTCGAGTATGGTCGACAAGATGTTATCACTCCAATAATTCTCAAGGGTTGTTTATATTTTGGTTTAAAGAATATTAGAGGTAACCACAAACCTACTTTTAAACCTTAGGATCTAGCCTTCCTAATGTTCAGAGAGGTCTCTCTCTATATGATTTATCTTTGTTGATTTTTAGTTGATTTTAGGCTAGTTATGTAGGATTACTTGGGATTTGATTTTGAATATAATTTGGTGGGGGAATCACTAGTTCATATGGATAGATGTAGGTCTGAATTCCATTGGGCTAATAGAGTCAATGTATCAAGCAATCAGATCAGAATCAAGGTTCGAAAGGGAAGTGATCACAGGGCAAGATAGCTGAGTTACTTCAGATTCTTAGGCTGATGGTGGAAATGGTTTCAATCAGGATGAGAGAGCAATTAAGGGTTCTCAAATCCGGATAATGAGTGAAAAGATAGAGGTCAATCGAAACTAGGGAGAAATTAAGAATTCCCTAATCTGGATATCAGTAGAAAACATGTAAATGACATAACAATTAAAAACTGAGTGTTTTTAAACATATTCTGAAATAACATTCCTGTTATACATTTAGATTTAGATAAAACATGCAAGTATTGTGAAAAATTCAGATAAAAACAAAGAACATTTGAGAATACTTCACTGAAGTGGCCCAACACATGAATCCTATAATATGATCTCTTTATTGCTCAATCCATTCTGCTGACTTGAAAATGGTACAAAGAACCCTCAGGTATCAGCTTAGTACAACTATAAAAATGTTTAACAATTCATCCACACTCAATACTTGGAAATGTGAAGTATTTATATAAAAAATATTACAAAATATCCTAAAACAAACTTAGGAATTATTCACGGAAAAATAAATTTCTTCATGCAAGAAGATAGAGATAGCTATCTAACTAATGCAAGTTGTCCCTGCTTTTATTGAATTTTTTGTTTGATGTCTTTAATTTGTTGATGATTTGTCTCTTTGATGTTTGTTCAATGAAGGCTGCAGTTGAGTGTCTTTCACGTTGGCATCTTTATCTCTTAACTCTGCTTTGACTTTCACCTGATACTCTTTGACTGTTTTGTTTATACTGCAAACTGTTACTGCTATTTTTTACTTTATCCTGGATGCTTTGTTTAGCTTTGATTGTTCTATTTTTACTGCAAATTGTTTTCACAGTAAATCAATCAACTTTTCCCAAAATTCTGCCTCTGGTAATTTGATCTTCACCACTCTTCTGAATATTTCATCAACCTCTGTATATTTTGAAAATGTAGGCTTGTTGATGAAGAGGTGTTTTACCTCATGCTGTAGGTAAAATAAATTCTCAAAACTTTTGTAAAGTACCTTCCCTGTTGGAATTCCTTGTGAAGAAGGAAGGTTAGTTTGATCCTTGGCCACTTCTCTCATTTTCTTATCATAATCCTCTTGTTTCATCAATTTGTCATGAACAACTAGAGGATTTGGCAAGCCTTTCTGTCTCAAAATGTCAAACTTCATCGTAAATCTAGTTACGCCAAGCTCCATGTTTTGGAATTTTTCTTCAAGTAGGATCATTAAATTCCTTTTTGAAATTACCTTTCTGACCTCAAGAATGGTATCTATCCTATCACTAATTCCAATTCTTCTAGTTCCTGTTTATTCTTGGAATTAAGGAATTTGATGATTTCATTTGCCTCTTCTAGCTTTTTGGCAAGTTCTTCTCTAATTTTTTTGGATAGCCTCATCTGCTGCTTTGATGAGATCTTTTTGTTCATAAATAACCTGGATTGATGGCCAAATATCATTGACAGATTCAATGATATTAGCCCATAGCTATTGTTTGGCTTGTGCCATTGGCTCTTTCAGATTTAAATCTTTTTCTAACTTCTTCAATTTTTCTGTCAATTTGTTTGCTTTTTGTTCTTCGTTCTCGTGGATAATCTGAGCAAGTTTCTTTTCATCCTCCAGACCTTTCAGCTGTTCTTTAAGTTTGTTGATTTCATTTGTTTGAATATACATTTCTTGCATTGCTTTTACTAACTTATTTTCTTCATCAGTTGGCTGTGCTGTTGATGTAGATGACTCTGTTGCTGAAGTTGTTGTTGAGGTGACAGGAAGTGTTGTATCCATTGGGACTGTGGGGGCAAATGATTTTGTTAATGTGGAAGGCACAACTGTTGTGACTACAAGAATGACAGTGACATGAACTTCTTCTGATCTGGCTTTTTTCTCCTGGACTAACTTGTCCATTTCATTCTCCATTTCTTTTATTTTGGCATCCACTAAAGAATGAGATTCATCATCTCATCTTTCTGGTTTGCATCTTGTGATACTTCCTTCACCTGAGGATGTTCAATAGGAGGCAATTTTAGTTGCTTTTTAATGCAGAAATGATTGCATTCTTCTTTTTTATCAGTTCATCTGCAACTTTGACATTATTAGGATCATATCCTACTTCAATAACCAAATCTTCCAGTGATTTGATTATGTTATCCTTAGCTTGTGAGGATGCATTTTCTAATTTGAGCTGATCTCTGATGTTTCCAAGAGTGTTTTTAAGCTTTTGTACGCTCATGGCTTTGTTTGTCATTGTAGAATAAAGAATTTCACCAGCTTGTTTGTGAAATTCTATCTGATCAATTGGATGAAGATCTTCTTCTTGAACTTCATATGATGTCTTTTTATAATCAACTGATGATTTGGGATGCTTGAATTTTGCTATAGGAAAGTCATCTGCATTTTCTTAGTTTTGTAGTCAAATGTAGAAAGTAACCTACTCTGATCACTGGGTGATTGCTTCCAACACTGTGTGTATGTATCAGCCTTTAAGGCTTCATTTCTGATCTTTATTTCTTTATATTTCTGCATAATATCCATCTCTTTGTTTGCTGGATGAGGAGACTTCAATGATATGCTGCTTCTGAATCATCTGAGTTTTTGAGGTTGAAGGTTGGTGAGTTTCTTCAAAAACTGTAGGAGGAGCATTATGTTTCATCACTACATCTGTGTCAATTACCTCAATGGTTTCTACTTCCTCATTTACAGTATTTAATTTTGTCTTCTTCCTGTACATCAATTTAAATTTGGTTTCAGTGGTAGTATCTGCAATGTATGATCCTTCTTCTCTGATTCTTTTAGAGTCCCTATCTTCTTGGGCTAGTGTCTACAAGATTTGACTAGTATCACGTTGCTTCTCTACCTCTATCAAAGTGTTCTCCAACCATTCAGATTGATTGGAGTATTTCTCAATATCTGGCTTGGATTCATGTACATAAGGAGTTAATTTACATTTAATTCTCAATTTGAAATTATTAATCCTAGAGGATCATAATACCACTGAAAACTCCAACTGAACTTAAACTCCTGCAAATGTTTTTCTGCCTGTGGACCTGAATCTCTACTGTTACAAATAAAAGGGCCAACCTGATTCTTAATTTTAAATTGTCTTCTTTTTGGCTGCCAAGAAATTGATTGCATCATAATTAATGATCTATCTAATATATTCAAGGGAAAATAACCTCATTGGGAGGTATTTGGGTAGTTTATATGGAATAATATTAGATCCATATACCCTAATCTCTGTATGGTTTTGATACAGGTACCAATATCTAGTCCTACTGTGCTCTGATAATTGTAGGACCTTCTTAATTTCCTCACTGATTCTTGGTTAACTGCTGCTGTTCAGCATGTTGACCATAGGATGGATGAAAGAATCAATGAAATTTGTGTATGTGAAGTGTGTTGAATCCTTCCTAAGTAAGGAAGTCCAAAATATAATTGACTGTGGATTACCTTCAACGTTAAGTTTATAAAGGTTGAGGGAAAATTTCTCAGACTGGAAGTATAAAAACATATGGAACAAGATACTTGAAAACACCTTCTTCAGGAATTTTAACAAGTTTTTCATGCATAGTATCAGCAAGGTACTGGGCAAAACTGAAAATGGTAGCAGGAGGTTGACCAGATGTGAAAGTAAACAAGAAACCGAGTACTGAAGCATCAACATGATCATCTGTGAAATAACCAAGAATAAAAGACCACATGCTAATGATATGTCTGGTTCTCTCAGAACATATTGCAGATGGGTAAGGAGGTTTTGTCTTGGGAGTCTCTATAGATGAAGGAATGAATGTTTGAAATATCTGGAACCTCTTGGGGAAGTCTAGATTTAAGTATAACTGTGTAAGAGCCTCAATATACAAAGGAGTTTCATCTGGTCTAGGTTGGATTTGCAACATTTGGTTAATTGACTCAGTTGTGATCATGAGCATAATTTATTTTCCAGGGGTTATAATGGCTCTCTGATCAGGGAAATAACAATATTGACAAATTTTGATTACTTTTTGGCATTGGAAAGTATGTGGGACAACATACTTTGGCAAATTAGACTCCCAAATGAAAACCTCATCAACTTGGTCAATGGATTTGTCATGGCTACAACAGTGGAGCTCAAGAAGGTTGAATTCAGTGACAGGGTCACTAATTTTAAAATCTCTGTCTGCCAAGGGGGTATGCTCTACATCTACAACTAGAGGTTGCAGGGGATTAACAGTTACAATACCTTTGGAAGCCATGGTTTATTAATTTTTATCAATTGATTATTCTTTTGACTTAGAAAAAAACTGATTTAGGCCTTTAGGAGCACCTCTGAAATATAATTACAGTCTGCAGAAAGGTTTGAAATGAAACAAGGGCTATTCTCTGATCTACAATACTTCAATTGATAAAATTGTTTCTCTGTGACCAAAAACAGTCTTAGGACCTCAGAATTCTGTAAACAGATTCCTAGGGTTTGTAGAAAAAAGGATTTGGGAAGCTACATGGATTTCTTTTTGGTGTGTAAAGGATTCTAACAGGTTCAATTACTTATTACTCTCTTGCTGTAAGTATTGACCTAAGCTCTAAGGAATACCTGGAGAAAATGAATATTTTTGTTTGCAGAGGGTTTATGAGGCAACATAGGTTCTTTGAAGCTTTGCTGGTCTTTATAGAGTTTCAAATCAGATTTTGCACTGGCTGTAGCAATAACAGGCTCGAATTCGATTGAAGTTTGGCTTAAAACAGGGTTGGTGGCTATTCTTTAAGTCAATAATGGATCTCTTTGCGCGAGTTTGTAATAGAAATGGTGAAAAAGGTTGAAAATGGTGGTTATAGGGGTTTTTAACAAATATTGTTTTAACATTGAATGCAATTCAAATGGGCAGGATGGTTTTCACAATGAGCAAGAATACAACCCAGTGGTTTTCACATGGGTGAAAGGTGGTAGGTGGTATAATTTGGAGGGATGTGATGCAATATAAATTTTCCTCGTAGTTAGGAGCGGGGCTTCGAAAACCACGCATTTCGCAAGGTCTCACGGTAGTTAAAGGTCAAGCTTTCGGAGACACGAAAATGATTACTAGCCATCGGATCTGATCAGTTTTGATCTGATAGATGGGCCAATGGGAATAAACTATTGGGGATTAAATGGGCGTGGGGCCCGGGTATTAAGTCAATGTGGGTTATGCGATATATGCTATGGCTTAATGTATATGGTTGGAGTTTATAATAGCCAGGGAAATAATAAGTGGGCTCAAATATATATAAAAAATGTGGGGAATTTAAACTATAGGTTATATAAAAATAATGGGTTGGGAAATGTATATAAGTGAGGAATTAATATATACGAGGTTTACGTGTATTTTAAGGGAATTAATAAATAAATTTAAATGTTAATAATATACACTGAAATGTTAATAAGTGCGGGTTTTTAAAATACACTAAGGATAGTGTTAAAATTTAATATCGGGGTGAAATTTTCATAATGGGGCCCAATATTAATATTTTAAACTTGAAACTTAGGATAAGTGTATTTTAAGGGGTATTTATGAATGAAATAGAAATTAATAAGGATATTTTACTTTTCCAAAGGAAAATATGCATTTTAACTTAGGAAAAGGGATTTTTTGCACGGCAAAAAGAATGAAGTAAGGGGAAAGAATAAAAATTAAGGGGAATGGATATTTTTACAAGGGAAAATTATTTGAGAGGGAAATCAGTAAGTATGAAATCACATTTTTCTGCTATCCATGCCTTGTGAAAACTGCTTCTACCTACCCATCATCTATCATTTTTCTTCATTTCTTTGGGTGCATATGAGCTTGCAGACCCTTATTCATTTTTATTTTTAACAACAAAATTTCTAATTCTAACTTTATTTCTTCCAAGGGCTCAGATTAAACTGTTGACCTCCTTATTTATTCTCTACCTAACTATTGATCTGCCAAGTTTAAACTGTTTGGCTAGATATTTATTCTCTATATATCAGTATGAAAGGTCAAGATTAAGCAGTTTGACCTTCATGAATTGTGCCATTTTTGACAAGCTGCATACAATCTTATTATGCAATAAAAAGTAAAAAGTAGTGGCATTTGAATTTGCATCACTTTCATGATCTATTTGTATTTCTTTTTTGTGTTGGGTTCATTTTTTATATTTTTTTTTATCTTTTTACTTTCAGCCCTTTGATTTTTCTTTTAGGACTTCTATCCACTTTACATTTTTTTTTTAATATGGGAAAACAATTTTGCAGAAAGAAAAGTATGTACATATTACAAGACTAATCAAAGTCAATTCGAAATTATGAATCCTATTATTATAGGGCGCTAACAGTGTCTGAGAGATGTCAATAAAGTTCTCGGATCTTGACTCCACTTCCATAACTGGAACTTGGTGGTTGGGTCATGTAATAGTAGCGCTCACCTCAGATTTACCCTAGGGAGCTTGCAAAAGCTAAAAAATGTGGGAGGGGTGGTTACACTTTTAAAATACTAGGTGCATTTTTTATTTCAAATTTGTCAAGTAAATGGTTATTATCCAATACTAAATGAAGTGCATTTTTTAACGCGTACAGGAAGAATTTTTGTGCAGGAAAATGGGTGTCTGGAACAAGGGCCAAAAAATTTCATCTGCAATGTTCATATCTCCACATACATTCCCCTCCACACACTTCTTTCACACAACTCCATCTCGCATAACACTACATATTATTCAATTAATTAGCAGTTTTGGATTATTGAAGTTTGTGCATGAAAATATTAATTTATGTATATATCATGTTATTAGTAGTTAGTATCTACTAGATACCATGAATAAATAAATAACATATTGTCATTAGTTACTATCTAAAACATATCATGAAATTTTTAAAAGGTAATGTGATAATTGTAACCGCATTGGCCATGTATTCAAAATAAGATATCACAAATAACATTTTATGTTTAGTTAGTATCTAATACATATGTTGAAATTTTAAAAGGTAGTGTGAGAATTGTAACGACTAGTTCTAGCTATTTTTTTTGTAGGTGCATTGTCCAGGTGTTTATCATGCAGTTTTTAGCACGCACATTTCCAACGCATGTTTGATTACTCTTCAGGGGAGCTCATTACAAAAATATTTGTTCTCTAGGTTGTATGGTGAAAGTTCTAGTAGTTGCATGATGTGAGGGATTTTCTTTGGAATTTGTACGGTTTCATATTGTGTAGTTCATTTGTAGTGTGGAAAACAAGCTCATTTCGAAAGTAGGTGAAAATTTTGTAGCATTTTTGTTAGATAAGCGGTGTATCCTTGCTTGTGTATGCGAGTGCTTGGAGAATATACATAATATATGTTATAGCCCTGTAGCAATGAGATCTGCAACTCAAAAAATGGATAGTGCTTAAAACATTTATACAATATATGTCATCATTGTGTAGCAGTTAGGTTTGAATTGTTTTCGTACTTTGATTTTAGAACTTTTTCTATGATATGCTAATTGATGAGAGACATAAATTACTTTTTGTGGGGTGGGCGGGAGGCAGGGATGTCATTACAAAATATGTACTTGGGAATACTTTCCTGGGTTGTCGGTTTGTTTAATGTATGAGGTGAAAGATTTCCTATTAGGCTATATGGTGGTCGTTTTGTTTGTTACATTATGTGAGTGATTTGTTGTCTAAGTTGTGTGGCGCCGTTTGACATTAATGTGTTGTAGTTGTCCTAGTTGATGTCCTTGCTCTAGGCGCTTTTGTTTTTTAACTATATTTTTTAGCATTAGGAGCAGTAATACATTTTATGCTTACTATTGCCATGTTCTTGTCGACATTGGCATATTTTATTACTAGTGCATGTTACATTCGTGCCTTTGTTTTTGAAGTAGCAATTACAATGAGTGGGAAACTAGAAACATATATAGTTTATGCGATTGATTTGAAATCGACATATTTGGGAAAATACTGTGTAAATAGGAAGAATGTTTTCTATAGTGTTGGAATTAGTTGGTGAGATTGTTTTTTGGTAGTCAGTACCACCGTATTTGTGCTTTAAAATTATTTTTGAATTTGTAATGGAAACTTGAGAATGTGCAATAATTTGTGATTTCTCATGTTGTTCGTTAAATTGTGTAAGCACAAGAAATGTTAATATAATTTCAGTTTGTTATCCATGAAATTTGCATAGAGTATCTTCAATTTGTATTTGTATAGGTTGGAACCTTTTTTTTTCGTAGTCTTTATTTTGCTTATTTCATTATCTCTAGTGGGATATATCCATTTTTAAATGATTTGTCAGACACTAGAAATGATTTCTATATATTTGATCCAATTCTTACCTTTGGAGCAAGGAAGATGAACACAAATAGAACATATACATTTAAAGACAATGATAACTCTACTAAGAGGTGCGTTTTTGTTTTATTTATCGTAATTTGATTATTAAATTATACAAATCTCTCTTTTTTTGCTATATTTTTTATATACTGTAATTAAAAACAACACTTTTTCAATTTTCAGGAAACAAATCACTTACAGATTCATATCCAAGAGAAAAATTAAAAGGAAAAATGTACTATGAATATTTCCATAAAACATTTGTACATTTGTTCATTTTTCAATTGAAATTATGTAACAAGGGACTATAAATTAGAATTTGTCGAAACTAAAAACTATTTAGTATTTTACCTATATGCATAGAAATAAGATTGTATTTGGTAATTGTGAGCCTGATATTAGAATATACATTAACAATGACTTTGATATCTAGCTTTGTCTTCATAACCCAATTATTGTTCAGTATCAAATGTAATTTCCTTTTAAGTAGTGATTTCAATGTAGTATTTGTGAATAGGAAAAGAATTATTGAATTGTGAACCAATCTCAAATAAAGATATTGTCAATGATTTGATGATAGAGATGGATGAAGAAGTGGATATGGAAATGAGCACAATTACAGAAGCATATATCACAAGAGACACAATGATGCAGGAGCATCCGAACTTAGCCAACAATGTGATTGGATGTTCACATGTTGTGGTTAACCATGAGGTGGATAAACATTGGCCATTAATATTTTAATTTAGTTTTAAATGAGAGAAGTTAGTTTTTTTTGGGTTTATTAAATTAATTAGGAAGAGAAATAGAAATTGGTTTCTCCCTGCGAGGAGATTGAGCCAAGTAGGATATGAGCTTAGAAATAGAGTAGCATTTGTTTGTTGGAGTGGTTCAATAGGAATCTATTTTAGGCGAGGAGGACCGCTTTAGATTGTTATATAAATATATAAGATAGGTGTGAGAGAGAGAAAAGTGTGGAAAAAAATGAGACAGTGTGAAATCGGTGTGCGAAAGGCAAAAGCAGAGAGAGCATAAACAATTGTAATAACCAACCGATCAAGGGCTTGGCTTTGTAAATTCCTTTATTATAATTTTCAAGTGTTTTGTATCGATCGAGCTCTCTGTCCAAACTATTTGTTTAAACTTTGTTGAATTGCATATACATTAAGTTATATAGCGGAAGGGAAATTGGATTGCAGACAAGACGAGGGTCGTAGATCTGAAACTAATCAACAGGAGAGATATCATCGCAAGTTGAAAGCCATCACATTTCATACAGAAACGGGTTTAACGTAAAATAGTCGCAAGTTAAATTGTTTTATCAGCGATGCGAAGTGAGGAGTGGAGAGATAACGGGGATCATCGGATCCAAGGCTAATCAAACGGTGGAGATCAGAGCGCCGGAAAATGATTTTTCACTTCGCAAGATTTAGGATATAAGTGTTAAGAAATCAAAAAGTAAACCATTTTATTTACGATGAGAAAAGGAGGAGGACACGTGTTAGCTCAACTCAGTTTTGCAATTCGCAAGGATTAAAGTTTAAGTGTTAAAACTAAATTGCAAATTATGCGATCTACGATTGCCGGTGATTGGCTAGGCTTGTCGTGGGATCCTTTGGTAAGGGATTCTGTACAAATGAATTGTTTTGGGTTATATGTGTTTTGTTTATAATGATGTTGTTGATCGCGTCATATGTATGTATGTATGTATGTTTAACAAGTCCCGAGGTTAAACAAACCCGCTGCGAGTAATAAGGTTATGTAGAGTGTAAACTCTATAGTTTCCATGCATACTCTGATATTTCTGCAGCAAGTCTGCATCATTTGGTATCAGAGGTGACGTGAGTCTGTTCTTGAAAGTTGGAGCAAAGATGCCACCCAGGAAAGGAGCTGGCATAAGTCGTGGAAGACCGGAGGCTAATGCAATTTTGCTAAATGAGATTCGACATCTTCGTACAAGAATGGAGACAATAGAGGTTGCTCAGAGGAGAGCACCTGAAGAAGGAGATGTCAGCGCAATAGAGGAAACTTCTGAAGAAGAAGAAGAAGCAAAAGATGACACAACTAAAATTCTAAAAATGTTGATTGAGGCAACTAGAAGACCAAAGGTGGATGTACCTTTGTATGAGGGAAATCTCAATATGGAGGAGTTAATGGACTGGTTCAGTTCATTAGATAAGTACTTTGAATTTGAAGAAGTTGAAGACAAAAGGAAAGTGAAATTTGCATCTACCAAAATAAAGGGTCATGCAACTATCTGGTGGGAGGAGTTATAAGTATCCAGACAGTGAAAAGGAAAGCCGAAAATCAAATGATGGGACAAAATGGTAAGAAAATTAAAAAGTAAGTTCCTGCCCAAGGATTATCAATTAAATATTTTTAAGCAATTATAGGATTTGAAACAAAAAGGAATGAAAGTGAAAGAATATATAGAGGAGTTTTATAAATTGAATATTAGAGCTGGACATGTAGAGGATGATGTTGAGAAAGTATCCAGGTATATAAATGGCTTGAAGTATGATATCTAGAATGAGATCAGTCTATTAAATCTGAATACAATTGAAGTTGCTTATCAGGCAACCTTAAAAGCATAAGAGAAGATATAGAGAAAGAAAAATCAGAGGAATTGAGGAAAGAGTTCAACAAGAGGAAGAGGAACATTAAAACCCAGATTTCAACATTCCCAGAATGAAATAGGAGGATCGAATAGCAGATCACCACAGAGAGGAGAATCTAGTCGAGGAAGGTTTGTACCCAGAGGTAGAGGCCGAGGAAGATATATTCGGTGTTTTACATGTGGTGAATGGGGACATGGGTCATGGGATTGTCCTCATAATAAGTCAACAACTCAGAAAAATGTAAATGTTATTGAAAAAAAGGAAGACATTCCTCAGATTGCAGGTAAAGAGGAACCACCCGAAGCAGGAGAATCTTTGTTATTGAAAAGGGTATTGCTTAAATCTGAAAAAGAAGTAGGAGAACCAGCTCAAAGGAAGAATCTATTCAAGACTATATGCAAGTCCAAAGGTAAATGTTGCAAAGTGGTAATTGACAGTGGAAGCACTGATAACCTTGTTTCTACAAAGATGGTGGACAAGTTGGAATTGGTAAAAACAATACACCCTACTCCTTATAAGGTATCATGGCTACAAAAAGGAAATCAGATTATTATGACATAACAATGTAAGGTAGAGATCCATATTTGTACTTACAAGGATGTTATATTATGTGATGTAATGCCGATGGATGTATGTCACATATTGCTGGGAAGACCTTGGTAGTTTGATCAGAAAGCCCTACATGATGGTAGAAGAAACACGTATACTCTGGAGAAGGATGGAAACAAACACACATTGCTACCATTGAAGGATGCAACTGACAAAGAAACACCTGGAAACAGTGTTATGCTGATGAGTGGGAAATAATTGTTGCAAGAAATCGAGAAGGATGAGGAGATGCATTTTGATGTTATAGGAAGACCCAAGGTAATTCTAACTTCCACAAATTTAGACTATTTATCTGAAGAAATCCGAAGTCTGTTGAATAATTTTGCTGATATTATTGTGGATGAGTTTCCAAGTGCATTACCACCAATCAAGAGTATTAGTCATCACATTGATCTAATACCTGGAGCAAGTTTGCCGAATAAAGCAGCATACAGATTAACTCCTCAAGAAAATGCAGAAGTTGGAAGACAAGTGCAAGAGTTGATGGATAAGGGATTGATAAGGGAGAGCCTTAGTCCATGTGTTGTACCAACAATACTCAGTCCAAAGAAAGGAGGTGAATGGCGCATATGCACAGTTTCCAGAGCCATAAATAAAATCACCATTAGGTATCGTTTTCCTTTACCATGAATGGATGATTTAATGTATTGCTTGAGTGGATCAAAATATTTTACTAAGATAGATTTGATGAGTGGTTATCATCAGATAAGGATTAGAGAAGGGGATGAGTGGAAGAATTCCTTCAAAACAAACAATGGTTTGTATGAATGGCTAGTGATGCGTTTTGGGCTCACTAATGCACCCAACACATTCATGAGATTAATGAATGAAGTGTTAAGGGAATATGCAGGCAAGTTTGTAATTGTTTATCATGATGATATTCTAATTTTCATTCGAAGTAAAGAAGAGCATCTGGAGCACCTTAAATTGGTTCTAAAAAATTTGCAGAAAGAGAAGCTGCTAATAAATTTGAAGAAATTCAGTTTTATGAAGGGAGAGCTAGTCTATTTGGGATTTTTAGTTTCTAAAGAAGGCTTGAAAATGGATCCAGAAAAAGTCCAAGCAAATTTGAATTGGTCAACTCCAAGAAACATATTTGAGGTAAGAAGCTTTCACGGTCTTGCAAGTTTCTATAGAAAATTTATCAGAAGCTTTAGTCAGATTTGTGCACCCATTATTGAAACAATCAAGAAAACTAATCAACCATTCAAGTCGACAAAAGTAGAAGACCGAAACTTTAAGTTGCTGAAGAAGAAAATTACAGAAAAACCAATTTTAGCTTTGCCAGATTTTGAAATTTTTTTCCAAGTTGAAACCGATGCTAGTGGAGTTGCAATTGGAGTAGTTTTAAGTCAAGAATAGAGACCAATATCATACTTCAGTGAGAAACTAAATGAAGCAAAGAAGAAATACTCATCTTATGACAGAGTTTTATGTTGTTGTGTAAGCCTTGGAAAAATGGAGACATTATTTGTTACCAAAATAATTTGTATTATATTTTGATAACCACGTGTTACAGTTTATAAACAACTAGACAAAATTGAACCAAAAACATTCTATATGGCTAGTTTTTTTGCAGATTTTTACTTTTGTGATTAAACATACAAGCGGTAAGTTGAACAAAGTCGATGATGCTTTGAGCAGAGTGAATTTAATCATGCAAGAATTACAAGTTGGTGTTGTAGGATTTGAAGAAATGGTTGACATGTATAAAGAATATAGAAAATCATATTAGGGGAATTTTGAGGTCTAAAATGGGCCTCTTAAGGAAATAATAAAATAATAGCTAAACCAATAAAATAATATTTATGAATTTACAATTTACTTTTTGCACCAAAATCCATGTAACCATGGTTAAATTCAATTCAAAAGTTGTACCAAAATAAAATTAATATTTTTTTTTATTGATGTGACTATAAATAAAAATCAACTTTTTAAGAAAGAGCCATTATCATTGTACAACTAATGCATTTGTCCTTTGTACTTAAATAACTTAAAATAAAATATAAATATAAATTCTTAAATTCTAAATTATAGAATATAATACTAATTACAATTTATATTATTTAAATTATATAATAACATGTAATTAATATACTATATAAAAATAATATAATATAATATAATATTTAGTGAAAAGCGTGTAAATACATGAAGATTGTGTAGGGACATGCATTGTTTCTTTCAAAAAATATGAATTGACAATAATAATATTTTATTCAAAAAGTGTGAAATAACATTTATTATAAAAGTACTTAGAGCACTACCATGGTTAACCATGAGTTTTTATCCACCATTGAGAATGTAACAAGTAAGTACTTTTAACTGAAGAAATGCCACCTCAACCATTAGGGACGATGTCATCCCCTAAAATGTTATTGGTTCTCATAAAGTGAATTTTGATTGTACATTTTCCTTAGGAGGCCCATTTTAGACCTCAAAATTCCCCTAAAGGAAATTTATGCAGCTGTGCAAAACCCATCAGTTCATAATAGAAGCCAGTGGTTGGATTATCTTATCCAAGGATGATTGTTATTTAAAAGTAATAAAATATGCATTCCCAAATTTTCTATGAGGGAAAACATAATTAAGGAGAAACACAGTGGAGACTTATTTGGACACTTTGGACAAGACAAAAAATTTTCTCAGGTAAATGATTTTTACTACTGGCCAAAGACACAAACTGATGTTAAGAGATTTGTTGAGAAATGCAGGATTTGTCAGCATGCTAAGGTGAGAAGTCAGAATACAAGATTGTATCAACCATTGCCAATACCAAACCGACCATGGGATGTAGTTAGTATGGATTTTGCTTTGGGTTTGCCCAAAACTCAAAGAGGAAATGACTCCATTTATGTTGTGGTAGATAGGTTTTCTAAAATGACTCATTTCATTGCATGCGAGAAAACTAGTGATGCAACACATATTACTAATCTGTTTTTTTCAGAAGTTGTAAGATTACATGGATTGCCTGTGAGTATTGTGTCTGACAAGGATACCAAGTTTGTTGGTAATTTCTAGAGAACTCTATGGAAGAAACTAGGTACCAACCTTAGTTTCAGTTCAACTTATCACTCTCAAATGGATGGACAAACTGAGGTAGTGAATAGAAGCTTGGGAAATATATTGAGGAGCTTAGTGTATAAAAATCCTAAGCAGTGGGATTTAGCACTTGCTCAGGCTGAGTTTGCTTATAATGATACTCCGAATCTAAGTATTGGGATGAGTCCATTCAAGATTTTTTTTGGAATGAATCCAAGAGGTGTGTATGAGCTCAGAAATTTAGGAAAACAAGAGATAAGGAGTGAAAAGGCTGAAGAGTTTGCAGAACAGATGCAAAAACTACAGGAAGATGTCAAAAATAGATTGCAGGAAAGTAGTGGTAAATAAAAGCAGGGAGTTGATATCAAGAGGAAATAAAAATAATTCCAAGTAGGTGGCCTAGTTATGGTGTACCTGAGAAAAGAAAGGTTTCCTGTTAGGACTTACAACAAATTAAATATGAAAAAGATAGGACCATGTAGAATTTTGAGGAAATTTTCTTCAAATGCATATGAGATTGAATTTCCAGAAGCAATTGGAATATCGCGTATCTTTAATGTTGCAGGTTTTTACCTATACAAAGGAACAAAGAAAGAGCTATCAGAAGATTGTACAGAAGAGGAAGACCAGACTTTGAATTGGAAGGAACAAATGCCAAAGACAGAAAATAAAGAAGTCAAAGCCATTTTGGAGAAAAGAGAAGCAAAGAAGAGAAGAGAACAAACTTACTATCAGTATCTAGTCAAGTGGAAAGGACACCCTGTGGAAGATGCTAGTTGGATGACAACAACATATTTACAAAATTTTAGTACAGATCCTGAAGCATTGATGGATCAATCTTTTCTTCCCCGGGAGTCTGATGCAGGAGCATCCAGACTTAGCCAACAATGTGATTGGATGTTCACATGTTGTGGTTAACCATGAGGTGGATAAACATTGGCCATTAATATTTTATTTAGTTTTAAATGAGAGAAGTTAGTTTGTTTTGAGTTTATTAAATTAATTAGGAAGAGAAATAGAACCCTGCGAGGAGATCGAGCCAAGTAGGATATGAGCTTAGAAATAGAGTAGCATTTGTTTGTTGGAGTGGTTCAACAAGAATATATTTTAGGCGAGGAGGACTGCTTCAGATTGTTATATAAATATATAAGATAGGTGAGAGAGAGAGAAAAGTGTGGAAAAAAATGAGACAGTGTGAAATCGGTGTGTGAGAGGTGAGAGCAGAGAGAGCATAAACAATTGTAATAACTAGCTGATCAAGGGCTTGGCTCTGTAAATTCCTTTATTATTAATTTTCAAGTGTTTTGTATCGATCGAGCTCTCTGTTCAAACTATTTGTTTAAACTCTGTTGAATCACATATACATTAAGTTATATAGCGAAAGGACAATCGGATTGCAGACAGGACAAGGGTCGTAGATCTGAACCCGATCAATGAGAGAGATATCATCGCAAGTTGAAAACCATCACATTTCGTACAGAAATGGGTTTAACGTTAAACAGTTGCAAGTTAAATTATTTTACTAGCGATGCAAAGTGAGTGGAGAGATAACGGGGGTTTTTGGATCCAAGAGTAATCCAACGGTGGAGATCACAGCACCGGGAAACGATTTTTCACTTCGCAAGATTTAGGAAATAAGTGTTAAGACATCGCAAAGTAAACCATTTTATTTACGATGTGAAAAGGAGAAGGACACGTGTTAGCTCAACAAAGTTTCAAAATTTTCAAGGATTAAAGTTTAAGTGTTAAAAATAAACTGCAAATTGTGCGATCTGTGATTGCCGGTGATTGGTCAGGCTTGTCATGGGACCCTTCGGTAAGGGATTTCATACAAATGAATTATTTTGGGTTATATGTGTTTTGTTTATAATGATGCTGTTGATCGCGCCATATCTATGTATGTATGTTTAATGAGCCCCGAGGTTAAACAAACCCGCTGCGAGTAATAAGGTTGTGTAGAGTGTAAACTCTATAGTTTCCGCGCATGCTCTGATATTTCTGCAGCTAGTCTGCATCACACAGTGTAAGGTGCATAAATGAAACATGAAACAAAGACAAAAAGGTACATCTCTCCAAGTTTAGTTAATTGTATATCATATTTATTTTTCTTTTCTAGAATTAATTTTCAATTCAATGCTCATGAAAATGAAAACAAAGATCAAATTTATGCCATTATCAATCGAAGATATCAGAAACAGCATAACAAGAAGCATTTTCCATGGTGTTGTGTTAGTTACATATTGAACATTTTTGGATAAAGAAAATAAGACAAGACCAATACTCCATGCAAGTTTGATATATAAGAAGGAAAAAATGACAACACCATTGCTTGCACCAGGACATTGTATCAAATAATATGAGGAAAAAATTATTGCAAATGTTGGTGTTTCTATTAGAAACTTTTAAATAATTCCAAAGAAAAAATATGATAGTGGTGACCTTGAGAAAACTATCTCACTAAGTAGCGCAAGCATCGTAGAAAACATTTGTCTTGTTTCCAAAGAGTACTAATCTTTCCGAAATATGATGATTACAAATATGTCATGTAGTCGAGATGGATTTCCAGTAGACACAATCAGTGCCATTCCAATTTCAAAAACACACACAAGGATGCAATATGCACTAGAAATAAAAGACATAAATGCCAATAAGGACAGGGCAATAGTAAGCTTAGATTTGTTTGAATTTTTCAATAGCAAGTTATTGTCCACCTCTTATACAATTTACATGTATTTTTTTTACAAATAATTGCGTATGTGACAGGTTCAAGTATATGGAAAAATTATTCCAATATATATTTTAGTTCGAAGACAATTGTAAGAAAACATATTTCCCCTCATCTTGCTAAAAAATATAGGTAAAAAACAAGAAAGACTTTTCTAGACTTCATAACCGATGTTCATATATTCATTGAAATCAAAGAAAAAAACGGAAAGTCTGAGAAAATTGATTTCTTCGCCGAGTGGAGTATGCATGGTAAACTCTCGCTCTCTCTCTCTCTCTCTCTATATATATATATATATATATATATATATATATATATATATAGAGAGAGAGAGAGAGAGAGAGAGAGAGAGAAAGAGAGAGAGAGAGGTGCCTAACTCTTGGTTTTCTATATCAATTTTGCAACACTTGCAGGGACTAACGAAAACAACTAGTCCATATACAAATCCCTTTGATGTTGTATATGTGAAATGAATTAGTCCATTTATAAATGCTAAGGATATGAATCAAACTATGGTTTATTGTATCATTTGCAAGGAAAATTGTTGCTTTTTTTATTTCTATTGGTTAAATTGTATGATACTTGCAGACGACAAGACTACAACATATTGTGTTCTAAGGCACGTGGAACTAGAAAAAGTATTACATGATATAAAAAAGGTTCCCTATCAGAAATATTGTGGGGACAAATCAAATTTTATCGATTTGCTGTCCAGTTTCGTGATCCATGGCACATTTACAGTGAACCATAAGAACATGATTATGCATATACAATGATGACTCTCTTTATTTTCATTGTCAAGCAATATAATGATGGTATAGTTCTCTTTAATTTCATTTTTGAGAAATATAATGTCGATATTCTATAGATAGTATAGCATTTTAAACTTCATGAACATGTATTATTGTTGAATTATCAAAATCAAGAAGTGTTTCTATAGAAGGTACATCTGTTACTAGTAACTATAAGATTGAATTACCATTGGCTAGGTGTGAGGGGGAATCCGCACTTTCACATTCTGTACCTCCGCACTTCTGCACTTCTAATCTTAATTCAACCTTCTAATTTCTACTTGAAGGATTCAACCATTTCCCCTTGCTAGTTGGAGTTGTGACTCACATTACTTTCTTCACTTCTTAATAATGAAGCACTTGAGAAAATTTGTTTTTTGCATGCATTGTCCAATATTTGATCAGAGAGATTTTCTGGTTTGTTGGATGGTTGAGATCTGATTACATTATGTGGTTACCTAATATGTAGATATTAACATTGTATAACGACATTTATTTATCAAATTTGCAAATCCTAAGATTAGTAAAAAAATATTAGAAAACGTTTTTCTTTTTCACATGGTTTATGTTCGCGTAAACTTTGCTAGTGCACATGACTTTTTAAACAAAGAAATAAGACAAGTTAATACTAGAATGTAACTTTTCCTAAAGGAAGGAACAAGTTCCATATGTTTGTAATTGTACAATTTGATTTAAAAATGAAAGCAAATACTCTCACAAATAACATTTACATTAGTCATAGGATCCAATTTGGCATAATCTACAAAATTTATGTCCCATGAACATGATCAGAGTATAGGTGATCCAATCTTATTGGAATATTCTACTATATTTTTGGAGAAAGTAATTTTTCATTGACTCCAAAAAATTGCAATAAATAACCTTTAGCATATATTGAATTTCAAAATTGGCTGAGTAAGTAGAAAAATTTGGTAACAATTTCTTATTAATCAACGATGGTTCTTGGAGTTTGGCACTTCTCCTGATTGTGATGGAAAAATGGAGAGCTCTTCTAATTTTGTACTTACACCATCTAGTTCATCTTCTAGATGACCAAGCATTTGCTAAAGTTCCAACATGTTATTCATCAACGTTGATATATATTGGTTGAATACATATAAATCTTCATGTATGCTTATGCCATTGCTTCCTTGGGCCATTTGTATCATTGTTAGTATTACAATAGTAACATATACACTGTAGTATTCTATGAAAAAATAACATAAATTTAGTGTCACAACTCCCCTCGACCCCGCTTCCCCACACCCCCTTTGGGTTACCAGTTCTCTAGAACTACTATGATAGAGTCTAGTGCAACAACAAACTAATAAGGCTAAGAACTTCTAAATCATCTTTGAAAATATTGACAAAGTTTCCATTTAAAATAATTTTGGAAAAAAACAAAAATAATTTCAGAAGACACTTCACTAGAATAATATTTGTTTCAACAATGACACCAAAAATACTTAGAGAATTCAAAAATAATAGGCATATGATAAAACAAATATTGATAACACTCGTCAGTTTCAAAACAAACGAGGCAAACCACTTGCCTAGAGATTTAGAAATGAGTTCAGAGCTAACAGGCCTCTAATAAGACTCAATAAATTAAAAAACAATAGAAATAATCAAACTTCAATAATGTTTGTCAGTTTTAGAACCACTGTTCAGAGCCAAGAAGTCTACATATAGTGTATCGGAGACCATAAGTCATCTAAATGACAAATTGACATCAAAGTTCTACAAGAGAATTTAATTGATATCCATTTTAATGGTATTCATTTTCCACCGATTGTCATTAATCTAGTCAATATTTATTTTCCCAATCTATAATAAAAGAATGTGTTCTGATATTTGTTACTAATAACTATATCCGATTTTCTTAAATTCCCACTCGAGATAGTTCAATTCATAGGATTCTATTTTATGATTACTATGATTGTCACACTTGGAAATCGATATCAACATAGTGTCATCTTGACTAAAACCACTTGTTGTTTTCTTTTCGTAGGGGGCCACAGGAGAGCTGAGTCATTAGCCCAGCTTTGCAACACCCATTGTTTCTCTACACCAAGAGAACTTCTGAGTGCTCACAGACTTTGTCAATGCATCTGCAACATTCTTCAAAGTGTCCACCTTTACCAGCAACACCCTTTTAGCTTCAACCATATATCTCACAAATTGATATTGAACATCAATGTGTTTTGTCTTTGAATGATAAGAAGGGTTCTTAGCAAAGAAAATTGCACTTTGGCTATCACAGTCTATCCTTATAGCTTGCTACACCAACCCCATACTTGAACACAATCTCTGCAACCAAACTGCTTCCTTGCTTGCATGAGTGGCTGCCATGTATTCTGCCTCTGTAGTTGAAAGAGCCACTACAGACTGTCTTTTACTCATCCAACTGATTGTGCCTCCAAATAGGCTAAACACATACCCACTTGTAGATATTCTTTGGTCCAGATCTCCAGCCCAGTCTACATCAACAAAACCATGAATGTCCAACATTCTTTCCAATCCTGGTCTTCCCTAGTAGCACAAGCCATAATCACTAGTGCCACGTAAATATCTGAAAACCCGCTTCACTGCTGTCCAATGCTCCTTCCCTGGGTTTGACATAAACCTGCTCAATACTCCCACTGCATGTGCAATGTCTGGTCTAGTACAGACCATTACATACATCAGGCTACCCATTGCACTTGCATATGGAACACGGGACATATACTCCTCTTCTTCTTGTGTCTTGGGACACTGTTCAGCAGACAGCTTTACACCTACAGGAATAGGAACATTCACTGGTTTACTATCCTGCATATTGAACCTTTGCAATATAGTCTCGACATACTTCCTCTGGTTTAACCAGAGCTTCCTCTTTGCTCGATCTCTCTTAATTTCCATGCCCAAAATATAGTTTGCAGCACCCAGATCCTTCATGTCGAATTTGGAGAATAGTTGGGTCTTCAAATCTTGGATAATTTCTTTGTCATTTCCAATCAACAACATATCATCCACATACAAGACCAAATAAATAACACGGTCACCAATTAATTTAAAATAAACACAATTATCCTCCTTGCTTTTGGTGAAGCCAAGTCCCTGTATATAGGTATCAAATATCTGATGCCACATCCTTGGTGACTATTTTAACCCATACAAAGACTTCTTTAACTTGCATACCAGCTCTTTCTTCCCCTTAACCATAAAGCCTTCAGGTTGTTTCATGTAGATCTCTTATTCCAGATCCCCGTGAATAAATGTTGTCTTCACATCCATCTGTTCTACCTCAAAATCAAATGCAACAACAACAGATAAAAGTAATCTAATAGAAGTAGCTTTAGAAACAGGAGAAAAAATATCACCAAAATCAATTTTGGCATCTGGGAATAAACTTTTGCTACCAACCGAGATTTGTATTTCTCCACCTTTCCTTCTACATTCATTTTCTTCTTAAACACCCATTTGCTCCCGATGGGATTTCTTCTAGCTGACAACTCCACCAGATCCCATGCCCCATTTTTTTGCAAGGATGCAATTTCATCAACCATGGCCTCCTTCTAGAGTTTTCCATCCTCTGAATCTACTGCCTCCCTGATGGTTCTGGGATCATCATCAGTTATAGTTAAAGAAAAATTTGAACAGAAAGCAAATGGACTATACCTTTCTGGTTGTCTTCTTTCCCGAATTGATCTTCTCACAAGTGGAGTTTGTGGCTCTTCCTCTTCTGAGTCTTCTTCTATTGTAGAGTCTGATTCATCTTCCTTTAGCTCAAACTCTATCTTCTCAGGTTCCTTTAGTAGGAATTCATGTTTAAAAATATCTTTCACCTCTCTAAACACCACAGCTCGGTTGTACACAACCTTCCTTGTTTCCAGGTTCCAAAGCTTGTAACCCTTTAAACCATCCTTATACCCAATAATGATGCACCTTTCAGATTTATTATCCAACTTTCTCATTTTCTCCTTTGGAACATGTACATATGAATCACATCCAAATACCCTGAGATGTGAAAGAGAGGGTTTCATACTAGTCCATACCTCATGTGGAGTCTTATCCTCCAACGCTGATGAAGGTGATCTGTTAACCAAGTAACATGCAGTCTCCACTGCCTCTACCCAGAATTCTTGTCCTAACCCAGTACCACTGAGCATGCTTCTTGCCTTTTCCATTAGCATTCTATTCATTCTTTCTGCAACTCCGTTTTGCTGAGGGGTGTATGAAGTAGTCTTCTGCCATGCTATACCACCCTTCTTACAGAACTCTTCAAATGCCTTCTTGCAGAA
This sequence comes from Pinus albicaulis, assembly GCA_034641835.2. Taxonomy (NCBI): domain Eukaryota; kingdom Viridiplantae; phylum Streptophyta; class Pinopsida; order Pinales; family Pinaceae; genus Pinus; species Pinus albicaulis. The sequence goes on along the minus strand of CM076584.1, from coordinate 797,469,235 downwards.
CTCCCCACCATTATCTGTCCTCAACACCTTTATCTTCTTCTCTATTTGGTTTTCCGCCAGAGCCTTAAATTCTTTAAATCTGTCAAAGACTTTAGATTTATTCCTCAAGAAATATATCCATGTATTCCTTGAGAAGTCATCTATGAATGAAACATAGTACATAGACTTACCCAGTGATGGAACCGACACAGGTCCAAACACATCATTGTGCACAAGCTCTAATATCTTGTTCGCCCTCTTAGCACCAGAAGGAAAACTCACCTGATTCTGCTTTCCATATACACAATGTTCACAGAAATCAAAATCCAGAGAGCTATTAGACATAACTTCTACCATAACATTTCCGTGCAGTATCCGAAGGCCCTTCCCTCCAATATATCCAAGCCTTTGATGCCATAGCATGGTCTTTTCTCCAGAGACCGCTAGGCTTTCCGCTCCACTTTCGGGAACCACAGAACTGTTGCACCCAACAATAACAGTGCTGCCCTGAAGCTTTTACAGAGTTCCAATCCGAACTCACTGCATTAATACCAGTGCTCCTCGAACCATCTTACAGGTATCTTTCTCGAACATTGTTTTTACACCTGCATCATCCATCTTGCTTACAAAAATCAGATTTTTGGCCAATACAGGAATGTGCAGAACACTAGGAAGTGTTCTAATACTTCCACCTTGCAGCTTCAGCTTGAATTTTCGACGTTCGACGATTCTGGCCTTCCTATCATCACCTAAGAAGACATCACTGCCATCATATTTCTCATACTCGCAGAACCACTCCCTATGGGGAGTGAAGTGAAAGGATGCACCCAAATCAATCAACCATGACTCATGATATAAATGTGTATTTGAAGAAGAAGTCAAATACACATCCCCATCTTAATCTGAGGTAGTTTTTCCTCTACAGAAGGAGCATCATCAGATCCCTTTCCTTTCTTAGGAGCTTTAGATCTGCAGTCCTTTTTGTAGTGCCCTTCCTTTCCGTGTTTCCAACACACCTTTACAAACTTTCCAAGAGATTTAGATCTCCCTCTAGATTTAGATCTCCCACTCGAAACCTTATTCTTGTTTCTATTCTGGGACCTTCCTTGTACAGATAAGGCATCTCCATTCTGACCCTCCATATTTCTCCGTCTCATTTCCTCCGACAGCAAGGCTGAGACAATATCATCAAAATTCAAGGTAGTTGTATTGCTACCTATTGTAATAGCTAGACTGCCCGACGAGTCTGGTAGAGAACACAACAAACTGATGCACTTATCTTCATCTGAGATTTTCATATCAAAAAATGACAACTGACTTACCACAGTATTAAAGGCGTTCAGATGCTGTCATCGAGTCTCCATCCTTCATTATCAGGTTATACAACTTTTTCTGCAGGAACAATTTATTCACCAGAGACTTAGATTGGTACAAAGTCCCTAGCTTGTCCCACAAGGTCTTCGCCGTAGCTTCTCTAGATACATTCAACAATACTGAATCTGAGACACACAACCGTATTGTGCTCTTTGCCTTCCGATCCAGTTTCTTCCAGTCTTCATCTGACATTACCGTTGGTTTAGTACCCGGATCTACCACGATCCACTAATCTTTATCCACCAGAAGATCCTCCATCTTGAGCTTCCATAACTCAAAACTTTGACCATTAAATTTCTCGATCTCTATATTCTCATCGCTCGCCATCTTCTTTCACCGCAAGAATCGATCTTGCAGATCTCCCACTGAACAGGGTCTACCTTAGGCCCGAACAAAAAACCCCTTAGCAGCAAAGGCGTCCCCTTGAAGCCGAAACTACTCTAATACAAAATGTTGGGAATCATGATTGCCGTAAGACCAAAACCCGTAGGTGTTACTCAATGATCGCATCACCAGAGATAAGAATCCACGAGAGGCGGTTAGTCCATGTCGCGAAACACACGGGGAGCATTCGTTTATACAATGTATAATAGATCATGATTTTTATAGGATCTCCTGCTCTCTCGTCTTTCTTTCCTTTCGCCATGGGGGGTCATCGGGGTTGCGAGGTTAAACTCCTTATACCCTGGCCACATTGGGGACATGAAAAAAAGAAGAAGAAAGAGCAGAATACTCTAATACCACTAATGATCCGAATGGAAAATGGCATCCACCCATGGTATTCATCCACCCATGTTATCCATCCACCCATGGAATTTACCCATGGTATTGTAAATGGCATCGACCCATGGTATTCAACCACCCATTGTATTTATTCGTCCATGGTATTGTAAGTGACATCTATCCATGATATGTATCCACCCATGGTATTCATCCACCCATGGTATTCATCCACACATGAAATTTACCCATGGTATTGTAAGTGGTATCTACCCATGGTATTGACCCATGGAATTGTAAGTGGTATCTACCCATGGTATTGACCCATGGTCTCCACCTATGGTATCTACACATGGTATTGTAACTCAAAAAAGCCTATAAATAACAAGCCTCAATTTGTAAAAGGACAGATTGTCCACCACAATGAAGCTTGTACAGTTTTTCTCTGTTTTAATAAAACAAGTTTCTTTGTGGTTTTATTTGTTTTATTTGTTTTTTTTTTCTAGCATTCTAATTTTGCAGATCTTGTCAGATCCATTTCAATTTTCTTAGATCTTGGGGGGAGGAATGATCCGAATGGAAAATGGCATCCACCCATGTTATCCATCCACCCATGGAACTTACCCATGGTATTGTAAATGGAACTGACCCATGGTATTCATCCACACATGGAATTTACCCATGGTATTGTAAGTGGTATCCACCCATGGTATCGACCCATAATATCCACCTATGATATCTACCCATGGTATTGTAACTCAAAAAAGGCTATAAATAACAAGCCTCACTTTGTAAAAGGACAAATGGTCCACCACAATGTAGCTTATACAATTATTCTCTGTTTTAATAAAACAAGTTTCTTTGTGGTTTTATTTGCTATGTGTTCTCTCTTTTTTTCTGGCATTTTAATTTTGTAGATCTTGTCAGATCCATTTCAATTTTTTTAGATATTGGGGGCCTCCGCCTAGGATCTGGATCAGTGGTATCAGATTCAGGTTATGAATCCATGGGAATGAGGGTTTGAAGCATATTTCAGTTTCAATTTTTGGCAGCAATCCTCAGCAAACTCCATGAATTTCTTGGGCGGCGAGTTTGAAGATCAGATATGAAAATTTTGGTGAAAAATTTATAGAATCGAAAACCAAATCTGGATTCCTTGCAAAAAAATACCGAAATTCAAAAAAAAAATCGACCGAATTGGAGTTCGGATGAGAGATATATCGCTAATTCTAAATCAACAATGTTGCAGAAAATGTTCTGACGAAAATTCGTGGATGACGGCTCTCTTGTAATTTTTCATAGTTTTTAGTGCAAAATTTCAGAGAAATGGTTATAGACTTGAGTTCTTCTTGAAAAATCACCCAATTTCAAAAAACAAATAGATCGAATCAGAGTCCGGATGTGGGAGTTATCGTTGATTTAAAATCAGCTATTGTTTCAGAAATTTTGTGACGGCGAGACAGTTCCAGCGCGAATCTGAGAGTCTAGATTCTCCATATAGCAGTTTCAAACACATGAGAAGATGCAAAATGATCATTCCATTTCCAAAAATAGGTTATAATAAATATTTCGAGTTATATTGACCGATTTGTGCTCATTTTAAATCTGGAGCAGCATTAAGAGCATGCTCTCTTTGGAGACGTGCTCTCCCACCCCACTTTAGTAGGCACTTGCTTCACATTCATCAGTTTCAGCATAGTAGCATTCAGCTTCGGTTATTTGGATATGTACCCTCCCACCCCAAGCTATTTATGCACCTAATACTTCATCAACAATCAACATCATGGTTATGGGTCAACCGCACAAAATCCTTTTCATCGAAGTTCATTTGCTAGGCCGCACACTGTTAGTAACACAGTTGGTCACAAGCATTACATGGTATTTCTATCCTTGGATTTTCGTTTGTCATGGTTTTGGTTCATCCACAAACCCACACTTCAGCGAAGTCCATTTGCTAGGCCACACATTGTCAATATCATAGTTGGTCATAAGCATTACAGGGTATCTCTATCCTCGGATCTTCATTCATCACTATTAAGGGTTAATTAGACAAAACCCTTCTCTTCAGTGGCTCTTCATATTCAACAAAGGCGTCTCAAGAGGGAACTTCATGCAATGGGGACCATTGCTTCTTAAGGAGGGAGGAATGATCCGAATGGAAAATGGCATCCACCCATGGTATTCATCCACCCATGTTATCTATCCACCCATGGAATTTACCCATGGTATTGTAAATTGAACCGACCCATGATATTCATCCACACATGGAATTTACCCATGGTATTGTAAGTGGCATCCACCCATGGTATTGACCCATGGTATCGACCCATGGTATTGTAACTCAAAAAAGGCTATAAATAACAAGTCTCACTTTGTAAAAGGATAGATGGTCCACCACAATGTAGCTTCTACAGTTGTTCTCTGTTTTAATAAAACAAGTTTCTTTGCGGTTTTATTTGGTTTGTGTTCTCTCTTTTTTTCTGGCATTCTAATTTTGCAAATTTTTTTAGATCCATTTTCAATTTTTTAGATCTTGAGGGCCTACCCCCAAGATCTGGATCAGTGGTATCAGATTCAGGTTACGAATCCATGGGAATGAGAGTTTGAAACATATTTCAATTTCAATTTTTGGCAGCAATCTTCAACAAACTCCATGAATTTCTTGGGTGGCAAGTTTGAAGATCAGATCTGAAAATTTTAGTGAAAATTTTACAAAAACAAAGACCATATCTGGATTCCTTGTGAGAAAATACTCAAATTCAAAAAACAAATCGTCTGAATTGGAGTTCCGATGAGGGAGATATCACTGATTCAAAATTAGAAATGTTGCAACAATTTTTCTGACGAAAATTCATGGAAGATGGATATCCTATCATTTCTTGAAATTTACAGTGGGAAATTTAAGATAAGTTGTTATAGATCTGTGCTCCCCTTGAAAAATCATCCGATTTAAAAAAAAAAAATCGGTCGAATCGGAGTCCCGACAAGGGATTTATCGTTGATTTAAAATCAACTATGTTTTCAGAAGTTTTGTGATGGCAGGACAGTTCCAACACAAATATGAGAGTCCAGGGTCTCCATATATATCGATTTCAAACACATGAGAAGATGCAGAATGATCATTCCATTTCAAAAAATAGGTTATAAGAAATATTCTGAGTTATATTGACTGAGTTATGCTCATTTTAAATTTGGAGCAGCATTCGGAGCGGGTTCCCTTTGGAGATGTGCCCTCCCACCCCGCTTTAGTAGGCACCTGCTTCACATTCATTAGTTTCATCATAGCAACATTTGGTTTGGGTTATTTGGAGATGTGCCCTCCCACCCCAAGATATGTAGGCACCTGCTACTTCATCAACAATCAGCATCACGATTATGGGTCAAACGCACAAAATCCTTTTCATCGAAGTCCATTTGCTAGGCCACACACTATTAATAACGCAGTTGGTCACAAAAATTACGTGGTATCTCTATCCTCGGATCTTATTTTGTCATGGTTTTGGTTCATCCACAAATCCACACTTCATCGAAGTCCATTTTCTAGGCTGCACACTGTCAATATCATAGTTGGTCACAAGCATTATAGGGTATCTTTATCCTCAGATCTTCGTTCATCACAATTATGGCTTAATTACACAAAACCCTTCTCTTTAGTGGCTCTTCATATTCAACAAAGGTTTCTCAGGAGGGAACTTCACGCAATGGGAACCATTGCTTCTTAAGGAGGGAGGAATGATCCGAATGGAAAATGGCATCCACCCATGGTATTCATCTACCCATGTTATCCATCCACCGTTGGAATTTACCCATGGTATTGTAAATGGCATCGACCCATGGTATTCATCCACCCATTGTATTTGTTCCCCCATGGTATTGTAAGTGACATCTATCCATGATATTTATTCACCCATGGTATGTATCCACTCATGGTATTCATCCACACATGGAATTTACCCATGGTATTGTAAGTGGTATCTACCCATGGTATTGACCCATGGTATTGTAAGTGGTATTGACCCATGGTTTTGACCCATGGTATCCACCTATGGTATCTATGCATGGTATTGTAACTCAAAAAAGGTTATAAATAACAGGCCTTAGTTTGTAAAAGGATAGATTGTCCACCACAATGTAGCTTCTACAATTATTATCTGTTTTAATAAAACAAGTTTCTTTGTGGTTTTATTTGCTTGGTGTTCTCTCTTTTTTTCTGGCATTTTAATTTTGCAGATCTTGTTAGATCCATTTCAAATTTTTAGATCTTGGGGGTCTCCCCCCAAGATCCAGATCATCAGCAGATCCTGTTTTGAATTACTGGCTGCTTTCATCTTTATCCTGATGGTTTAATACTGATGTTTCCTTTATGTCTCTAAGGACATAAATTTCTTGTTGCTCCTGATCTTTCATCTCAACTCCAAATATTTTCTGCTCAATTTCTCTGACTTCAACATCATATTTATTTATGTTTCCTTCTGTACCTACAACCACATTATTATTTGAAGAGTTAAAACATTAACTTAACCCTATAAATGTTAGAAACATTTCATCCTTATCATGCACGGTAACTGCAATGTCTTCTGTATTAGGTTCTGCAAGTTTTACTTCTCCCTTAGGTTCCTTGAGTCATCTTCCCAAGAATTCTATTTCCATGTGAAATCTTTCCAGCATTTCATCACAACCTTCATTCTTAGTTTCATTCTTCTTCTGGAAATCCTCCTGAGTTACCTTGTTTTCTGTATCATCACATTGCAAAATTATATCATCAATTTCATTAAACAAATTCATTTGTTTACCTCCTTGGAATATCACTTCGGCATTTTCATTATGCTTCTGCTCCACAACAGCTTCAACTGACTGTCTTACACCAAACATGAATTCATTTATGAATTCTTTCTGCTGCAACAAATCAGTACCTTCCTCCTCTGAAAGGAATTCTCCATCATACTTCACCTCAAGAGCTTTATTTATCTTTGTGACAATTTCACCAGATTGTCCACCATCTTTTCCACATCCTGCAAACATACGCAAACTATGAGATTTAAAAATACAAGGCTTCATAGCCTCATCTGCTTCTCTTGTCAACATATCTTCCAATTATTATGAACTATTCCAATAGTCCATGAGATCTTTCTCATTGATATCTTCACCTAGAATTTCACCCTATTCTGGGCCACAAATGGAAACTTCCATTTTCAACTCAGCTTCTCTGAGTTCTTCACATCTCAATTGCGCACTCATCATCTGCTCGAGCTTCCTCAACTCTTCTGTTAACTATATGTTTACATGTTGTTCCCTCTTTGCATGTAGTCTCTGGCATTTCACTTTCTTCCTCATGGTCCAACCATGTCTTTGGTATTTCTTATTTCTCTGCAACAATTCCATCAATAACTCAAGATGAACTGCTATCTCAGCTTTCTCCCTCATACTCTTCATCAGTCAACTGTTTACATATGCTATTTACCTTGGCATATTCCTTCTTCTTTCTTCTATTGTGGTATTTCTCAGAACCTCTGAAATGACTATCAACAGTCATCTCCTCCTCCTTTGTGAACTTCATCTGTTCACTTATGGATTTCATTCAAATCCCCTTTTCAACAAGCCTTCATACTTGCTATCCAACAATGCAAGCTCACTTCCTGCGCTTGACCTCTTGGGCATTTTTTTGATTCTCTGTCTTGGAATCATCTCTGGAAAATTATCTTGCTCCTCTTTGCTACAAACAACAATTGCAGTATTTCATGTGTTACAATGACCAAATCTTTGGGTGTCGGGCTTCGACGATCATGCACCCAATTACATTCAAACCTTTGACTTGATTTAAGACTTTTTAACTCTGGACTCGACATCAACTCTTCATCTTAGATGAAAAATGCACCCTCTTGTACAATAAATCAATGGTTTAACTTGACTCAAGCTATCCAAATTTCTTCATTTGACCTTAACATCTTATTTGACTTCAAAGCTAGACCCAATAATTACAATAGTGGATATTTTGATTCTAATTCAAGCTATACAATATACCAATGAACATCCACCCTTAATACATTTTCATAATGTAAAATCTTCACTGCACCAATTTTCTCTCATATTCCATTCTTATGATAAGATCATAATTCACTAATTATATCATCTCCCATTACTCACATGATACTTAAGCCTTTAAATCGAAATGAAATGCATTTTTCCCAAGATTTATTTTATGGTGAAAATAAATAAGCCATTTAATTTTCAGCATTCAAAATACCTTTTTGAAATGAATTATCATACCTTATGCTCCTTTCAATAAACCTTTTCTTTTCAATTTCAATTCTTCGGATTTCATTTTTCTGTGTCGTTCTTATCATTGTGAATATTTGAATGCCCTTCATACCATAACCTCTTCAACATGCTCATCATCTTAGCACAAATATTTTTCCTGTACTTCCACACAACTCCTTCTTTGCAGTGACGGTTCTCATGCAACACCGTCTCTCTTTAGTGCACAAACAATTCCTTCATAGGAATTTTCCAAAACTTTCTTTTAACAAGGTGGCATCAACATATTTCTTTGGCAACAAAAAACACAAACTACACTATCTTCGGGACAGAACAATGTGAACACTCCCACATGAATTACAAGCAACGATCAATCATGATCTTTAACTCATAGAAATCATAGATGCTCCTTTATCGACTTGCTCCTTCATGTAGATCTTAGTGATCATAACCTCAAAAAAATATACCACAACCACACTGGCTCACCATTCTTTTACTGTGATTGGGTTAGCCACTTGATCTCGAATGCTGCGAACATATCTCAATCAACAAGGTCAAAACACTTCTTCAATAGTTCATTTTTCTTCATAATTTGCAGGTATTGTGAACATTTCACTTTTAAAATTTCACAGAAATCATAACACAATTCGCAGACAACAATACCACTTCTGCTTGTTTGATTTAGCACTCAAACCCAATAATCGATTGTAATTTCACACCAAGTGAAACTATTCATACCTTGATAAATGGATACAAATGTGTGCAACAGATATACCCCATTGATTTTTATGGAATAAGTGTAGAGGGTTTATACCCTTGAATTTTTGTAACTTGAGAAGTCAAATCATTCGAGGTGTTGATGATGAACTTGAATGCCATTTTCAAGAATTCTGGAAATGAGTCTATAAAGGAAAGGTCATGACTGAAAATGACCACCGCATTCAAACAACAAAACTCCAATTTGAACATATCTAAAGAATAGAATTGTCAACTACATATATCAAGTTGTTAGAAAACTTAAATGGTTGCAATTTGAATTCATCGTTTCATTGCCTCTGTGAAGGGTCTGGGTTCTTCCAATGCTCCGTAAGTGTCATACAGGTCGTCCAGAATAGTCATGGCTACACAAAATTTTGCGAAGGCAATTTGGCTTTCAGAAAACTTGTGCTCAAAAAGTTCCAGTGATAGCAAAAAAGTAATATTCCACTTGACGCTGCTTAAAAAAATTCCAGCTCTGCCATATCTACGTCTCTCCACCATCATACAGGAAGCATTGCATAAGGAACTAATGAAAGCCTTGTGTTACCACTAACGCAGTTGTAGCATCATAAATCCACTGTTATCACATCATAAATCCACTGTTATAGCATCATACTATATAATGCAGTTTCACAGTGAGGTTCTACCCGTCGACTCCGATTGCAGAATTCAACTCCCACTTTTCCTTTCGGCATTATCCTCAGCATGCTCCAATGTCTGTGTTCAAACTTATGCTACCTCCACACTCAATCCACATCAATTGATTTTCTCCTATGCATACGATTGTCCCTACTTTGGAGAAATCACTCAATACTGGATGAATTTTCTGCAATCGTGATAATGCAAAATATCAATATGAGAATGTGTTATACAACTCTAGCAAATAAAACGCAGCCCAGTAATGAATTCGGCCTCCAATAGTTGAACTCGTCTACTGCATATACAACACACTCATCTCTCATCCACGACTGCATGGATTAATTATATCTTTGGGCTCATATACCAAATGATGCAGCGAATCTGCAATTAATCAAAATACTTGCATACAATAAAGAGTGCATTCCTAACAACATGAAATCCTCATAAAAAATCTTCATTAAAACCATTTAAAATTAACCATCAATATATATGAAGTGAGAGCCGAACAATAAATAAAATACTCGCACATAATAACAACAATAATTTCAGATTCAAACCCTTTTGCTCGAACATTACATTTGTGGGCCTCTCGGCTCTCACCCTTTACATGAACTCTCACACCATTTCTCTCTATATCACTTTGACCTATTCCAGTCTCCGTGTCTCTCTATCCTCCCACAAAGCTTCACATTTATACATAATTATGGATTAATTTGAATCCATCATTTCCTCCACAAATATCTCAACCAAATCCTAAAATATCTTTATCCCTTCTTTGACTCAACCAAGTTCCATTTAAGGAATTCATAATCCCTAAAATATCTATCCAATCCAACTCCACTCATATTCTCAATTAATTAAGAGAATATTTACAATAAACCTCATACTCAGATTTTCCTCTCAATTTATTTTTTAAAATGTACATAATGTATAAAATAATTACAGAAACATCACCCCCTAAATCACACAAATAAATAATGAAAATTAAGCAGGATGCTCCTGCATCACAAAAATGCATTTTTTTTTAATGTAAAATTAATGTGAAATTGAAGTATTTTGGTTTTCGCTGACAATAATTTTTTTTAATTACTATTTTTAATATGTCACTGTAAGTATTATTTTATTATTTTTAAATGCATCTCCTTCATACTGAGTTGTACAACGCAATAAATGGAATAGGATGAATAATTCTAGTTATTAGGATGATGTTAATAAATACTTTTCAATTGATAATTATTTAAATCTCCTTTTGCATTTAGGATAAATCGTTCAAACCTCCTTTGCAATAATTATGAGTAAACAAATATATTTTGATAAAGCTTGGTATATCCAATATTATGACGATCTAGGTTGATTTAATTATTAGCCTTTAAAATGCCACATTAAAGAAGAATATTATGGGAAAAAAATCACAGGTTAAGAATACCATGATAAATAGCCATGGGCTCCATAATTTTATGTTTTTTATTTTATTTTATCTTACTTTTTTAATTTCATTTTGTTTTATTTTATCTAAGTCAAAATGTTTTTTTTTTCCCAAGAAAAAATCGTAATTTTCATAATATTGAAGAAAATTATGTTGTAGATGCGTGTGGCATATTCATCATATTGTGACAATGGTCACATACAAAAATATAGGTCCAAAAAGATCCCCTGTTGGAGGTTCATGAAATTTCAATACAATGTCTGCTGATATAGAGTCAATACATATAGATAGAATAAATACATATGATAACCATGAGCCTACAAAAAAACATGAAAATCAGGCTAATTCCCACCTGCTAGATGCTGATCTATGTATGGGCGATGATAACAGCTAAAATGCTCATGTCTAGTGTGTTCTTCAATCAACCAGATCCCCCGAGGATGGAGGGTGAACCCCTTGGATAGCATATCGGAAAGATGGTTGCGCTCCTTGGAAATATGGTAACAAAATATAGAATCAAATTTTGCTTTTAAGTGCCAAGAGTCCTCCAAAATATGACGGAGTGTATGCACATGACATACAGATGTCTGGTTGAACTAGCTGATGATGGTATTTGAATCTCCAAAAATTTGTAAGAGATGACAGCCATGTTCACTGGTAAATTTAAGAAGGTGTGTCAAGGATATGAGTTTATCATAATTATTGGTACAATGCCCCAATCCCATTTTAATTCTGTAATGGTGATGATCGTTTATGTAGAGGATGACACCACCCCCACAACCATTTTGCTGGGCAGAACCATAAAAGTAGGCCCATGGAAGGTCCCAGTTAATAGATTCCAGGGTCAGGATGTGAGTGGGATGGGAGGCTCATCATGTGGAAGGCTGTTATAGGTGGAAATGATGTAAGAATATGCGAGGGAACAATTAGGTGCAGTATCATGAAATATGCATTTGTTACGTATGATCCATAGTGCCCAAATAATAAGGAGGGGGAGGTTACGAGACTTATGGATAGATGCATTGATCCACCAAGTCTGCCATGCTCCAGGGATGTTTTCCCCATCCCATTGGAGAGTAATATGAAGAGAAGATAAGGTCTGTTGCTAAAGAGCCCGAGCTGTAGGGCAGTGTAGAAACAGGTGACTGACAGACTCAGATGAATCTATGCACAAGATACACCAGGAAGGACCATGAATAGATTACTTCTGTAGGTTATCCCAGTCGGTGCAATGTTGCGAAGTATACACAACATAAAGAGAATTGATCTAGGCGGAGCTTTTAATTTCCAGATGCATCCCCACCACTAAGTGGATTTCAAAGGTTGATTATTTGAAAAGTTAAAAGGATAACCATCCTTTGGTGTATATTTTCCATGGGACGCATGATGCCAGAGAAGCTCATCCTCGCCCTGAGTTATGCGAACATGTGATTCTGAGATAGCTATAATATAGTGGTGCCAGACCTCTTGCCAATGATCAGGTATTCTGAGCTGAATAGATGACTTCCAACCTTGTGCAAATAAAGTCTAAGAAACCGATTCAGAAATCTGGGAAATGTAGGTGATACCAGATCTGTTGATGTGCTCAATGATCTTGGGAGGAAGGAGGTATGCATCTTCACTTCCTGACCATGGATCCAAACCAATTTGAGCTGAGTTTCCAGATTTAATATGCCATGACAAACCTTCTCTAATGAAAGTCAGAGATTTGAGGACAACCTTCCATATCGAGGAACTGTGTCTCATGTTCCAGGATGGGCTTCTTATCCAATTCATGAGTGAAAGTGACGTAATGTATTTCTGAGTGACCACCTCTGTCCAAATATTACGTGAGGTCATGATCTGGCATCCCATATTTGCAACGAGATGTTTGGAAAAAGCTTCGAGGTTCTTGATGCCCTATCCTCCCCATTGTTTGGGTAAAGCAATGCTGTCCCATTTAATCCATGCAAAATTGTGACCGTTTGTTCCCCACCCAGAGGAATCTATGGCAGAGCTGTTGAATCTTAGAGAGAATTACTTTAGGTATCCATGCAAGGGACATCCAATACACAGGTGTAGCTTCCAAGACAGTTTTGATAAGGATCAGTCTACCTGCCTGGGAGAGCCAACAGTGGTGCTAAATATATATTTTATTTTCCAACTTTGCAATGAGCCATGACCAATCAACATTATAGTAGGAATATGGCTTTAACCTGAATCCCAAATATTTGAGACCTCCGAGAATTAAGGGTCATGAAAGGGAATCGTTGAATGGCTAGAGCCCTCTCCTGTTGTGAACATCTAATGACTATCCGAGTGTATTTGTGATTGTTGCAAATCATACCAGTGGCAAGGTTGAATGAGGAAAATATGTCAGAAAAAGTAGTGATGTCCCCCATAGACCCATTGAGGGAGATAAGGACATCATCGACAAAAAGGAGATGGGATAGGGTACGACCACCTACAATTCTAATACCCAAGAGTATCCCAAAGCGACGCTCAGGTGTAATCAATTCGCTGAGAGATTCCATGATCAGTAGGAAGAGGAGGGGGGAGAGAGGAAAACCCTGTCTGAGTCCTCTCTCAGAGTGGAAGAAAGGGGATGCCGATCTGTTGATAAGAACACTAAATGAAACATTAGTGATGCAACACATGATCCAGTTAATGAAAATAATGGGGAACCCCAGACGCGTTAGGAGCATATGGATGTAGAGCCAGTTGGAGTGATCAAAGGCATTTTCCAGGTCAATTTTGATAATAATTCCTTTGAGGTTCTTAGTCTTAATGGAGTGTAAATCTTATTGAGCAGTTCCAATGGCCTCGAGGATTTGACGGTGGTGAAGGAAAGAAAACTATTCAAGTGAGATGTGTTTAGAGAGGATGGGTTTGATCCTATTGGCGATGATCTTGGAAATGATTTTGTATATAGAATTGCATAAGGAGATGGGGCGGTAATCTAAAAATGAGCGAGGAGAGTCCAATTTGGTGATAAGAGAAATAAAGGTCAAGTTGAAGGCGTCATATAAATGACCAGTCTGCCTGTAGTGCTCCACAACATTGAGAATGTCCTATCCTAGGATATCAAAAAAGGCCAGATAGAATTCTATAGGTCATCCATCAGGTCCCAAAATTTTATCTTTCTTGAACCATTTAAGGGCATACTAGAATTCCTTCATCGAGACAAGATTAGTCAGGGATTCATCCTCATGTGGCTCCATATATCGGGGAATAATATCGCAACCTTAATGATCTCTGGAAGTGACGTTGTCTGTGGAGTTTTATAGAGATTTCTAAATTGAGAGACACCCATATTTTCCAATTGATGAAAGGTCTGGAATAAGTCAAAATGTTAAACAGTACATCTCTACCATAATGGAATCGAGAGTTTCTCTTGCCAAATAATTATCTTTTAGCAAAGTATATTTATCCACATTAAGTTTAAATATTCATTATGTTTTCTCTACCTTATCAGGGACTAAACTAACATGGACTAAAATAACATGTGCCACTTGTTTTATTAACCAGCCTAGATCTATCTTAACTCAAATTTCTTGATATGAAAACCTCTTTTAAAGTTAAAAGATATTTGATCCCTCCCTTCCCATTAAGCTGGATCTAGGTTAGTGTGATCTGGATCTTGGGGGGAGGCCCCCAAGATCTAAGAAAATTGAAATGGATCTAAAAAGATCTTCGAAATTAGAATGCTAGAAAAAAAAAAAGAGAACACAAAGCAAATAAAACCACAAAGAAACTTGTTTTATTAAAACAGAGAAAAACTGTAGAAGCTACATTGTGGTGGAAAATATGTCCTTTTACAAACTGAGGCTTGTTATTTATATCCTTTTTTGAGTTACAATACCATGTGTAGATACCATAGGTGGATACCATGGGTCAAAACCATGGGTAGATACCACTTACAATTCCATGGGTCAACACCATGGGTAAATACCACTTACAATACCATGGGTAAATTCCATGTGTGGATGAATACCATGGGTGGATACATACCATGGGTGAATGAATATTATGGATAGATATCACTTACAATACCATGGGTGAATAAATACAATGGGTGGATGAATACCATGGGTCTATGCCATTTACAATACCATGGGTAAATTCCATGGGTGGATGGATAATATGGGTGGATGAATACCATGGGTGGATGCCATTTTCCATTCGAAACATTCCTCCCTCCTTAAGAAGAAATGGTCCCCATTGCGTGAAGTTCCCTCCTGAGAAACCTTTGTTGCACTGAAGATAAGGGTTTTGTGTATTTAACCCTTAACTGTGATGGATGAAGATCTGAGGATAGAGATACCATGTAATGCTTGTGACCAACTATGATATTGACAATGTGCGGCCTAGTAAATGGACTTCAATGAAGTGTGGGTTTGTGGATCAACCAAAACCATGAAAAATGAAGATCCGAGGATAGAGATACCCTGTAATGCTTATGACCAACTGTGTTACTAGCAGTGTGTTTCCTAGCAAATGGACTTCGATGAAAATGATTTTGTGCGGTTGACCCATAACCGTGATGTTGATTGTTGATGAAGTAGCAGGTGCCTACATAGCTTGGGGTGGGAGGGAATGTCTCTAAATAACCCAAGCCAAACGCTGCTATGCTGAAACTGATGAATGTGAAGCAGGTGCCTACTAAAGTGGGCTGGGAGGGCACGTCTCCAAAGGGAACCCACTCTGAATGTTGCTCCAGATTTAAAATGAGAATAACTTGGCCAATATAACTCAAAATATTTATTATAACCTGTTTTTGGAAATGGAATGATCATTCTGCATCTTCCCATGCATTCGAAACCACTATCTGAAAACTTTAGACTCTCATATTTGTGCTGGAATTGTCTCGCCATCACAAAATTTCTGAAAAATTAACTGATTTTAAATCAACGATAATGCCCACATCCGGACTCCGATTCGATCGATTTTTTTTATTTTAAAATTGGGTTATTTTTCAAGGGGAGCTCAGATATATAACTATTTCTCTGAAATTTTTCAATGAAAACTGCGAAAAATGACAGGAGAGCTGCCGTCCACGAATTTCTGTCAGAAAATTTTCTGTAACATTGTTGATTTAGAATCAGCGATATCTCCCTCATCCAAACTCCAATTCGGCCAATTTGTTTTTTGAAGTTGGGTGTTTTTTTGGAAGGAATCCAAATTTGGTCTCCAAATTTGTAAATTTTTCACCAAAATTTTCAGATGTGATCTTCAAACTCACTGCCCAAGAAATTCATGGAGTTTGCTGAAGATTGCTAGAAAAAATTGAAACTGAAATATGCTTCAAACCCTCATTCCCATGGATTCGTAACCTGAATCTAATACCAATGATCCGGATCTTGGGGCGAGGCCTCTAGGATCTAAGAAAATTGAAATGCATCTGACAAGATCTTCAAAATTAGAATGCTAGAATAAAAAAGAGAACACAAAGCAAATAAAACCACAAAGAAACTTGTTTTATTAAAACAGAGAAAAACTGTAGAAGCTACATTGTGGTGGAAAATATGTCCTTTTACAAAATGAGGCTTGTTATTTATATCCTTTTTTGAGTTACAATACCATGTGTAGATACCATAGGTGGATACCATGGGTCAATACCATGGGTAGATACCACTTACAATTCCATGGGTCAATACCATGGGTAGATACGACTTACAATACCATGGGTAAATTCCATGTGTGGATGAATACCATGGGTGGATACATACCATGGGTGAATGAATATCATGGATAGATGTCACTTACAATACCATGGGTGAATAAATACAATGGGTGGATGAATACCATGGGTCGATGCCATTTACAATACCATGGGTAAATTCCATGGGTGGATGGATAACATGGGTGGATGAATACCATGGGTGGATGCCATTTTCCATTCGGATCATAGTGTATCTAAATATAACATCAAACTAAGATATATCTAGCTAGTTTAATTCCCCCCTTAAATAGGTTATATTCCACATGAATACCATGAGTGAATACCATGGATTCTTAATAACATGGGTAATTTTTTATTACTAGTACAACCACATTAAAAATATTAATGTGGTTGATATAGCCAAAGGCTTCATTTGTATCTACTATTGATAAATATATAACAAAAAAATCTATTGCAACAAAAATATTATTATTAATTTTGATTTTACTTAAACCTTAAGAATCACACATCATGAGTAAGACCACCTTCGCCTTCTTTATTATTTACGTCCCGATCCTCTATGCAGAAAAAAAGGACTGTTGGCAAACCCTGTCTAATTTTCTAGATGCTTACTCCCCTAAGAATATAATTCTAGCTGGAGATTTCATCCTAGTTTTTTAGCCAAAGGAAAAAAGAGGGGGAATTATTAGCAAGGACCATATCCCACCCCTCGTGGAAGACTTGATCCATAAATGGGACTTACTAGACTTCAAGCCAAAAAAAGGGCTCTACACTTGGTCAAAAAATAGAGCAGGGATTGAGCATATTTCAGCTCAAATTGACAGATTTTTACTTTAGAGCACCTTTCTCTCTGAAAAGAAGATAATATCCACTAAAATTCTGCCAAAACTGACATCTAATCATAAACCCATCCTTTTGTTGTTAGAAGAAGAGGAAAAAATGGGGCCCATCCCCTTCAGGTTCAACCCTCTATGGTCATAATGGGATGGGTTCAGGGAGACAATCTTGAAGGATTGGTCCATCCCAGTCATTGGATCACCTAGTTATGTGCGGGAACAAAAAATTATGGACACCAAATCAACCTTGAAAGAATGGATAAAAAATCCCTCAGGTATCTCCTCTAGTCTTAGAAAGCAAGCCACTGAGAGGCTGCTCAATCTGCAAATGAACACGGAGCATCAAGATATCACCTACTCAAAAATTTAGATTGAGCAAGAAGCCCAACTTAGCACTCTCCACACATTTAGAGTTGAGGAAGAGTCCTTGAGGCTAAAATTTTGTAATCTCTGGCTCAAGTCTGGAGATAAAAATTCTTCCTACTTCCACAAGAAAATTTTAACTCGTCTCTCGAGAAATCACATTGCAGAAATTACCTCCACTGATGGGTCTATGTACAAAGGAACAACTGAATTAAGATAGGTTGCAACCTCTCATTTCCAACAGTTGTTCAAAGAAAATGGAATAGAAAATGAGGAGGAATTTCTGTAATTTTTGGATATTTTCCTGAAGAGGAACCATGATGATTTGGTTCGAAACGTCGAAATGAAAAACATGGATGCGACATACCCATAAATCACTACTACACAAAATATTGATCGCATAAGCCTAAAATCTACAATTCCAAGATTAATTGAGGAGGAGGATAACTCAAGCCTCCTAAAGCCCTTCACGGAAGAGGAAATCAACACTGTCATCTAGATGATGGAGCCATACGAAGCTCTTGGCCCCGATAGATTTTCCATACAATTCTACAGAATTTGTTGGGATATTATCAAGACTGACCTGTTTCGAATGATAAAGTGCTTCCATAAAAAAGCCAAAATGGGAGGAAGCAAAAACTCCACTTTCCTAGATCTATTCCCTAAAGAAGTGAACCCTGTATCATTTGACTACTTTAGGCCAATTTCTCTTTGTAATGCATCCTACAAAATCCTCTCCAAGTTCCTGGTGAACCGAATCAAGCCTCTGCTAGAAAAAATCATCTCTCCCAGCCAAGGCGGGTTTGTCAAAGGCAGACATATCCTAGACAACATGGCCACGGTGTAGGAAACCATTCACTCCAGCCACCAACGTCATTTGAAAGGGATGCTAATAAATATGGACATGGAAAATGCCTTTGATAGGGTAAGACACTCTTTTCTCCTCCAATTATTCTCCGCTTTTGGCTTTAGCTCTGAATTTATAAGTTTAATAAAAGTACGTATAGGAGAGTCGTGGATTTCCCCTTTAGTAAATGGTAGGCCGGATGGCTACTTCAAAGCTTTGAGGGGCATTAGGAAAGCCTACCCTCTGTCCCCCTTCTTATACATTTTGGTGGTTGACTATCTAAGTCGAAAGATGACAGCAGAAAAGTTAAATGGGACACCTCTTGGCATCAGGACTGTGAGAGGCACTGAGCCAATAAATCATGCTATGTTTGCTGATGACTCATTATTCCTGGGAGGTGCTTCCATTAAGGTTGCAAGGGCTTTCAATGAAGTTATCCACAACTTCTGTAGAGTTTCTAGAGCCCTGGTCAATAGGAGGAAAAGTGTTGTGTATGGCTAGGAGATCGATCATCAAATGATGAATTGGATTTCTCAAGCCCTTGGATTTGCGGGCTTCACTACCTGGGATAAAATCAAGTACCTTGGCCTACCATTGTCTTTGGGTTATAATAAGGCCCTCCACTAGGTGGAAATCCTCAGAAAAATTAAGGAAAAAATGAATAGTTGGGGAGGACAATGGCTTACCACATGAGCCGGGAAGCTAATCCTGGTGAAATATGTTCTTTCTTCCCTTCAAATATATCAAGCTACTTTTATTGGCTCCAAAATCAATCACTGGATAGCTCTCTAAGCTGTTAAGAAACTTCCTGTGGCAAGGAGGTAAGGGGAATGAGAAAAAATTCCACTTAGTGAGCTGGGATATTGTGAAAATACCTTTAATAGATGGAGGCCTGCAAGTTAGAAACCCTGGGTTGGCCAATCTGGCCTTGGGAGGGAAGATTTTATGGAAAATATTCTCAAACCATTGACACCCTATAAGTCAAGTGCTCATAAGAAAATATATGAACGAGCTCTTTCTGAATAATATGGAGGATGGAGCTTCTAGTAAGGGCACGATTCTATGGAAGCTCTGTAGTCGTGGATGGGAGTTCTTCAAAGAGCACCTATACAAAATTACTGGAAATAGAAAAAATATCTGCCCGTGGGACAACAAAATCATGGGCCTCCAACCATTTAACTTAGCCCATGAAATTGTAGAGTTGCGTGACTGGCTCAAAAACCACGACATCATCAATCTGGATGATATTTCTTCCTAGGACGCTACTGGAAACTGGAAGGATTGGGCTATACCTCGCCCTCTAGATTGGCTACAACCTCAGTTAAGACTCTTCCTCGTGCACTCACTGGGATGGCCTCGGTTCATCGATGTGCAAAAGAAAAATTGGGTTGGGGGAGGTCTAGTGTTTACTCATCTGTGCAGGGATTCGCTGTCCTCAAATCCCAACTTCCGCTACACTCTCCATTGTTGTGACAGCATGTCTGGGATCCAATTGGCCTTCCAACGGTCAACTTCTTTAGATGGCTCCTCATGCATAGACGGATCCTAACTGGGGATAACCTGGCAAGAAGAGGCATTATTGGTCCTCAAAGATCCCCACTTTGCTGCTTGGCTCTAGAAATGATTGACCATCTATTTATAGACTGCTCATTTACACAAGTGGTATGGATGGAAGCTATGCACGAGCTTAATGCTCAAAACCCTTCACAGACCAAAGTAATAAATTTATTCACCACATGGAAAGGGAGATCTCCCCATGCATTGAACAAAAAATCATTGTGGACAAAAATCTGGCATGTATTCCCAAAATACATTTGTTGGGAAGTGTGGTTAGCAAGGAATGATTCCACCTTCAACAATAGTAAGTGCTCTCCCATAGTTGTGGCAACTAAAGAAATTTTTTTGCTGTGTGAGTCCTTGGAGAATCAATCCCACAAGACAGACAATGAGCTTCTCCCCAATGTGATCAACTAGATCAGAGTGTCTATGAAGAGTTCTTGCATCAAAAATATCCCCTCTCGACCTTGTTCAACTCAGAGTGGAGGTTACGGATCCTCGAATTCAATTTTAAAAATTGGTGGAAGAAATAGGAAAAATCCACGATCTTCTTTGACGAAGCTTCCAAAAGAAACCAAGGGATATCTGGAACAGGGGGAGTAGTCTATTCCTGGGAAAGGCACAATAAAGTCAGTTTCAATTGGGGCCTTGGGCAGAGTACTAACAATCAAGAATAAATCTTAGGACTACTCAAAGCTTGCCAAATCGCTCATGAACATGGAGAAAAAGACATTCAAGTCTTCGGAGACTCGGAAATCCTGATAAATATCATAAAAACTGATGATCACTTCAACAACGTCCCTACCCTCAACAAGAACCTTCAGAGACTTAGAAAAGTGTTGCAAAATTATACCTCCAGATCCTTCTACCACATTGTGAAAAATCTAAACAAGGAAGCAGACTCAAAAGAAAATATAGGCTGCCTCTTAGCCCAATGAGAACTCTCAAAAAATGAAGAAGCCCCTATCTGGTATCCTATTCCATAAGATTGAAGCTCCCTAGCAATGTAAAAGCAGTGCATCGCCCCACCGGGGTATTTTGGAAAAATAAATATGTAGAAAGGGTTGTTTAGGCTCCGACCCAACCTAGCATCATAAATAAAACTTACCCATTTATGTTAAAAAAATGGAATCACATGTCATGATAAAAAACAAAAGTGTTGAAGATTTTCTATCCTTTACAACCAAGATGTAAGGCAGTTTTTTCTAAAATTAGGTATTCTTTGAAAATCCTTAGGAAATTGGTGGGAGGGGAGACACCGAGCACGAATTTTGTTCCTCATTCACACATCGATTTTTTTTTTTTTTTTTTTTTTTTAATTTATTAAAATTCAACGCAACCTAAAAAACTCTCTAACACACTACAATTGTTGTTAAGCCAACACATTCCCTTGAGAGTCAATCTAGATCATCAATTAATTAATTTTTTTAATCAACTTATCCTCATCCACCTTAAGTTGAAATAGAAAGCCTTTAGCTAATTATTTATTTTTTATAGGGTTATTTTTATTTTATTTTCACCAAGTTAAAATGTTTACATTACATTATATCACATTAAGATACACAACACACATATCCACTACTGAGTCAAAATGTTTAAATTACATTATATTATGTTACATTCCACATCTCTAGCATTCTTTGTTGGAGAGCACATCTCAGCCCAATAAAAAATGAATAATTTTATTAAAAAATACTAAATTAACTATTATTTATCTTAATTTTAATTTAATTTGTATTTTATTTTTATGTAATTTGACTTATTCAAAATGTTAAACATGATAAAACATTACAACGTCTCTACCATATTGGGCTGGAGACTATAAAGGAAATGACCATTTTCATCTCTTGTTATTTTTAACAAAAATGGGGCAGTTTTTTTTAAAAACTTGAGTTTAAGTTCTTTAATCTATAGAATTAAAGTGCCGTAGTTGTTTTTCACAGTGATGGATCCATTTATGTATTTTGAAATGTGTTTTAAACAACAAAAAATCACATTCTTTCTTGAAATTGTATTGTGAGATTCTAGTGAAAAGACTATTTCATATATGAGTTAGACTACAACATAAATTAGTTGCTTTATTAAGAATATAAGTTATTATCTTCATGTTATTAGTAGTCTTGTGGAAGGCCAAAAATATAAATGTGCAAAGATACACTGAAGGAATAGAAGATTGGGGAAGATCATCTCCCCAAGAATAAAGCCAAAAACAAGCTCATAATTAAATTTTAGAGTTTGAAATTAGCTACATAATTTCAAGAAAGCCTTTTATTTTATTTTTCTTTAGAAAATTAGGATGTTGGAGTGATTGAATAGTTTTTATGGTGGTGGAAATGGATTCAACATCCTAATCATGAAGTTATAGAATACTGGGGAAGATCATATCCCCAAGAATAAATAAAAAAAAAAGCTTATAATTATATTTTAGAATTTGAAATTAGCTACATATTTTTTTTTTCAAAAAATGGGAATGTTGGAGTGTTTGAATCATTTTTATGATGGTGGAAATGGATTCAACATCAAGTTTGAAAGTTGTAACCCAGATTGTTTGCCCACAAATTATTGTTGGATTTTGTCATAATCTTTCCCAAATTTCCATTATTTTCTAGGCTAATTTGTGATTCCCAAATTTCCATTATTTCCTAGGCTAATTTGTGAGTTCTTCAGAGTACGCTTTATTGCTCAAAAAATTATTCTCATTTGTGTCATTAATTCCTCAAAAGACTAGTTGGTTGTAGTTAAATGATTGTTGATTTCTACATGGGGTATAATAGCTTATTCACTTATATGCATTGCAATAATAAAGAATATGGATTCATAGATGTCTAAAGAGATGCAGAAAGAGTTACAGATCAGATAGATGAAATATTTAAGTCATAGGCTTAAACTGGTCGATTTAAAAAGATGAGATGTGATTTTCACTTATATATTCTTCTCATACAAAATACACAAATACAAAATTCAAAAGAATTGTAACACACCTTCTCTCTCCAAAAATTTACACCAGTGTTACAAAATACTTATTAATTCAACAATTTTTTTTACCTTATTACTCTGCTATTAAAAAAAAATGGTACCCAAACCTTATCCCTTCAAAGAAAAATTAATGAATTTTACAATTCACTTTATAAAAAAAGTCAATATAACTTTGTTTTTTAAACACCCGTAAGTGAATTAATCCATTTGTTTGCATCATATGAAAACTTTTGAAACAAAATTGACCCACACATTTACACCTTTACACAAGTCCTCCATGCTAATAGTCACTCAGTTTCAGGCACTCAACTTCATGCAAATGTCAGTGTGAAATATAAAATCACATCCATGCGCTGGTTTCCGGAAAGAGGAAGGTGTGTTGTTGTAACAACTATCAACGATTATCCCTTCAATTGTTGTTATCCTACAACGCCATAGAATATGGGATCTTCACACAACCTTTCAGATCTCTTTAGTTTGGCTCGCGTTGGAGCTTTTGGTTTCTAGTTAAGATGATGTTGACCATCACAAATATGAATACAGGCCAAAGATATGTCACTGGTGGCGTAGCCTCACTGTAACTTCTATTAATGTAAAACAAGACCATTAAATATTTAAAAACCCTTTCGAAAAGATTAATTGGAGAATCTATGACCTCCTCATGCTTTAGATTCTAACACTTTTATTTATTACAAAAATCCTCACACATTTGTTGTAGATCCTATTAGGATCAAGAACTGTTTAATGAAGAAATAAATTCACACATAACTAAATGGAAACTGAAAACAAACATACAAGTAAATACACAATTATTTGTGTGGTAAAACCTTGACAGTGTGTCAAGGAAACCTCCATGGGGCAAGGTATTGGAAACTACATTATTCAATGATAAATATCCATTTTTAAAATCCTCTTAGAACACCTAAATTAATATGAGCTACTTCCCTACATCGTTACATAAATGCTTCTACAAACCGACTGATCGGTAATAACTAAATTTCCCATAATTATATTTACTTAATTTTTTTGTCATATTTCAACAAACTCCACCTTGACATCAAATTTCCTAATCCCTTGCCCATGCCCATTCCTCATCTCTTCTACAAGCTAAGAGAAGCTAGACACCATCTGATCTTATCTATTGTAACTGGATTCATAAATATGTTTGCATGATTTTCCTGTGTACAGACCTTCTTGAGAACTACTTTTTCGCCATCGATCACATGTCTCACAAAGTGATACCTTACATCAACGTGCTTGGTCTTGCTATGATATGCTGGATTTGTAGCCAAATGAATAGCACTTTGACTATCACAGAACACATTCAATTTCTCCTGTGTCCTTCCAATCTCACCAAGAAAACCTTTTAACCAGATTGCCTCTTTACAGGCATCTGAAGCAACTATATACTCTGCTTCAGTAGTGGATAGAGAAAATGTCTCTTGAAGCTTTGACATCCAACTAATTGCTCCACCTACAAGAGTAAAAAAATAACCTGTAGTAGACCTCATTTTGTCCAAATAACCTGCATAATTAGCATCCACATATCCATAGACTGAACCTTCATGACCATCAAAGATGATGCAATGTTCACTCGTGCATCTCAAACACCGAAGCACCCATTTCACTGCTCGCCAATGTTCTTCCCCTGGATTTTCCATGAACCTGCTGACAACTCCAACTGCATGTGAAATTCCAGGTCTTGTATATACCATAGCATACATTAAGTTTCCTACCACATTTGCATATGGTACACGAGACATATACTTCTTTTCTTCAATAGTTCTAGGACTCAAAACTGAAGAAACTTAAAACGGGAAGATAATGGAGCATTAATAGGTTTCACATTTTTCGTACCAAACTTTTCAAGTAATTTCTTCACATACTTTTGTTGTGATAACCAAATCTTACCATTCTTCCTGTCTCTATGTAACTCCATGCAGAAGATATGTTTTTCTGCTCCATTATCCTTCATATCAAATTTCGTAGAGAGTTGAGCCTTTAACCTGTTGATTTCTTCCATGAATTTTATTGCAATAAGCATATCGTCAACATACAACACCAAGATAATGAATATTCCATTGAAAATTTTGGAAGTATACACAATGATTGTACTCACTTCTGATAAAATTATGGCTCGCCATGAAGGAGTCAAACTTCTTGTACCATTGCCTAGGCAACTGCCTCAGGCCATACAATGATTTCCTGAGCTTGCAAACTAATCTTCTGTTGTGACCTT
Source organism: Pinus albicaulis (assembly GCA_034641835.2). NCBI lineage: Eukaryota > Viridiplantae > Streptophyta > Pinopsida > Pinales > Pinaceae > Pinus > Pinus albicaulis. Next base: position 797,443,603 of record CM076584.1, on the reverse strand, counting down.
GTATAAAAATTTCTAGCCGATCCATATATATCTCTTCATCCAAATCACCATGAAGCAAAGTTGTTTTAACATCTAACTATTCTAACTCAAGGTCAAGTAATGTAGTTAGTGCTAACACAATACAAATAGAAACAAGTTTTACAACTGGTGAAAAAATATCTTGAAAATAAATACCTTCAACCTGAGAATACCCTTTTGCAACCACCCTCGACTTATACCTATCAATACTTTCATCAACTTCTCTCTTCAACTTGAAGACCCATTTGCACCCAACAACATTTCTCCCTTCAGTAAGTTCTACAAGATCCCAGGTATTGTTCTTGGCTAAGGAATCCATTTCTTCTTCCATAGCCATTTTCCATTTCTCACTATTTGCATCATCAACTACTTCCTGATAACAAGAAGGTTCCCCATCTTCAGTAATCAATGCAAAAGATGAAGAAGAATATTCATACATTTTGGGTGTTCTTATTTCCCTTGTAGACCTTCTTAGAGTGACTGGTTGCTAAATTGGTTCTGGAATTTATACAGTTTCCTTTTCTTCTTCGCCTTTTTCATCAGAAGTCTCTCCTTCCTTTCGACTTTCTGGAAAAATTTTAGTCTCCAATTGAATTTGCTGATTCGGTGATACCAGTTCCTGTTCAAATTTTCCAACATTTGATTTTAGAAGAGAAGATTCATCAAATTTTACATATCTACTAATAATATCTTCCATGAAGAAGGATCCCACAACCTATATCCTTTCACTACATAATATTATCCAACAAAGACATAACATTTCGATGTTGGATCTAACTTTGAGCGATGATTCCTAGGAATAAGAGCATAGGCATTACAACAAAAAATATTCAAATGTGAATAATCACTGGACTGACCCGACCAAAATTCTTCAGGAATTTTTCAATTTATGGCAACAGAAGGTGATCTGTTAACTAAATAACAAGTAGTAGATACTTCTTCTGCCCAAAACTCATTTTGCAGGTTAGCATTGCTGATCATGCTTCTGGATCCTTCCATAAGAGTATAATTCATACGTTCAGCAATGCCATTATGCTAAGGAGTATAAATAGTAGTTTTATGTCTAACAATCCCTTCAGCCTTACAGTATTGTTCAAATTCTAAAGAATTAAATTCACCGCCATTGTCAATTCATAAACATTTAATTGATTTGCCTATTTTCTTTTCCACCATAGCTTTAAATTGTTTAAAAACAATAAATACATCAGCTTTCTTTTTCAACATATAGACCCAAAATTTATGGGAGAAATCATCAATAAATGTTAAGAAATATAATGCACCTCTATAAGACATAGTAGGAGATGGTCCCCAAGGATCAAAATGGATATAGTCCAAAATTTCTTTACTAGTATGACTTCCAGTTTTAAAAATCTGTTTACATTGTTTTCCATACATGCAATGTTTACAAAATTCCAACTTCAAGGATTTCAAATCTGGAAGCAACTTGCGGTTCATCAGTGCCTGAAGACCTTTTTCGCTCATGTGACCCAGCTACTGATGCCATATGCGAGAATCTTATTCTACTTTTTCTGATACAATCGCTGCCTCATTGACTTGAGTACTTCCTTTGATTCTATAAATATTTCCGACCTTTTTAGCCTTCATAAAAACCAGGGCGCCTTTTGAGACTTTCAACACTCCATTATGACCTGTAAAATTATAACCATCCGGGTCCAAAAATCTCAAATAAATCAATTTTTTCTCAATTCAAGTGCATTCCTAACATCAATTAATGTTCTAACTATATCATCATAAATTTAAATTTTTACATTCCCACCCCAACAATCTGAAAAGATGCATTATTTCCCATAAAGAAATAACTAACATTTACAACTTCATATGAAGTAAACCAATTTCTGTGCGGACTCATGTGATGAGAAGCACCAGAGTCTAACACTGGATTTTCAACATTCTAAGAGACATTACAAATAGGTAAGCTTCATCAAATAAAAATTCATCAATCATACCTAAATCAACCTGATTTTATTCCTTATTATGGTTTTCAAACTCCTTCCATTTCCAAAAGTCTTTCTTGAGGTGTCCAATTTTCTTGTAGTACCAACACTTGTATTTAAACTTATTTTTGCCCTTTGATTTTGATTTGGAAGAACCCCTTGCTTTCTCCCCTCTTTCCTTTGACCAGCCTCTGGCTACCATGGCTTCTGGTGTAGATATTCAACACTGGATTTCCTTTGTACTTCTTTAGATAAAAAAGCTCCCACAACTGATTCAAATTTCAAATAATCAACAATGCTTAAATTGATTGAAGTTACAAAGTGGTCCCATGACTCGGGTAGAGAACACAAAAAAGTTATAGCTTTGTCTTCTTCCTAAATTTCAACTTCCATATCTAACAATTGGAAAATAAGTGTATTAAAAACATTTAATTGTTATGAAAATTTTGCACCCTCCTTCATCCAAAGTGATGATATCCATCATTAGGCATATTTAGAGGGGTTAATAATCACCTTTTTGCCTTCTTAGATCTCTTTTTCTTGCATTTTTATTATTATTTGGTTTTATGATGCTAGTATAGGTGGTGATTAAGGGTAACGTACTCCAAGTGCCTAATATGAGGTTGAGTGCAGAAAAACATGAATTATTAAGCATTTTTATAAGGATTTTATCATAAAGACTTGGAGTTGAGTGGACTCAATCATTCCAAATATTCTCTCAGTAATTCGAGTGCAGAGGCAAACAAGCAACTCCAAGATGAGTGCACTCAATATTTGTTGACTTGAAGTTAAGTGGACTCAATCACCCCAAATATTCTCTCCAGCAATTCGAGTTCCAGAGGCAGCAAAGCAACTCAAAGAGGAGAGCACTCAATCTATGTTTACTGGGAGTCAAGTGGAATCAATCACCATTTTCAAGGGAGATTTTGGTAGCTTCCCTGTAGAATAAATAGAGTAGAGCTATAGCTAGGAAAGAGTTAGTTAGTTAGTGAGTCTATTCCATTTAGAACTATTGTTGTGAGCTATTGAGCTTTTTATTTTACTCAGTAATAAAAATTTCAGAGATGTATGAGGTTATTATTTTTATGAAATGAGAAGACTGATTTCCTTTTACTGATTTAAGTTTCAGAGAGTGAGGCTCATGGGTAGGGCCCAATCCATGTGCCTCATCTTCCCTGTTGTTTTCATTATTTCCTTTCTGTCATTTAGCTAGTTTTTCTTCTGCCATTTAGTTAGATCCGCTTCTGATAGTTTCATTGCTGCTTAGTCTTTGATTTAAGTTTGCTGTTGTAGTTTTTCATTTGATTGTGAGCAGTAGAATAAAGGGTAAAACTCTAAAATATATAGATATAGACTTCCCTTCCCATCTCTGTCGATAGAGCTCGAGGAGGGTAAACCTTCACAGAGACCAAAAACATTGATTTTTTTTCACTATTTCGATCTCTGCGTTACATCTCTAAACCTTGCTTTTACGCCTCCATTCCCTCCTGTTTTTCGCTTATTTTAAACTGCTGCACCCACCTTTTTTCCATGATAGAAATTAATCCCTTCAACTGCCTTATTCCTTTACTTTTATTGGTTACGGTTGCCTTACTAATTTTAATGCAAAAACGCAAGAAAAACCATCAAATTTGACCTCCATCTTTCCTCCTTGAAATCCCCGCTACTGTACTTCTCTCATCGCAGATCACAATTTTCATTCGGTTCCTTTTAACACTTACCACTCACATCTACCGATTGAAATATTTTGATCATGCTCCATAGCCAGTCCCACCGCCACTTCACCCATCGCAATCACATGTCACACCGTTTTCCTCTTCCCTTCAAGACTTATCATTCACGGTTGCCTTACCCTTTCTAACGTAAAACACTTGAAAAACATTGGAATTCGACCTTCTGTGCTTACTCCTCAAACTTCCCTCTATTGTACATCGCAAATAAAAAAATTGCGACGTTTAGTTCCTTTGGTTAACACTTACTGCTCCCATCTACCGATTGCGATTTTGCGATCGCGCTCCACCACTGGTCCCACCGCCACGTCACCCATCGCAATCGCACTTTGTACATTTTCCTTTTTTTATTTTAGAATTACCACTTCTAAATGCCGATTGTGATACTACGATCACACTCTGCCACTGGTCCCATTGCCACATCACTCGACGCATTTAAAACATCGCAACTCTTTCCTATTGGCATTTCGCATTTCGCTCATCATAGTTGTTAACCCGTTGCACTTCACACTTCCCAAAGTTTTCTCCATCACATCTTCGCCATCGTACTTTTTGAATTATTCTGCTCCAAAGCCATTTGTTCACTATAATAAAGTTCAAACCCCCTCTTTCCACTTCTAAGCCCCATTTAATGTGTTAAGCCCTCCATTAGCACCTTTTATCCCTTTTCTTCTCCAAACTACAAATCAACATTTTATCAATCATAATTAAATCATGGATAGTTTAGTTGCATGGATAGAAGCATGGTAGATATAGCATAAGATAAGTAGGGTGTGTTTAGCCGATTGGCCAGATTAAGTGTGGTTTAAATTAGTTTCCTTTTAGAAAATTAATTTAGTTTCTTTCTATCATTTCCTTTTGGCATATTAAATTAGTTTCATTTCAGTCATTTCCTTTCTGCATATTAAATTATTTTCATTTCAGTCATTTCCTTTCTGCAAATTGAGTTAGTTTCCTTTCTGTCATTTCCTTTCAGTAATTTACTTCTTAGTCTTTATCATAGTTTAAGAGATAGCACCCTTTCACAAAGTAGAAGAGGATGACATGAATAGAATGCATATGTTATGTATATAGCACTGTCACCTCCAAGTTTGTACGAACCCCTGGTTGATAAATTAAATTAGGGAAGCCCCTGGGAGCTGTAGCACTCTTGGTACAATACTAGAGCTCACCCCTTTTTGGCGCCGTTTAAGGATGCAACCTTGCACTGGTTCATGGGTATGCCTGGGGATAGCATCACTACTTGGGTATAGATGGAAGAGACCATCAACAACAAATACAGAGACTACTGTAGGTCCAAAGAAACTAAGGATGAAATATTTAGGATGACTCCAGGACCTGATGAATCCCTAGAGGACTATGAAGAGAGGTTTCAAGTAAACTATACACTAGTAAATTTGGCCCAATTTCCGACAGCCAATTCGTCGCTATTCCGACACATAGTCGTCGCAAGAGCGACAGTTCGAGGATGGGAAAAATGTGGTTTTCCATCCCGTCGCAATTCCGAAGGACTTACAAAGTGTCGCACTACTGACAATTTTTCCGTCGCTTCCAAACAAGCGTCGCTCTTCTGGCGTTTCCCAAACCGTCACGCTTCCGACGTTTGTAAAATGTCGCACTTCCGAAGAAATGTGGTTCGACGTTTTGAGCGTCACTCTTCTGACGTTTGTAAACTGTCACAATTCCGACAAAATGTGGTCCGACATTTTGAACATCGCTCTTCTGACGTTTGTAAACTGTCGCAATTCCAACGCAATGTGGTCCGACGTTTTGGACGTCGCTCTTCCAACGTTTGTAAACTGTCGCAATTCCAATGAAATGTGGTCCGAAGTTTTGAACGTCGCTCTTCCGACGTTTGTAAACTGTCGCAAGTCCGACCAAATGTGGTCCGAAGTTTTGAACGTCGCTCGTTCGACGTTTTTATACTGTCGCTCTTCCGAAGTTTTTAAGCTATCGCAATTCCGACGCTTACAAGGCGTCGGTATAAAAAATGAAACTTTAAAAGAAGACAGTAAATCTCCAATATTTGTTATGAATTGTGGGCATTCCAATGACTATGAAATATTAATATAATAAACCACCCCGCAGTGCTTCGACTATAAACAATCATATAAACATGGCTCTGTATTTCAAAAAACAGGTTTAAAATAGAAATAGCGAAACATTTTTTTTTTCCAATTGTTATGAACATAATTCGACCGTGAAATATTAATATAATGAACCACCCCGCAGCGCTTCGACTATAAACAATCATTTTTTTTCACAAGAGAAAAAACGCTATTTTGAATATATTATATGAAGTAAAACAGTCCATGAAGTCATTACATTTTCACATCTGAAGATTGGAACCCAAATATCCATCCAGAAAAGTGGAAGTCCCACCCCAGACAATGATATAAAAATACCCCATGTCACATACAACGACTTGATATAAAACCCAGTAACGGTCCACATGGAGATTATCGACAATCTGAGAAAGCATCCAAATATGCCCAAGGCATCTATAAGAAAGTGAAATAGCCGTATGTAGAATAGTAAAACAACAGATAGAGTACCGACGTCCATTGTTCCAAATACAAATTAAAGTACCCAAAATCCTTGAACAGAGAAAAACGCTAATCATGTGAGGAGTGTGATATGTCCCAAATATAAAAAGACCATGAGACCATATCAATAAACCAGCAACATAGACCAGCATCGCTAGTTTTGAAGGAAAGAGTGATAAACATTAATCATTTTTTTTTCACAAGAGAAAAAACGTTGTTTTGAATATATTATATGAAGTAAAACAGTCCATGAAGTCATTACATTTTCACATCTGAAGATTGGAACCCAAATATCCATCCAGAAAAGTGGAAGTCCCACCCCAGACAATGATAGAAAAATACCCCATGTCACATACGGGGACATGATATAAAACCCAGTAACGGTCCACATGGAGATTATCGACAATCTGAGAAAGCATCCAAATATGCCCGAGGCATCTATAAGAAAGTGAAATAGCAGTATGTAGAATAGTAAAGCAACAGATAGAGTACCTACGTCCATTGTTCCAAATACAAATTAAAGTACCCAAAATCCTTGAACAGAGAAAAGCGCTAATCATGTGAGGAGTGTGATATGTCCAAAATATAAAAATACCATCAGACCATATCAATAAACCAGCATTGCTAGTTTTGAAGGCAGAGTGATAACCTGTCAACACATAAAATAGTATCATAAAGAGGATACAGGAAATGTGCAGAGACATGTACTGTTGATATACGCCTCACACAAAAAGCATCCATGATAGAGAAAAAATATGTATAAACCCAGGGTCGATTGTATGTTCTGGCTCGCTTGTTCCCGGAAATAAAAACCATCTACAAAAACCCAGGCTCGCTTGATTCCAAAATTGGTAACCATATGTTGCATCCGAGATGTAAGGTTCAGGCTCGCTTGTTTCCATTAGTAGCCCGCTACAACATCCACCTTGTTCATAGCAAAAAGGTTCCTGTAGATATACAGAGAAAGAGTATAATACGTAGACCATATAAACATGGCTCTGTATTTCAAAAAACAGGTTTAAAATAGAAACAGGGCAACATTTTTTTTTTTCCAATTGTTATGAACATAATTCGACTGTGAAATATTAATATAATAAACCACCCCGCAGCGCTTCGACTATAAACAATCATATAAACATGGCTCTGTATTTCAAAAAACAGGTTTAAAATATAAACAGGGCAACATTTTTTTTTCTAAGTAAAGTTAATCTATTAACATTGGGAATAAAATTACACCGAAGTCAAAAACATTGCCCAGACTCATGGAAAATTTGTCATCAAAAAATCAAAAAAGAAGACTGCCCTCATACGGAGAAACCAGTCTTGAACGTTTACAGAATTAAAAAATATTACAGAGGTCCAGCACAATAATATAATCTAAAAGCAGCCCAATTAAGTGGGCCGCGAAGCAAGAAAGGAAAATTAACCAAACTACTCCTCCGGTGGTTCCTCGACGATTCGACACCATCCTTCGGAAGGTCCAGGATCGCCAGGTGCTATCTCCACATTCATGCCACCGCTCCCCTCCTAAAGGCCCGAATGCTGGCCGACTTTTTCTGAGCTCAGACCCGCCGGACGGGTGCATTGTTCTTCCATTTGGGCCTCCTCACGGAAAACCACAGTAATTGAAGCTGTGATTCATGGGCGGTTCAGAGAGCAATTAAACGAAAAAAGCGCAGTGCGCGTCGTGGGAGAAGGTGAAGCAGTTGGGAAATGAGGAGCAGGGGAGCCCATACGGTGGCCAGATCGTAGAACCCGACCCCGCCCACTTCTAGTATCTGGATAGCGACCTGCGTGATAATCACTGGACTGGGAAGAGGAATCGGTTGAGGGGCTGGAGGGAGCACGCAGGGGTTGACCTCTAGTGCTCCCCCTGCGGCAACGCATCCTTTGATGCAGGCGAGGCATGGGTGCAGTCTCAGCAGTGGGCACAAGACGAGACGGAGAAGCAGAATTCCAAGAAACAGATGAAGACAGACACAGACCAGACCGAGAGAAATGCAAATATGCACCAAGGTCTAAGCAGCAGTTCAGCTGGCCACTTCTCCTTCTCGTCACAGTGAGCAGGAAGTGTAACCCAGCAATCGGCTCGTCTGAAAAACCATAGCGAAATGCCATTTTATCAACCCAACTGCAATGCAATCGAAGAACGCCCGTCATAATTAATCTCTGATTATTAATGAGAGCCGAAGGCCGAATCATATTGGAGCATGCGGAATCGCTAACAGGAGTGGAGGTCCGATCTTGAATAGTGTTAAAACTTAATGCGATTTGATGTGAAAACCTTGGAACTTAATTGAACAGCATTAAAACTTAATGCGATTGATATGAAATCGCCACATCCATGTCCCATCGCCTTAAACGCCATCGAATGCACCCGCATCCAGGAACAGGGCAACATTTGATTGAGGACACATGGCAGAAATTGATTGGAGTGAATCTTTGTTTGGGTTGCTCGCGCAGTGGAAATCCAGACCCGAAAAATATTAAGGCGAATTTGATAATAAATTCGCGTCACAACTCTCCCTCCGTACGCCAGCCCAACTTCGGACCCGAAAAATATTAGGGCGGAATTCATTTGGTTTTCGCGTCACAAAATTGGCCGACGTCAGCAGGCTATTTTGGAACGCAAATTTGGTTTGAATTATGGTTTATCGCTGTTTGAAGTCCGACGGGCTCAACTTAAGAACAATTTTGTTTGATCCCATTTTATAAAATTTGTGTTGGTTTTATTTGATAATACACATATTTATAATAAATCATGGGAATACCACACTAAACATGTGGAAAAGTTATATAAATTATTGAGAACAATCATTTTTATGTAAAAATATCCAAATGTGCTTTTGGGAAATAAGAATTCGAGTATTTGGTTCATATTTTTTAAAGGAAGGAGTGAAGTTGGAGCCTCAAAAGATGCAAGCTATTACAAAATGACCTATTCCTAAGAAAATCAAGGTTCTTAGAAGATTTTTTAGACTTACATGATATTATTGATAATTTGTTAAGAATTATGCATGCATTTCAAGTCCACTCACATATCTCTTGAAGAAAATATCATTTAGATGGAATGATGAGGCTACTTTGGCATTCTCTCTTTTAATGGATGCCATGTATTCTACACCAACATCAGTTGCACCTACTTTTGGTAAAACATTCATAGTAGAGTGTGAGGCACTAGGACAAGGAATTTACGTAACATTAACATAGTAAGGGATATCATTGGCTCTTAAAAGCAAGGAATTCAAAGAAAATATTTGGTGAAATCTACGTATGAAAAATAAATGGAAGCAATATTACCTGCAATAAAAAATGGGGATAGTATATCATTGGGAGGTACTTTAAAGTCAAGATATACCATGATAGCATAAATTATTTTTTGAGGCTATGATTTTCATTACAAGATTAACAAAAATGAGGAGAAAAAATGCAAAGTTTTAATTTTGAGATAATCTGCAAAAAGGGTAAGGAAAATTTAGTACATGATGCTCTTTCTAAAATAGAAGAGGCCTCAAATTTATATCCAATTACATTTTCTATTCCTAGGTGGCTAGAAGAAGCTTGCCATAATGGAAAATGACAATAGTACTAAACAAAAACTAAAATTTATAAAGGATGGGATGAACTCTATGGAGCATTGGGAGTGAAAGAGAGATATACTTTGGTGAAAATGTAGAATATTTTTATGCACACAAGCATATTTGAATAAACAAATATTAATGGAGTCCCATGTATCTCTGATGGTAGGACGCAAGGTTCCTTAAAACATCTCAAAGGATCAAAAAATATATTTTTGGAAGGAATGAAGAAAGATATTCAAAATTTTGTAAGAGAAGGTCAGGTTTGCATAATAAATAAAAGAGAGATAGTAAAATCTCTAGGGGTACTTCAACCATTCCACATACATATTCAAAGACTAGAAGATATATCAATAGACTTTATTACAGGGTTACTGAAATATAAAGGTAAGTATTACATTTTTGTGGTCATTTATATAGACAAATTTTGTAGTTTTTTTTTGTAGAGCTCAAAGTACATAAACAACAAGCCAAGTGGCAAAAGTGTCCATGAAAGAAATTCATAGTCTTCATGGTTTTCCTAAAGTAATAGTAACAAGAAACTTTTGGAAATAATTATTTAATATGAGTGGAGAAACACTAGATGCCATGAGTTCTACATATCAAACACAATCAAATGGTCAAACAAAAATAGTTAACAAATGTTTTTAAGGTTATCTACAATGTTACTCTTTAGAAAATCAATCTTAATGGATGAAGTGGGTTCATCAAGGAAGAATGGTAATATGATACTACCTATCACACATCTACTAAAATTTCCCCATTTAAGGCCCTTTATGGATATCCAAATCCTAGTATCTCATACTTTTTGCAAGATAAGTCCAAAGTATAGGAAACAGAGTCACATATGGAAAATACTAAAGAAACTTTGAAAATTATTATGGAAACCTTCAAATGACATGAAACATGATAAAACAACAAGGGGAACAACATTGAAGTGAAAGATAATTTGAGGAGGGTAATTGGGTATTTTTTAGATTATAGCATTATAAGCAATCTTCATTCAAGAAAAAGAAGAATAAAGAATTAGATCAAAAATGTTATGGCCCAAAATAATTATTCATAGGATTGCACAAGTGGTATAGAAGTTATATTTTCCTTCTTCTTGCATTCATAAGGTTTTTCATGTATCTTGCCTAAAAAAGGTTTTGGGAAAAAATATGCCAATGTAAATAGAACTTCAAAAATTAGATGAAGAATGAAAGTTGATTCTTGAACCACAAAAAGTTATAGATAAACATTCTGTATCTCTTTGACATATAACCATTATGAAGTACCTAATAAAGTGGAAGAATATTCCTCTAGAAGAAGGTACATGGTAAAATGATCAATTCGTGATGAAATACCCATGGCTAAAGGGTTCGTTTGAAGTTTTGACAAAGGTTTTGTTATATGTTTTATATAACGCGCGGCGGAATAGTTTTGTTGTTTGTTAAGGTCCCACACAGTGATCAAATTTGAAGGGCAGGTCCGAATTTCAATTAGAAGGGAATATATCTATGTCGCCTTTCCATAATGAAAATCTTAAAAAAAAAACTTTTCAATTGACCACAATAAATTATTTTTACATTTCATTTTCAGAAAGACAAAACCATCAATCTTTATATTAATAAAATATTGTTACATATACAACAATGAAGAAGGATCCATCTTTCATTGCTTAAATATCTCATTGGCAATGTCAACATAAGTCTTGAAGACACTATTATAAGAGTTTGGATACATACCACCGGGATATAGGAGATTCTTATGTGTCAGATTGTGTAATGCAATTTTGAATTTGTCTCACAAGGAGCAGCAGCATGGAGGTCTGGATTTTTCTTATAGAACTTTATTATTATTATTTGAAATGTTGTTTATAGATATGAATACAACAATGAAATTATGAGCATGGTGGACAATTAGTCAAGCTCATGATGCCAAACCATGATGATGTAAGTTTGGAATTTAACATTTTTACATGTCAAAGACAAATAGTGAAAATCATTGACAACTTAGTATGCCATAATTAATAATCATTCCCTGTTCACTTTTGTTAATAGGTTTATGTCATACGATGATATCTCTTCTCTGGCATTTACTTGTATTGAAGATTACTATTCTAGGAATAAGGAGTTATTTTCTCCAAAAATAACCCTAGCCAAACATTGACAATGCATCAAGGATATCTTTCTATGCTTCATAAGTACATATGTTCTACTTATAAATCATGTCTTGGAAGTGGTTGTTTTGTTGGAAATTATTCACCAGTTGGTTTCATACCAAAGTCTTTTTCTCATTTTCAGCAGCCAATACATGAAAAAGATAATGGTTTAAAACAACATAAATATTTGAAATTTTGCAAGAATTGTCTGGCACACTTTGAATATGAATTTTGAAGTCAAGTGCATGATGCTGTATATGATCAAGTGTCATTTTGAATACCAAATGTTTCACAAGAAACTTCTCAACATGCTACCTTGCAGTAAGGATTAAATGACAATATTGCATTAGCTATTTCCATAATAAAAGTGCACCTCGACCATAAGACTAAACAACTACAAATGTTGTAGATCTAAAAAGACCACACAATCAAATGTATTCCACAAGGCCAATACTGTATGAAAAATGAAAAGGAGTTTGCAACCAAAAATACCTTAGGCAACTAATTCAATTAGATACACCAAAACATCAGCAAAAAGGAAAACCAGCCTACTCAAAAGGCAAGCGTTTACCTCATTTGACAAAATTTTGAGTTCCGAAATAAGGGCCTTTATTGTCTTGTCAATGCCCCTAGTAATTTTAAAGGGGTTTGCACCTGCTGCAACAACCTAAACAAAAAGGTTTCATTTCAAATTATTTTCCCCAAATTTAAGATACAACCATTGTCAATTTTGTATTTCTTAACAAGCTCATAAATTTTGACAAAAGAACAAAATTTTTTTAATACCTGATAGCAATTTTTACACTCAAAAACTATCTTAGACTCAATAAGCCCAACCCAAAACTAAAAAACCAAACACCATAAGACCCTACAAAAATGAATAGATGATCTTAATCTAGTACTATCAACAAAAAGTTACCTTTACACCCTCACTTATTAAACCCTGTGCTGTTGAATTTTAACTTCAACTGCTGTAGCAGAAGGACGGATGCAACAACAACATTTTTTTTTGGAGGTTGCTTGCACGCCATCCAGAAATTTAATTCAGCATTTAAAATTCCTGCAAGTTTTTTTTGTAGACGACTGCAGCCATATTTCTGTACATGATTGTATTTAAACACAACAACTAGCATTAACGCAATTCACCAACCAGAAATTAAACAAACAGAAATTTACCCCCCAGTTTTGTAAATTCAAAAGGAGGACATGTGGAGCATTAATATTGGATCGCATGAAATTGAAGGGAATATGAAAACCTGAAAACCGGACACGAATTTTTTATAAGGCACATTGGATTGAGAATTCGCGTTACAAATTAGGTAGACGTCAACATCCCATTTTGGAACGCGAATTTGGTTTGAAATTCAATCTATTTAGACTTTTGAAGTTCGACGGAAAGGGTTCTTTAATGTTTTGATAATTTAATTTTATGTATGCTTTAATATATACATATGTTTTAAACATATGTTATATATATATCATATGCAAAATGAAAGGTGGGCCATAGAATTTAGTTTTAATTTTATTTTTTTAAAAATAGGGTTTATTATAATATGTTTTATATGTTACGACATATAAAAATAAAAAGGACAAAAAAGCTTGGTAGTTTTTTTTATAGAAAGTACGTAAATTTTTTATTACACAGCAGTGTGTAAAAAGTGAAAGATTGAGTGTAACTTTTTAAGTGTGTATGCACAACAGTGCGAAAGTGAAAAACACAGCAGAGTGTTTTAGAGACAGAGTATGTTTGTTTTGAACAGACAGTGAGTTGGTTTTATGCACCGCGTTTTGTAGCAGTCATAATTTTGTAATCCCTCTCAGTGAGGAAGAAGTGTAATAGTTTTTTTTTGAGTTATTGAAGGGAATAGAAGTTTGTTTTCAAAGCATTGAAACTCTGTCTCCTGTCAAAGAAATTTTTATTTTCTCTGTGTTAAAAGAAGGGAGATTTATTCTCCATTCATTGTTCTGGAATTTTTCAATATTCCAACATGTGCAAGAACAACAGATGTTGTGGTTCCATCCCCAACTAAATCATTTGTCTTTGCCGCAGCTTGCCTTACCAACTTGGCCCCAATATTTTCAACTGGGTCCTCTAATTCAACCAATAAAAAGGCCAAAACCATAGCATTGAGATACATTTCATTACATTGTCAATAAAAATAAAATTTGACTCAGCCATAACCCTTTCCTTTTATTTTTGTGAAAAGCTTTATGCATTACTCTAATGTGGCTAGTCCATAGGCCAAGTAGACCACTGCGTAACAAATATGTTTCCTTTCACCTTTGAGTTTTCAAATTATGCCTACCAAATCTAAGACATTTAAGAGGGGGAACTAATACAACGTTAAAAAGAAAACCAGAGCACACATCTACAAATTACCTCCTTAGCTACTGTCACACCATCATTAACTATTTTCAGAGAACCATGCTTGCTCTCTAAGACAACATTTTTCCCTTCGCCCCAAGGGTGACTCCAACAAGATCAACAAGTTTGTTCACACCGCCTGCAAGAAAAATTGACAATGCTTTCAGTAAGTGTGCAATTGAATGCCAGACCATATGCCAAAACAAACCTCCATGAAAAATTAAAATAACACATTAAAATCGAATATAAGTGGACAAGGAAAGATCCACCGCAGTGAAGTTTCACGTGCAGGTGACCTTCCTTTAAACATAATTTTTTCTCTGACCTACAATTTTTTTGTCACTGAGCTATCCTTGTTGAAGTACAACTCCTTTTCCATAGCTCTTGTATTAAATACCTTCTCTCTGTCACGTAATCTTAGAGTCCCTCTTCTGCTTGAGCGATTAAAGGAAATGGGTGAAAAAACTGAAAGAGAAGACAATTGTCTGCCATAATTATCAAACATTGCACCCAAATTCTTCCCCTTTCCATTGTTACCCAATGAGGTAGATGTGGTAATTGTTGTCATACCACCCAAAGCAGAGGCCATCTTCTCTTATGCTGAATATAGAATTACAAGATCTTCATATTAGTATGAACCTTAAAAAACATGACTCCCATTGCTAAAAACCACTTTTAAGTTGTAACAGGCAAACTAAACAACTATCGCAACGTTTGGCAACTTCTGGAGCATTAAGAGAGAAACAACCAAAGAGAAACACAACCACAATCCTCATTTTAATGAGACCGGACTATATATTTGCATTAAGATAATAGAAAGAAATCACGACTATATTAAGGCCAGCACAAAACAATATTTAACCAGTGTCTCTCGTGGCCTTTAGGTTTCCATGCTAGAGGTTGCATATTTTTAATTTAAATTCTTGACCTCTCGTGCCCATCTATGAATGCATCCAATGGGATATCTACATCAAATGCTCCTTTATATCCCCAAAAAAAAAATTCCCTACTACAAGAGCACCAGTATTGATGGATCACCCCACACCATCCCACCCACTAGAAACGGTGAAAAAGGAAACCCCAGAAAACTTCTGAAATATCTCAAGATGACTATATGGGTGGTTCTTATGAATCAACCAACCATTCAAAACATGCTCATCAATCCAAACCATGAGTATTATGTGAAAATATTCAAGCAGGCACTGAATCAGATTTCTGAAGCTATGTTAGAGAAACCCTAAACTCTCACTGAAAATAGGTGAAATGTGGCACCACTCAGAGATTGAAATGTGCCAATTGGTACAAGTGGTAGAAAATTGGCATGCTCAAACAACGAGGTGATGCAGGAATGACATGAGGGAGAAAATATCAAAAAAGCCCCAAATCTAGAGAACTAAAGCTCATCACCAACCTGAGATTGACAACTTTACATGATGTAACCTATGAAATCGTAAATGGAGAAATCATAGTAAAAATAAAGTAACCTATGTAACAATAAAGTTGGATTCATCCTGGGAATGGTAATGGGAGAAATCATAGTGAACAACAGGAAACATGCAGAGTTGCTTACAATCAAATAGATGAAAAAACAAATACAAAAAACCTAGATAATAATCATGAACAAGCTTAATATTGAATTATGAACTGTAAAGGAACTTACAAAATGTGACATTACGAACCTGGTCAAGCGCACAAGAAAAATATCCTGGACATGACCCTGGTTGACAAGTTGTATTGCTCATGATGCAAGAGGATTTGTACCTGCACTGCCAAGTCAATCAAAATCCAACATTATCTATACAATAAATACAAGTAATTGATGTAGTATTTTTTACTCTAAGATGCATTCTTATGATAATGTTAGAACATATGTTGAAAATTTAAAAACATACCTGAATAAGCTCCTCTTCGTTTCAAGAACAATTTATTGGAGTCGCATGAACTTGGAACAAGCCTCCCACGATCTGAAAGAGTAGCAACTAAGTCAACAGTGACTTTTTTGTTTCTACACTGGATCGAGGGAGGTTTGCTCCAAGATTAAATCACTCCAATAAATTATTCTCTACTAAACAAGGCCAACCACGTGAAGGTGGAAGCTCTTATGGCCCCTCTCCCCCCCCTCACATCACTCTCAATTCCCCAATACCCAATCTATATTTCATTTTTTACTTTCATGAGCATAAAAAAAAAATTCAATAACTAATAAAAAAACAATTCAACAAAAAGTATGCAAGGAAACATTGCAATTAATGCTTGACATAAAAATAGTATGATAAATGAGTTTTTATATAACGCAAAAAACGTTCCAAGTATGGTAACGTTTGTCTTATAATAATACAATATTTTACATTATCAAATTTTCTTTTTCTTCTTCCTATTTCTAAAGTTCCTAATTACATCATCAATATCATCGTGCTCTGCTCCTGTTTCGTGCCTTTCGACCCGCACTGCTAACCTAGTTGCGTAGTCACGATGTCTAGTCTCATCCAGTGACGGGGCATCGCCTACAAAAACAGATAATATTAAATTTTAATTGTCAGTTTTTAAATATCATTGAACTAGTTCGGTAATATTAATAAAAAAAATTGTAATGAGATTATTTACCTGGTGCACCAGTTGTCGCCGCTGACCTAGTTGCGTAGTCACGATGTCTGGTCTCATCCAGTGACGGGGCATCGCCTACAAAAACACATAATATTAAATTTTAATTGTCAGTTTTTAAATATCATTGAACTATTTCGGTAATATTAATAAAAAAAATTGCAATGAGATTATTTACCTGGTGCACCAGTTGTCGCCGTTGGGACTGTTGCCCTGTCTTCCTCTCTGGTGGTAAGATCCTCAAGGGAAACATTCTTTGTCATTTAAACAAAAAACTTTATAAGGACAACCATCAAGGTATAATTAGAAAAAATTATAAGTGGAAATTAATTACCGTCACGGCCCTCACTGATAGCAGCATTGTCGGCCTGGTCCCCACTACAATGATCGGGTTGCACGAGAGGATCATCTACATCTGGCTCTAAAACTGGGTTATTTGCCTCGTCGGTAGTGCTGCTCCCCTGATTTAAAAAAAGTTGTTAGACATTAAATTTATGGACGAAAACAAAAATATTGAAAGGTTAATGTTTTACCTTATCAGGCATTCTGGATCTTGGGACTTGCCCCAAGCTTCTGCGACGTTCAACTACAGCTTGATAGCCGAAACGGAAAGCGATATTTTTATCTTCCTCTGTAGTTTCTGTTCCGAAGTCATCACCCTACATTACATATGATTGTGTATTTTTAATCATATTTGATAGGATTACAAAAACGTTGGAAGGCGATACAATTAATTATAAGATGTTTAGCTACTTAATTACAATTATTGCGGCTAATTTCAAGTAGCCGCCCTGGCCTAGCTTGTGATGGCCCTTTTTTTCAATCCTAGCTTTGGTTGCCTTTGAGGTGTCAGGCAACCTAGAATCAAAAGATTGAAGTACATGAAATAGTTAAAATATTAAAATTTACCTGGGAGTTGTACGTGCTTTATAGGGACACCTTCATCGTTCACCAACAACGTGCCATTAATGGTCCCTATGGAGCTGACACGTGCAGCTCCAGGAAACCCAATAATGTAGTTGGCCATATCAGCCTCATCACTGCCAACACGTTTAGCGGTTGGCTGGGTGTCTTCTTGGGCAGGGTGTGTTTCTTGGCTGGCACCTAAAGGAGTAGAAGGTGTACAAGAGGGTTGCTGGGCAATCTCTTTCCCTTGTGTCCCACTACCACCAACACCGTGTTCAGCAAGTGCCAGAAAACGCTACATACAAAAGAACTTTTTGTTAGTTTACTCAATGTAAAAATTAAAAATCAAACTATCACAATTCATTTCATGTAGAACAAAAAAAATATCCTTTTGAATTTTTATTATTACCTGATATGTTTCTAGCTAGCTCATAAGTTGTTTTATCCTCTCTTCTGTTTCAGGTGTTTGAGGCACGTCTATCAAAGTACTAAATTCCGACCTTGCATCTCGTGCCTTTTTTTGCAACAAGAGAACTAGAGATAGGGATGAAGAAAGATGTTCCTCAAAGAGGGAATCATCAGGCGTACCATGGCTAGGTGTCTGCATATTTGAACAAAATTAATATTATTTCAATTATGTAAATAACTAAAATACCTGAAGATAGAGCAATGCTGGCACTTTACATGTTCTTCCGCTGGCCTCTTTCCACGATCATCCCGTCTCAGGGTTGTTCCTGTACTGCCCTGATCAGTCAGCCACATTGCAATAAAATTATAAATGTAAAAAATTGAAAACAATATCTAACTTGAAAACACAAAATGAAAACTGAAATAATTTCTAATAAAACACCGGAAGACAGAGTTAGATTTTCAAATATGCCTTGCATTGAATTCAGTCCTGGAAACATGTCATTGCACATTAAGGCACCCAAACAAGAGACGAGTTGACAATTAAGACCTTATTGAATATATTGTTGGAGAAAATTCTAGTAAACTTGTTGTGAAGACCTTGAGGACATTTTTGGAGCAACATTGTTGAAGCTGATCGTATAGAATTTTTGGAGACGATCTTGAAGGGCCTTGAAGTGAAGATTTTGGAGCAACTATTGAAAAATCCTTAGAGCATTTAAGTAAGGCACTTTCTATATTCCATCACCTTTTTCCTTTAAATATCCTTTAAACGATTTTGTTGATATTTAATGTTTGAAATCACATTATAATTCCTTGATTATATGTGTTTGGGGACTTTCCCTTTGAAATTACCCAAAAATACCCTGGCAATTTTATCTTCAAGATGCATGTCTGACCCTATTGTTCAATATTTTTATTGATAGTAGTAAACATAGAGAGTTAGGGGGCTCTTGACTTGGTTTGGTTGGGCCATTAGATCCCTAACATCTACTAGGGAGAACCCCCCTTGAGTTGGAGGAGAGCTAGCCCAAAGTGAAAAGAGGTTGGTGAGGTGACAATGGGGCTATTGAATTACACATGGTATCACATTTTAGCTTTAGGACTTTATCTTGAGAAGTGCGAGATTTTGCTATATCAATTATCAAATTGTTTACAACACTATTGTTAAGAACTAATAAGAAGTGATGTTGAGGGGTTTTTGGGTATAAGAAACAATACCATTTAAAAACTAGGGTTCTCAGTCCTTGGCATTCCTTCACCCGGGCCTAGGGGCACACTAGAATAATTTCACACTAAACCATGCAAACTTAAAAGTAACTTAACAGATCCATAAAGTAATAATAATCATAATTCCTAATTTCCTATTGTACGATATGATGCAAATTATTCAAACATGAAGCAATGAAGATATGCAATGTCTGAATTTCAAGATTGATGAACCAATACAAGAAGTTAGAAACTACAACTTTGATTCAATACTCTGTGTCCTAACTCCAGGAGGGAATCTAGTTTGTAGTACAGAACATGCATCGTGTATTATCAATTCTTAATTGACAACAACTAAAGGTCATCTACCTCATCAATTCCTTCCCATTTTGTGTTTTTATGTTATATTCCTTTTAAAAGTGTCAAATTTCTCTCAAAGTAAGCAACCACTGAATAAAATAAAAAATAGTTGAGATATGATTGAGAAATGGTCATTTATTTCTTGAAAGGATATTCACAATTTATTTGGTTGTTTTTCATCTCAAGAAACAAGAAATGACCTAAGAAACTATCGTGATGTAATATAAGAAACAACACGGTGCAATGGCCATTTTCAAAGCCAAATGATGTCCATTGAGGACATGGCCTTTATTTGGTTCCCGTTTCATAGGATTTTTGGGTAGAAATGGAACTTTGTTGTACCATTTCCAGTAGTAAAAAGGGAAAACCTTCTTTTTCCATGGGAAATAATTTACCTTTCTTTTTTCAAGATAATATAAATCACAAAAAATATGAACTATACTGCACACATTCTTGGATAATGTGAAAGTGGAAAAGGAATACCCTACACAAGTGATGCACACATGCACATTTGAACACTAATAGATTTTTGTAGTTGAAATGCAATGCTTGTTTTCATTTAAATGTAGGGTTTTTAAAGCAGGGAGAAATAATGGCTGCCAAATTAATAAGCGTTTCTTTGGGAAAAATTTAAATCTTGTATTGGGTGATGAAGATAATAGAGGGTATTAAATCTTGATTCTTGAAATTGTGTTTAACTTGAATAACTCAAATGATTATAAATATCAGTGGATGAGTTCTTTTTTTCAAGTATGTCACTCAAAACTTTTATGTCAAAGCATTGTATGATGGCTAGCATTTGATTGTTTCCCTTTCTTCAGTTCAATGTAAAAAGTATATTAATATATTGGAGCATGAATGATAACTACAATTTTTTGCTCTGCAGTATATCCAGCTCCAAGATTATGAAAAGTTTTCTCAAGTGGAGCTATTGGTTATTTATGAAGCAGCTGCAATTCCTTTGCCTATTGTAAAGGCTCTTCTCGGGCCATATTTATTGTTTCTGTGCTCTACTGTAAATGGGTAATAATTATAAATGAGCCAACCACAATCACATATTTTGTAACCATTCGGTTTCCATGGATAGTGATGATGGTATTAACCCTATATATCAGTAACCTATATCTATATGAGAATGATCTCAATATTGACCTTGATATGGTTGTATGGATGTGACCTTTGGTATGTCATCAGAAAATCCCCAAATATCAGAAAATCCCCAAATCTGGAGAACTAAAGCTCATCACTTTCAATCTGGAGTACTACCCTTGTGATAAAGTTGATGAATTTCGATCTCCCATTCTCTACCACTTTGCACTTCACCTTCAATATAGATCAGACCAAGGGCAATTCGTTACTGGGTGTTGAGATGGATGAGTTTGTCGAACTAAAATCCATAGCTTAAACTTCATGAAACTGGTGGAGTCAAATTTATGCAAGCACAAGCACATCTTACACATCCTCTTTGAAACTCATTTGAAAGAACATTGGAAGAAATCTAGAGAGAACCCTACAGCCTAACACAATCCAATGGAATTGACCAAAAAAACCCAAATAGAGTCAACCCTCCTATAGGAGGAAGGGTCTGCAGTAAGAACTTACCATTTTGCAAGAGCTGAGGGCGAATGCTGTTCTGCAAGAGCTGAGGGTGAACGCTAAGGGCGAATGCTGTTCTGCAAGAGCTTAGGGCGAATGCTGAGGGCAAATGCTGTTCTGCAAGAGCTGAGGGCAAATGCTGTTCTGCAAGAGCTGAGGGGGAATGCTGAGGGCGAATGTTGAGGGCGAATTATTTTCTGCAAGAGCTGAGGGTAAATGCTGAGGGAAAATGCTGTTCTACAAGAGCTGAGGGCGAATGATGAGGGCGAATGCCGTTCTATAAGAGTAGAGGGCGAATGCGTGCGTGATATCACACGTTAATGTAGTTTTTAATAAAATAATTTTTATGTAGCGTGCATATAAGTTTCATATTTTTATGTAGCGCGCATATAAGTGTCATTATACCGACAGTAGACAAAGCATCACTATTGTAGCAGATGCCTCCAAACGTCGCAATTGCGACACTTAGACATTGTGTCGCACTTGCGACGTTTGGAGGCAGCCGTCGCAATAGCGACACTTTGGGGCATAGTGTCGCAATTGCGACGTCTTCCTCCAAACGTCGCAATTGTGACACTTTGTATAAGTGTCAGTATTGTAAAATTTTTCTCTAAACATCGGTATAGCGACGGTTTTGGGTGGGATTGAAAAAATTTGGGGAAATTTCCGACATTTGGTCAAAAGCGTCGGAACTAAGTGTCGGAATTTCCCCCAAATGTACTCGTGATAAGAGAGACAAATGCACTCTTGATCCTGCATAAATTAAACTTGTACTTCTTCAAGGGATCATTGAAGAGGTGATAGAAAATTTGAATATGATATCAGGAGGAGATATCTACCAGAAACCCTATGAAGCCATCAAAACTGTATTCTGCAACAATTCTAGGGAATTTAGGACGAAGGGAAGAGCTAGCCAAAGTACATCCAATACCCCTTCCTCTTCCACCTTCACAAAACATGAGATTGGAAACATGATAGAGGACTTCAAGACTGAAATGTTGCACACCTTTTCTTTGAAAATGGACACAATGCAGGCCAAAAGGAAGCAAGAGGAAGCAGAGAGAGCCTTGGCCATCTTTTGTCCTAGATGTACCAGGAAGCACCCAAGAAATAAATGTCCACTGAATGTCATAGAAGTTTGCTTAGTCTGTGAGGAGAATAATACCACAGAAAAGTGTCCCTCCTTACCTGGACTTAAGGTTGTATATCAAGGTGGGGAAGAAATGATAGAGAAACTTTGTTTCATCAACCAGAGAAGGCCTCAAGGCCCTCTGCCATTTCAATAAGGTATGAAAGGTGCAATTTTCTCTTACGATCACAATAATCAGAGTGCACCGATGCAACCTCCCTACACCTCCACTCCTCCATCCTGGTCTACACCTCCTACTTTTCCTTACAACCCTTCATATTATCCCGAGCCAGTAAACCAACCATTCCAGCAGTATGTTCCACAAAAACCTCATTGGATCAATCCGTCCCAAGGGTGGAGGCCTTAACAAAATCAACCATCTGTTGTAATTCCTCCACCCCAACCTCAACCTTAGCTTACTCATGTTGCTCCACTTAGGCTACCTATACCTACACACCCCAATCCAAACCCGAAAAACAGACGGGCACAACAGGCTCCCAATGGAGAAACATTCTATCCAGCTTATGTTGTGGAGATACAGGAGGTTAATCTCAGGTCGAGAAGAGTACTCTCAGACAACCATCCTCCATATCCACTTGTAGAGGTTGAGGAGGAAAAGGAAGAAGGTAACACTCAGATCCAACAACCTCTTTTTCCTGAGCCCTTGATCCACCCTAGTCAGCACACCCCTGAGGAGAGAGAACTCCTGGGATAATTGAAAAAATTGTGTGTAGAGATACCACTTCTCCAGGCCATTAAGCATGTACCTATCTACAATAGGCTTATCAAATAAAAGTGCTTCAAGAAACCTGGGAGAAGGAAGAAAGATACCCCCACCATTAATGTGGTAGGAAAAATATCTGACCTAATGCTAGGAAGGGTGATATTTCGAAAGTACCTAGACCCTGGTAGTCCAGTTGTTGATGTGAATGTAAATGGTGTCATAGTCCCCAACACTTTGATTGATATAGGGGCTTCCATCAATGTCAAGAAGAAGGAAACTATGTTGAAACTTAATCTCCAAGAGACTTTGAGGAAAACCACAACAATTCTGCAACTTGCAGATCGATCCATAGTAACTCTGGAAGGAATTGTTGAGTATGTTATGGCTACCATTGAATCTTCGGAGTATCCTACATATTTCTTGGTCCTGCAACCAAAAACCAAGTTGAATGGTTATCCCCTCATCTTAGGGAGACCTTGGTTAGCCACTCGAGATGCTTATATTAGCTGTTGGGCCGAAAACATGACTATAAAAAATGGGTCTTTGTCTAAAAAGCTAGTGTTATATCCTTTAGCCCAACCTTCCATTTATCATGATCTCCCTATATGGTTGGAGGATGAAGAATATGAGTTATATAACACTACCCCTATGTATACCATATATTATATTCTTAGAGGGGGGCAACTTGATGAAGATGAACTCATCGACCATGCCATTCAAAACCAATCCTCTGTTAGGAAAAATACTGAGAGGGGGGGGGGGGGGGTGAATCAGTATTTATATCTTACTGATTTTTTTTTATCAAAGATCTTATTATTTAATTCTTTACTTAGATTATTGCATCATTAATTCATCAGAAGTTTAGTAAGCAGTAAGCATGTGAAGTAATAACAGAATTAGCCATCACACATAAGAAACACACATGAACACCAATATTTAAGGTGGAAACCCAATTTGGGAGAAAACCACCGCTGCTGTCGTCTCTGTCTTCAATATTTATTATAAAGAAAACTTCTTACAATTTTTGTGCTGGCACAGACTTATACCAGCACACAGGCACCCACCTGCAGAAGGCTACAACCTTCTCTCGTTCTCCAGTCACTACTGGAAGAGAGCTCCAACCCCCTGATTTTAACACCAGCTTGTACTGGCAGAAAGCTTCCACTTCAATCCTCAGATCCACCAAATTTCTTCAATTTCTTCATCAGACTTGTGTCAGGTCTTCATTATTTCTTTGCATATCTTCATAGAGATTCATCATTTTCTCGATCTAGAGGTCTTGAACCTTCATCAACTCCATAGGTGCATCACATATTCAGCTTTATCAGACAACAGAGTTCAATCATGCATATATCTCTTAAAGATATTTATTCATTAACAATCCCTCCGCATGCACACCTTGAACTATAATCCTCTTCTCCTTATATATTTTTTGCCTTTATTAATACCATGAGTCAAAACCACCCAACCGCTGATGGTATTCCTGGACGGGATCAATTAGATAATCCAGCAGGGTCTACCCAAGCCCCAAACAATTTCTTATTGTTCTATTTTCTTTGTTAGGAAATTAGATAATTAATCTAAGGCTTTTTAATATCTCAATTTGAGATTGAGATATTAATCCAATTCCTCCTTTAGTTATGAACTCCCCAATGCATATATATGTATATCGACCCCAGGTTTATGTGTTCGTGAGATCCACATTCATTACATCACATGTTTCATATTTCGCCAACTTCACATATTCAACATCCTTTATTAACCCCGCAAACCTTAGTTTAAAAGGTCCCAATTAATATAATTTAGAAACGGGCCCACATGTATAATCAATGACCCAATCACATACTCGCACCGTACCGTGGTTATCCATCGTGCACCTTTCTCATACGGCCACCGTCCGATGGCTCCCCTCCAGATCAACGGTGCACAATAATATCACGCAGCTTCCTTGGTCGGACATTAACGCACGATGGCGCGCAGTGATGGCGGTTTTGCAAATTTTTTCAGGGACACGTGTCGCTCATTCTATGGAATCGCTCCCAACCTCTTGAATACCACTTTCCCGTCGAAAGCGGTGCAATAAAAACTGGAAACCGCTTGTACTGTTCCTCCTTCGTGGTTCCACCCTTCTACTCCAGGTTCCGTCGCGCTTCCTTTTGTTAAGATCCACCACTTACCTTCCAGGTTCCGTTCGTAATTCCGAAGTGTTGTTCCACCGAAAGTTTGACGGCCTATACTCACATAATTCAGTCATCGAGTTCCGTGTTGGTTGCAGGGATTCACAATTCCTTCATCAAGAACACGTTCATATATTACACTTCCTCAATTCAATAAAGGCACAGACAATACCGAGATCAATCCCCAACATTGATCCCAATTTACCTTCAGTCTTATATTCAACGAATATATATAACTCCACTGTCTACCAGTTTGGGATACACAGTAGACCGTATTAGCATCGGTTCCTCTAACTACATACAGAGTACCATTAATCCCCTCATAGGGTTTCTTACTTATCACGGATTTCAATTATCTTCCATCAGGATGCATACATATGTTCACACATGAATTAATTCCACAGGGACTCAAATATTCTTCCTACTGAATTCAATTTTCTCCTTGACTGATATGGCTTTATGTAAATGCACTCTTTCTCTGTTCTTCTCTGCGGACCTTTGTTCTCTGCTACATTTCTTTTCTCTGTTCCTAGTTACTGTTTCAGATGCTCCTTTGCCAATTCCTTTTGCCATCAATGACAATATTTCCAAAAATCTCCCCTTTTGACATTGATGGCAATACTCTTCCTCTATTTGTCTTATAGAAGCCCCCTTTTTTTTTTCTTTTCCTCCCCCTTTGACATCAATGGCAGAGGGTTGATCAAGATCCTCTGTACCGAAAATACCATGCTCCCCCTGAGATTATGCTGCATCTTCAAACATAATATTCAATGAAATAACAGAAATGACTCATTCAATCAAGATCAAGGATTCTCAAGCATGAGATCAGACTACAATAAATAATTAGAATGCCAACAATGCATCCTTGCCACATGACCAATGCTCCCTCTTAGGCTGTGCATCCTGAACACTTTCAGCAGGAGCGTATCCAATTTAGTCTTCTGAATTTAAGCAGATTTGATATTCTGCATGGCAGAGACTACTCCCAGCTTCTGTCTGAGATATTCGAATGCTTCCCTAGGTAAAGGTTTGGTAAATATATCATCAACTTGTTCTTTGGAGGGAACATACTCCAATTTCACCTTTTGTTCAAGCACTTGTTCACGTAAGAAATGATACTTGATGGGAATGTGCTTGGTCTTGGAATGCATAATAGGATTCTTTGAAATACTGATGGCACTTGTATTATCACACATAATGTACATAGGAGGTGAACATTTGATTTGAATGTCTTGTAAGGTCTGCATCATCCAAAGAAGTTGAGTGCAACATGATGCGGCAGCCACATATTCTGCTTCTGTTGTAGAGAAGGCACTAGAGCTTTGCTTCTTACTGAACCAAGATACTAACCGGGGCCCCATATAGAATTCACCACCACTAGTGCTTTTCCGATCATCAACATTTCCAGCCCAATCTGCATCAGTGTAAGCATGAAGAGTAAGATCAACATTCTTTGGATACCATAGTCCAAACTCTTGAGTTCCTTGTAGATATTTGAATATTCTTTTCATAGCCTGAAGGTGAGACTCTTTTGGATTAGCTTGGAATCATCCAACAATCCCAACTACATGCATAATGTCTGGTCTTGTCCCAGTGAGATAGAGTAGACTTCCTATCATAGATCTGTATTCTGGTTGATTCACCGTGGGGGAATCATCATTAGAACTGAGATTACATTCGGTTATTGTTGGTGTACTTACAGGTTTGCAATCTTCCATGCCATATTTCTTCAAGATTTGCTTAAGATATTTTGCTTGTGATAAGAATATGCCATCTGTTGCTTGTTGCACTTGCAAGCCAAGAAAGAATGTTAGTTCCCCAAGTAAAGAAATTTCAAATTCTTGCTGCATATCGAAAGCAAATTTCTGACTCATAGACTCTTCATTACTTCCAAAAATGATATCATCAACATATACAACCACAATCAATAGTTTATCATTTTCAGTTTTTGTGTATAAGTTGCTATCAGCAGACCCCTTTGAAAAAACTTGTTGATGAAGATATTTGTCAAGATGATAGTACCATGCCCTTGGAGCTTGTTTGAGACCATATAGAGCCTTTTTAAGTCTACAAACAAGTTTTTCATCATTTCCCAAAATGAATCCTTCTGGTTGTTCTATATAAACTTCTTCTTCTAGATCACCATTGAGAAAAGAAGATTTAACATCCATTTGATAAAATTTGATTTGTTGGAAGCTTGAAAAAGCAAGAAAGATTCTTATGGCTTCAAGTCTAGCTATAGGGGAAAAAGTTTCTTCAAAGTCTATACCTTCTTGTTGAGCATACCCCTTGCAAACAAGTCTAGCTTTATTTCTTATAACATCCCCATTCTCATTTAACTTATTTTTGAATATCCATTTATTTCCAATGACATTTTTGTCATGAGGTCTTGGTACTAATTGCCAAGTGTGATTCTTTTCAATTTGATCAAGCTCCTCATTCATGGCTTGAATCCAACATTCATCTTTGCTGGTTTGATTGAAATTTTTAGGTTCAATAGTGGATAGAAATGCCACATAGCTAGAAGATCCCATAAGAGTCCTTCTTGTTTGTACACCTGATCCCTTTTCTCCCAAAATTTGAGATTCTGGATGATTCTTTTGAGCATATCTGGATGGAGCTTTTTCAGATAAATCATCTTTGGGTTCTTCATTGGGTTCACTATCTATATCATTCCTATTTGATGTAGAAGGATATATGTCATCATTGTCTTCATCTGTTGTTTGTTTTTCTTCTTTTGTAGCTGCAGGAGACTCATCAATAATAACATCAATACATTAAAAAATCTTCCGAAGTATTTTATTGTAACATTTATATGCCTTACTCCTAGAGGAGTAACCAAGAAATATTCCTTCATCTGCTCTAGGTTCAAACTTGCCAAGTTTTTCATCATTATTTTTGATAAAGAATTTGCTCCCAAAGACTCTAAAGTGCTTCACAGTGGGAGGATTACCATACCATAGTTCATATGGAGTTTTATCACTATTTACACGAACATGTGCCTTGTTAAGAATATTTACCGCTGTATGTGCTGCTTCTCCCCAAAATGTGTCAGGTGTTCCAGAATCATCAAGCATAGCGCTAGCCATTTGTTGAACTGTTCTATTCATTCTTTCTGCTACGCCATTTTGTTGTGGAGTGCCAGCTACAAAAAACTGTCTTTTTATGCCACGTTGTTCACAAAATTCAAGGAATTCATCTGATGTATATTCTCCTCCTCGATCAGATCTAAGAAACTTTATTTTTAGATCTAATTCATTTTCAACTAGTGCTTTGAAGATCTGAAATTTCTCAAATGCTTCATCTTTGTGTTTAATCAACCCAATCCAACACATTCTAGAGAAATCATCAATAAATAAGATATAGTATTGTTCACCACGTGGTGAATTTTTCTTCACAGGTCCACATATGTCGGTATGAATGAGTTCAAGAGGCTTACTTGATGAACCTTCCTTGGCATCAAATTGCACTCTGGTTTTCTTACCGAATTGGCAAGATTTGCATATGATACTTTCAGGTGGTGTAATATTGGGAAGATCACGAACAACTTTAAGTCTGCTTGATTTGCTGATTTGAGAGAAGCTCAGATGCCCCAACCTTCTATGCCATAGCCAGTTTTCTGAAGATTTACTCATGTAACATTGTTCTTTGCAGTTCTTTAATACATACAGGTTGCTTGGAGTTCTGTTTCCTTTTATAATTGTTTTACGTGTATCAAGATCACGTACCACACATTATTTTGAACTAAAGACAACTTCAGTTCCTTGATCACACATTTGACTTACACTTAACAAGTTATGCTTTAATCCATCCACATACATGACATTATTAGCTTTCACCTTTTCTTTTAGAAATACAGATCCTTTTCCCTTAATGACAGCGGGAGTGTCAGTTCCAAATGTAACCTTCTTTTCTTTTTCTAGAGCACTATATGCAAGAAGTTTGTTTTTGTCACCTGTCATGTGTTTTGAGCATCCACTATCAATGTACCATTGATTTTCTTCTCCTTCTGCAAATAAGGCTATGCCACAATTTTCAACCTATAATTCCTTCTTTTTCCATACTTTGGAGCTTGACGGAAGATGCTCTTTTGGCTGGACTTTGCTCCTGCATTCAGATTATTCATGGCCAAATTTATTGCAATAAGCACATTCAACTTCATTTTGAAGAGGAGAAAAGTTGTTATATGTATTCTTCTTTGTTCCAATATCAATCCTGTTCTTTCTTGCTTCTCTTGTCATGATGGTTTTATATGCAACACATTGAACAGCTTTATGACCAAAATTGTGACATGAGAAACATTTTCCATTGAAGAAGAAATTTCTGCGATCATGAAATATTCTACTTGAATTTACCTGTTGATTGGTGTTTCTTTGAAATGTACTCCTTTTAGTGTTCTTTGAATTGAGATGATCATGCTTTATCTGTAAAGATTCTCTATTCCCTTGTTGAGGGGCAGAATTTTGTGTACTGGTTGTAGATGCTTTTAGATAATTTGGTGCTGAAGCCTGAGAAGATTCTCTGATATATCCAAGACCTGTCTTTAGAAGAGGAGAACGTTGTACCTTGATAATCTCATCCAAGGTTTTAGATCCTTTAGCAAATCTAAGATTCAAAGTCTTTACTTTCTCAATTTCTTTTCTTAGACTTACTATTTCACATTCTAATTTCTCATTATGTTTCTCCTTTTCTTGAAGCTGGTTCTTCAGAGTTTCTATGGATATTTTACTTTCTTCTAAGCATATTTTGAGTTGATTGATTTCATCAAGAAAATCATTGTCCTCTAAATCATCCATAAAAGTATCCTTTTCTTCTCTAGAATATTTTTCAAATGCCATGAGAAGTCTAAGATCTTGTTCACATTCTTCCTCACTGTCTGAGAACCCATCACTGTCTTCATGAGTATAGTAAATTTTTCTATTGCTAAACCGATTCTTATTCCTTCTTGCTACTTCCTTTCCTTTTTCATGTGTTTCTTTGTGAGGACACTTAGCAGCATAATGACCAACTCTTCCACAAGCAAAACATTTGAAAGGAAGCTTACCTCTAAACCGTCCTGTACCAAGTTGGAGTTTCTTTACAAAATTTACCTCATCTTATTCTGAGATATACCCTGATCCTTTTGTCTCTTGTACTTATTTCCCTTTTGTAGAAGCTCTAAATATGGCTTCTTTGACTTCATATGGTCCTCCTCTTCTCATTTCATATGCATTTAGTATGCCATGAAGTTGCACCACAGTAAGATTTTGAAGATCCTGCTTTTCTTCAAGAGCAGAAACTTTTGACTCAAATTTTGTCGTTAGTGATCTTAAAACTTTCTCAACCAAAGTAGATTCGGTTATTGTTTCTCCTAGATTTCTCATACGATTTACAATATCATCAAGTCGTAAAAAGAAATTAGCAATGCTCTCCTCATTATGCATTTTTAGGTTCTCATATTGAATTCTGAGAGTTTGGAGTTTAACACTTTTTACCTTTGCATCACCTTCATAACTTAGAATGATTTTGTCCCATATTGCCTTTGCTGTATTCAGCTGCATGACTTTGACAAATTCTGATTTAGTTAGACTTCCTAATAGAGCATTAACTGCCTTTGCATTTGTTTCATAATTCTTTCTTTTCGTTGGATCTGTTGGTATTGCAGCTGGATATTGATATCCTGCTTCAACAATAGCCCATACATCTGCACCTAGAGACTGAAGATAGGATCTAATCCTTGTTTTCCATAAGATTAAATTGTTTCCGTTGAAGAGTGGAGGCCTGATAGATGCTATTCCATCTTGATTGCTCATCTTGATTGATCTTCCTTCTAGCGGCTAATATTTTCAGAAGGACCTGCTCTGATACCAATTGTTAGGAAAAATACTGAGAGGTGGGGGGGGGTGAATCAATATTTAGATCTTACTGAAAACTTTTTATCAGAGATCTTATTATTTAATTCTTTACTTAGATGATTGCATCATTCATTCATTAGAAGTTTAGTAAGCAGTAAGCATGTGCAGTAATAACAAAATTAGCCATCACACATAAGCAACACACATGAACACCAGTATTTAAGGTGGAAACCCAATTTGGGAGGAAACCACCACTGCTGTCGTCTCTGTCTTCAATATTTATTATAAAGAAAACTTATTACAATTTTTGTGCTGGCGCAGACTTATACCAGCACGGAGGGACCCTCCTGCAGAAGGCTACAACCTTCTCTCGTTCTCCAGTCACTACTGGAAGGGAGCTCCAACCCCCTGATTTTAACACCAGCTTGTACTGGCAAAAAGCTTCCACTTTCATCGCATCTTTGCCATCGCACTTTTCAAATTATTCTACTCCAAAGCCATTTTTGTGCTATAATAAATTTCAAACCCCCTCTTTCCACTTAAAAGCCCCATTTCATGTGTTAAGCCCTCCATTAGCACCTTTTACTCATTTTCTTCTCCAAACTGCAAATAAACATTTTCTCAAGCAGAATTAAGTCATGGATGGTTTAGCTGCATGGATAGAACCATGGTAGATAGAGCATAAGATAAGTAGCGTATGTTTAGCTGATTGGCTAAGTTAAGTGTGGTTTAAATTAGTTTCATTTTAGTCATTTCCTTTCTGCATATTAAATTAGTTTCATTTCATTCATTTCCTTTCTATAAATTGAGTTAGTTTCCTTTTTTTCATTTTCTTTCAGTAATTTTCTTCTTAGTCTTTATCATAGTTTAAGAGATAGCACCCTTTCACAAAGCAGAAGAGGATGACATGAACAAGATGCATCTGTTGTGTATATTGCACTGTCACCTCCAAGTTTGTACAAACCTCGGGTTGGCAAAGTAAAGTAGGGCAGCCCCTGGGATTTGCAACAGTCTTGGTGCAATACCAAGGCTCACCATGAAGATTATACAATTTTCTTTTCAAATAAATTATGTTGGTTAATGATTTAGTCATATACAAAGTTTCCATTTTTTCCCACAAACCTACAGCTATAATCTCTTCAACAATATTGAAGATAAATTCATCTACCAGGCATAACCTAATGGGACTGATAGCTTAGCCATCCAAGTCCTCCAAGTCTGAATTTGTCATGCTTGCAAGTTTTTTCTTCACCCCGTCTAATGCTTTGTGTAACCCTTGTTGCACCAGCAGGTCCCTAAATTTCAGTTTCCACAAAGCGAAATTGTTCTTCCCGGTGAACATCTCCACCTCGAATTTTTCATTCATCATTTTGGCCATTTCTTCCTACTAATCTTCCTACTCTTGATTCCTAATTTTCCCTTTTTTCTTAAATTTCCAACTAGGATTAAAAACGAAAAATTAATTTTTTCCCTTCTTTCACCTAGGGTTAATTTATGGTTTCTTCTTTCTTGTTTTAAATTTCCATATTTTCAAAAAAAAAAATATTAAAAAAAAAAACCTTTCAGTTCACAAAGCCCTTCTAGTTCAGAATTTCAGAAATAAATTTCTCCTTAAAAAAATATTCAATTTAAAAAAAAAAAAAAAAAAAAAAAAAAAAAAAAAAAACCATCTGCTTCAACTAGACACCCTTCTCAATTCATTCTTAACAAAAAACTTTATGTGTTCTTTTAAATGTTGTCTTCCATTTAAAAAAAAATATTAAAAAAAAAAATACTCGATTTCTGCTCATTCGAGCAATACAATAGACACAACAGACTTTTTTTTTTCTTCACCCTTCAGATAGTGGTTCTCAGGGTCTTCCCTCGGTGGCAGGGCTCTCCCTACAGTGGTGGCAGAAGATTTTATGGCTCAGGATCTTCCCTTGGTGGCAGGGCTTTCCCTACGATGGTGGCAAAATATTTTCTCCTTCGACGAGGGTCTTTCCCTCGACGACTTCAACCTTGGCTATCTCTGGGTACGCTCACCTCAGCTCCTTGACTCTTCTCCCTCAATGTCCTCCAACATAAAATTTCTTTGTGACAATGGTGTCTAATTCAAACCATGGATGCGTCTTTTTACACAGAATGGAGGCAGTGGGCTCAGAGCTAGCATCAACCATTTTTCTTCAAGCGCTCACTGACTGGACAACGTCGAGAGTTGGGCTATTACAAACCCAGCGGGCTAAAAAAATTTCACTCCAAGCATGATATTTGGATGCAGAGACCAACTTCAGGTCCATCCACTTCTTCTGCTTCACACCCGGTCAAAGCATCTAATCCCAGACAGGTGCTGGAACAACTCCTCTTGTGCTATGATACTCTCTCATGGTCACAACCTCACAATTAAATTCAATAGATCTGATACCACTTATTGGGATCAAGAATAGTTTAATGAAGAAATAAATGCACACATAACTAAATGGAAACTAAAAACAAACACACAAGTAAATACACAATTATTTACGTGGTAAAACCTTGACAGGGTGTCAAGGAAACCTCCACAGGGCAAGGGATTGGAAACTATATTATTCAATGATAACTCTCCATCGTTATAAGCCTCTCAAGCCACCTCAATTAATCTGAGCTACTTCGTTACTTCGTTACATCGTTACATAACTACTTCTACAAACCGACTGGCCAGTAATAACTAAATTTCCCATAATTACATTTACTTAATTTTTTTTTCATATTTCAATAGATCCACGCATTCCAAAAAAAAGTTACAATGGTAAAAATGTACACCTTCGTCCTTCACTTGCATGGTTACTGTATGGAAATGTTTAAATGAATATAATACAAATTGTAGCAATCACAAGCAGATTTTGTCTCACTGCATATATAACCCTTCCAACATTGGGTAAGCCTATCTGTTGGTAGGATGTCCCATCATTGCACAAACCCAATGTGATTTTAGATCTTCCCATATTTTGGTACAAGGAATTCGTTAAGGATGCATGATGGATAAAACTTCATGAATCCCAAAATTTGGACTTTAAAATGAAAAGGAGGGAATAAATAAAAATAGCACAGGAATGGATTTTCTATGACTAATAACAAATTGGAATGTATGCACTTACTATCGCTCTGAATTAACGTTATAGAATTGCAATACGCCTGTGTGGTGACTCCTTGAAAATATTAGATTGGTCGATGGACTGACTAACATTCTGAGCTGTGCTGGTTTTGAATTGGATATCATCAAGACTTGGAACTTCAAACCTACAAAGTGAACTCTATTTTCCATTCTATATTCACACGACCACTGCTAAACAAGGTAGTCTCTCTAGTCTCACTAAACAGGCATGTAGAGTCAAGTTCTCCATTTTCCACACATAAGTGGATGAACATATTATATACACACATGAGCTCTAATTTGAGCTCAAATTAACCCCGTCGAAGATTAGAATAGGTAGGGGATTAGATTATGTTGACGAAATAAATCAGATCTAATGAAAATATGTTGAAGGAATCCTCGAATCAGATCAAATGTATGGTGAAAAAATATATAGCCACCAAGTATCGAACCTATACTATCGTGTGAATAATGGAATACCTTAATTACAAGTATCTATGAGAGATTTCAGAAATATGATTCATTTATGGCCAAGGAAAAATACCACAAACAAATGTCAAACAAAGATGGAAAAGGTAGACAATCCCTGACCTTACCAATTTAAATAAAAAACACCTTTCTGTGTAATAATTTACTGGAACTTCAAAAAAGACACCTTTCTGTGTAATAATTGATTGCCACTTATTTTCTACCAATAAAACCTAGATTTTTAACTACAAAATGTTAGCGCTCGAAACTACCTTAGGCTGAAATAAGGTAAATCTCAAGGCAACATCAAACCAAGCTCAGCCTCATAGCTAGCCCTACGAGGACAGGAGAGGGCTCTCTTCGGGTCTATCTCGGCAAAAGGTCTTCAAAAGGGGCTAA
>CM076584.1:797022339-797408245 GCA_034641835.2 Pinus albicaulis | reverse complement strand
ACAACTGTTATAAAAGTACAAGACCCCTTGGAATGTTATTATCTTTCAGTTGTAATGCATTAACCCGAGTAGCCTCAATCACTTGATCATATTGATCATACACCTCATCAATAAAGGTATTTTAAAATTCACCTTCCATCTACATAAATTTATTCACCTGTTTTTCATCCCATAACACTTGCCAATACCTCAAGTTGTCTGGCACAGTTGGTCAGTGTTTGACATGAATTTCAAACTTCCTATTAGAAAATATGGGAATCTTAAAGTTACTTGCTTTTGTAGCAAGCGAATCTTCCATAAGATTCCGACTTCTTGGTACAACTGACAATTTATATTTAGGGAATTTTTTGAGGATATCAAGTACAAAATTTCTATATTCTCTCATTCATGGATGCTTAGCCTAGTATTCCCCTTTTACCTATTTTATTATAAGGTCGGAGTCACCATAAACATAAATTATTTTTGCACCCAAATTTTTCATAATTTTGAGGTCAATGATCAATGCCTCGTAATCAGCTTCATTATTAGAACAAATGAAAGCCAACTTATATGAACACAATCTCACATTTTTCAGAATTTTACCTGAGTGGTGAATTGGACTAAAAATCCATATTTTGATGCCTACCCCATCTTTCCCTAAGGCACCATCGAAATCCATTATCCAAAGACCATTATCATCATCCAAAAGTTGGAATTTTGTAGTCTGATTTGTCTCTTCCTTTTGGGCCACTTCTTCAATCTGTTCTGAAACTTTTTTTGACTTTTTTGATATTTTCTTTGAAGAAATAGGCCGATTGCCTTGTTTTTCATCCAAAACCACTCTAACACTATTTGAAATTTCTGGAATTTCCTCAAATTTCATAAGCTGACTATCTAAATCATCAAAACCACTATCATTAAACAAAATAAATGACTCAATATCAGTATGTACAACGTTGATAGGGTGATTTCTTGGTTTCTCTTTATTGTTGATCATTTACTTCATTTTTGTTTCCTGGTACAACTCCTCAATTGCACAAAAATCGAGATGGAGGAATAAGAGAAATCCAATTGCAAAGTACCTCTTACTTGTCTCCCCAAGACCTTGAGAACAACATGCCAAATAGTGGCAGTTTATCAGCTACTACCACATCCATTAAGACATTTTTAGCAAGAATTTGCTCAAGTGAAACTACCAAGTCTTTTAGAAGACCGAGACAACGTACTATACCAAAATCGAAAGAGTAAAGATCATGGGAAGGAAGGGTTATATCCAAGCCCAATTTTTCCATTATGGCCTTTGGCATCAGGTTATGAGAAGCTTCGGAGTCAATCATGGCTTTGTGGAGGATACACTGATGAATTCTCAAACTAAGATAAAATAAAGGAAATTCACTATATTATAGTTGGTTATATATGGCTGGACCAAAAATGAGCTTGGGTTGATCATCTTCAACATTGACCATATCTAACATAGGGTCTAATTTCAACATTTTAGAAAAATGATATTTTTATTGATTATTTTTTACAACCTTGGTCAAGGGGATAGAGACTTTCAAATTAGAGATTTTATTTTCTAAGCTAAATAGATTGGTTTGTTTATCTACCTCTTTTACAGTGGTGTCCCTCTTTTCGAGATGGTCCTTTGTTGCATATTCCTTCTTTTGACATTCTTTTTATTTTCTTGGTGTACTTATAGATTCTTTATTGATCTTGATCTAATTTGCAGCTATAAGCTTGTTTCCCTTATTCTAATTAGCTTTGGGATTTTTCTTGGGATGAGTATATGTTTGTTGGGATTTCCTTTTCTAAATAGGAGTGATAGGAACATCTCTATTTCTCAATGAATATTTCCTCTGTTGTGATCTGAGTGCATTAAGATAACCCCACTGATAATCATCGGGTTGGCCCTCCAACTCATCATCATCTGCAAGTATGTAATCTCCATATTTCAAAAAATTTGTTTTCTCAATGTATTTCTCATCCTATTTCTAGAAAAAGGTTGTCCATCTACTGTGAAGAAATGATTCTCTTCCACAATTTCATCTTCTTATTCAACCCCTTAAGCATAATTATGCTGCAAATGAGTTCAGATATGTTGTTGTGTTGTTTTCTCTGGAGCTCTTTGTTCCCTCTGTTTAATCCTAAACTGAGGCTACTGTTGTTGACCTTGGAAATTAGGATTCTGAACCTGTGCTTCTGGTTGCCTTTCAGTGATAGAAATTCTATCCACCATTCTCTCCATAGTCCTGATCAAAGTATCCAATTTGACCTCAGAGAATGTGAATGGTTCTTCTTTGATTTTTACCTTTCTTTCACCTTTTGTCTTTGACTTTTTTATTGTCAAATTTGCTTCGACACTAACTGCATTTCTTTGCATCTTCTCTAGTGTTGTAGGACTTCTCTCTCAGAGTTGGTATGCCATGTCGAGATCAAAATCATCTGCATAGTGAAAGAGATCCAAACTTGGAGGAGTTTTGATCTCATTGGGAATTGAGTTATACACCTGGTTAAAGACAGTAGTAAAATATTGAACTGACTCATTGGATTTCTCTTTAATTTTTCATACTCGGAAATAATCTGAAGTGTATTATCTTTCACTTCCCATATAGCTATGAATGCATCAGTTATATGCTCCATATTTCCTATGGAATTGGTAGTCAAAGAATGAAACCTTGTTTTTACATCCCTGGAGAAGCTTTGGGCAATGATCCTCATTTTGAATCATTGGCATCAATCTCTTCTAAGTCTGTTAGGTAAACTTGACTCGGGATAGAGTCAAAGTTGACTAGGGTAAATGGTAGTGGTTTTGGGGCACATGGTATTGTGCACCCATGGTTTTGGCCCATGGTATTGCATGTAATGGAGCCTATAAAAAGGCTGGGAAGACTTCATTGTAATGTAGGGCCTGGAAGTGAGCGGTGAAGGCTCACTTGGTCAGATTGGCTAGGGTTTTGGCCAATGGTTAATGAAATTTAATTGGTTGGGTTTTTCCCTGGATTTGGGGTTTTCCCGGTTTAAAAATTGTGTTTATTTTTATGTTATTTTTTGCTGGATCTTTCATGGTTATGTTTATTTATTTCTCTCAGTAAAATTTATTATTTCTGCCGTAAAATCCTAACAACTGGTATCAGAGCTGGTGTAATAATTTTATTGTGTCTATAGTTTCACTACTGCTGTGTAAGAAGCAGGAATCATCTCTGTGTAGTTTGATTGGATAGATCTGTGCTTGAAGGTGTTGGATATGTTGTATCACAAACAAATTTGCATATGAAGAACACAGATCTTGTCAGATCTGATGTGGAACTACCGTTGACAAAGAGTCAAGCAATGGGTAAACATGCAACTGTGAAAAAGAGAATATTTAAGTGGTGCCGACGCGTACCCCGCATCATAGCCACTGCTGGGAGAATTAGATATTTCTATATGGAAATTAATTTCCATTTCGAGAGCTCCATTATCCCCTTCATAGGGTACATTGCGCCGTCCAATACTTACAGGATCTGGAAGCGCGGTTCGAACCTTAGGGCTGACATGACCATGGCAGGGTTTGATGGTTTTCGGATACATAGGTCCGATCAGAGATTCTTGTTCTTGGGCAAGGGCACTGAGTACCCGAGATTGTCTACTGGATCACTTATCGTTCTAACTCACAAGAAAAAAAAGAAATCAGCAATGCGCTCGAGGGCGTCGGGACTCCGCCATCCGATGCCGGGGTTGCGCAAGAGGTTGCCCTGATGGCATAGATGAATTTATATAGGCCTGGCATTGATGTTACTCAGGCCGAGTTCGTGCCTCATTTGAATTGGAGGTGGCAGGACAAGACTGAAATGATCGGTCCCTGGAAGGCCAAGATCTATGATATGCTGCATGTGATGCTCAGTGTCAAGTCCCGGAGGGTCCCTAGGGCGATGACTGATGAGGAACTCTTTGCTGCAGAGAATGATAAGTTTGTGGGTGAGCTACATGGGAAGCGGATTAAATTACAGATCTGGGACACTGCTGGTCAAGAGCGTTTCCGGAAAATTACAACAGCGTACTATCAGAATGCTATGGGTATTCTTCTGGTGTATGATGTCATAGATGAATCATCATTTAACAAAATTGGGAACTGGATAAAGAATATTGAGCAGCATGCCTCTGATAATGTCAATAAAACACTGGTTGGCAGCAAGGCTGATATGGATGAGAGTAAGAGAGTTGTCTCAACTGAACGTGGTCAAGCACTTGTAGATGAGTATGGCATTAAGTTCTTTGAAACTAGTGCCAAAACAAACGCTTGTGATGCAACTAACATTGCTTTTGTATAGCTTCATGAAGAACGTGCATGTGGTTCCATTTTCAAAACTGATATAGCATCGCCACATTATTTATGTTTTGCATGCAGACAAGGATGGAGAACTATTGACCAAACCCCCAAACAAGAAATGCTCATATTTAGTCAATTGGTTTTTTGATTGATTGGGAGAAGTTTAGAAGCCAGCAAATGTGGATGATTTTAGTGGGCCATGTCAAAGAGGAAAATTGTGGTTGAGGGTGGAGAAGAGGAGCTCCACCAAGCAACCAAGCAGAAAATTAGAATGGACCAACAAAAGCATAGAGGGAAGATTTATGTACAACTATGATGTCCTCTTTAGAGAGGACATCGTGTAGAAAATGAGAGAGGATACGAGCGCATGGATTAATTAATTGATGAACCATGTATTTGAAGAGAACTCCTAGAGGACTAGCAGTTACAGCGGATGGTGACCCATGTAATCCAGTAGATGGATTCTTTTTATATGGACATTGATTTCATATGTACAAAGGCAGTAACAATGAAACAAAAAAAAATTATTATTATAATGGAGTTAATTTTATTACATGTAAATGGGCATACTACTGTAAGACCTGGTATGGCATGCGTACCCCTGGGGAATCACTGGTAAAGTCTGGGTTAGACCTAGGTGATAGGGGGGATGTCAAGTTTACAATTACCCTGGGTAAAAATTTGAGGGGGGAAGAGCTAGAGTGAGCAGGGTTGTCTCATTTAGCAGGATTGGCTGGATTTAGTCAATAATCCCCAAGTCAAGTTTAAGGGGGGAATTGTTAGGTAAACTTGACTATTGTGTGGACAATCCGTCTTGCGGACAAGAACGATCTCCCTAGTACTAAAGTATCTAGCAACAAACAGCCAAATAAACTAATCTTTCTCTAAGCATATATGATCTACGAAAAGCTCTATATAGGTGTAAAAGACTTACCGTTTGTCCAGTGCTTGTTTGAAGTCGTCGTTGTCCCTCGCGCGCTTGAAGGAGTTTCCTTTGTAAACCTACAATTACAAACAAGCAAAAGATTACATAGCACCTGTATCGAAATCATCATAAACCATGCTTATCATAGTGATCAAGGAGTCTATGAAATAAACCATTGATTGAAAGCTTATTGAGAAAAATGAGTATATTTGTATTAACTTCAAAAAGAGAAAATCCTTACAACCTGAGCCTTGATGTTGCACAGGACTTTCCGGGGTCCGAAGTAGGAATCTCTTTTACTTTGACAAGTTCTGCACTCCTCCAACCAAGACAAATAGAGGCATGTAATATCTCCTCACAAAAGTCTTAGTTAACCAAGTCTAAATATCAACAGCACTTAACTTCAAATATTATAAAAGCTTGAACTCCCTTTGAGGCTACCCAATACCTCTTTTTATAGTAGAAAGGAGGAGGTTTTCTGTTCCAAGGATAAAGGGATAGAATCCTCCTTCAAAGGGATAGTTCCTTACATCAAGGGGTTAGCTCCATAAGGTAAGGGATTCATGCACCTCACAAGAGCGGTTCTGCCACCGCAAAATCCATTCTAGAAGCTTCCAGAATTCACTTTTATTGAGCTTTTTGGAATTTACTTGCGCCTTTTTAATCTTACAGGGGTCCGCACCTTTAACAAAGATAAAGTGCGTTCAGGAATGTAGGAAAGCTAAACATTGGGTGCGGTACCGCAGGCAAGATAGTCAGAAAGTGCGATACCAAGTTTAAGACACTTTTAGGAACTTTTTCTGATTTTCAAGGCTTGACATGAGGAACTGATATGTTAGACTTGCAAAAAGGGAGAAGTATGAGTAATAATGAGCTCATACACATGGCAGAATGTCAGTGTGACAATTTTCAGTGTAACAGATTGCCCCCTAAAGTGCAAAGTCTGGAATAGATGATGCTGAAGTCTGTCATATATGAAGAGTGCAGTACTTAATCATTTCAAAGATCATCCTGTGGACACCCCAGTCAGCACCTGTAAAAACATTCAATGCAAAATATACATGTATACATATCATCACTGAGGTAGGCATTCCCGTACTCAGATTAAAATAACTAAAAACTGATTCAACTGTTCTGATACAGGAATGATTTTGAGTACATCGCAGTATAGACATGTGTGAACACAGCATGGATGTAGCCATCTGTTTATAAATAATCCACTGTATAAATGATAAAAAAATTCCTCACATCCTGGATGGTAGAAACTAGATCCAGGGTCTTGATTTCCATATCTCAAACTAGTACGATTCTATCCATGCGAATGAATGTGTCGAAGTCAAACATGGTAGAAACCACTTGATTACCAGTCAATGATGTAAACTGTTAACAAGTGTGAGAGTAACCACCAGTAATGTCAATGGCTCTCAAAGTACCCAGTACAATCCATGAAATGTGAATGAATGAGCTGAAGTCGAACATGTCATGGAATCATTCGATCGAAGGTCAATGATGCAACCTGTCGTCGAAAGCGAGAAATCTGCCATTAAGGCATGCAGATTTCAAGGTATTGACGATTTCTAGATCAACTTCCTAGATAATGAGCTGTCGTCGATAGAAAGTGATCCGTCGTAGGCAAGCCTACAACACGAAATCATAGATAAAGTTTTGAAAATATATCGGCAAGGATTGACTCAGGGATGGTCAAAATGGATGACAAATATTTTGCAGATGAATGGTTTATTTGAACTGTCATCTTGAACACATAATGACACTGCAGATGGCTTGGTAGCAATTGACCCAAAGCTAATACCCAGAAACCGGATGAAGACTTTCAAATGAGGTTTGATTAACTGTTAGACAAAGGATTTCCCAACCCAGGTGAATGAAAGTGTCGTGTTCAAGAGTGGTCGACTGAATTTTCGAAAAATCAAAATACAACAAATATGTCCATTTTCCTCTCTTTTCCCCCACCATTTCTGGCAAGTACCTCTTTATTTTTGACAAGCTTGAGGAGGATAACATTTTCTTGTTTATAAGCTCATCCTTCGGACGAGTCCAACTTCGTTTAAGATTCGAACCCTAAGAAGGAGTGGTTCGTTCCTGTTGAAAATTAAACAGGTCCTTTATTGTTAAATTTTAACAAGTCCAGTATAGGAGAAACTCAGTGTTTTTCATTTTTAGGGAGTCAGAAGAAAAACTTAAGAAGACTCCATGGGTGTAATTTTTCGTAAATTTAGTCTCTCAGGCCTGAAAAAGGATAAAATAATGCGGGAGAGAACTCTATTGACCGTAATTAGTCAACGTATACCTTTTTCGTAAATAGTCCACTTCAGTCCGTAAAAGGGGTAAACTTATACTGAAGGGACGATTATTCATTTACTTTAACGAGTTCGAACAATCAAGTACTCGGAAATCTTTTCATATTTAGAGAGTCTGAAAAGGGCTTAAAAGAGAACTCCAATGTTTTTCTTTTTCATGAATTTTTGAAAGAGTCCGAAAAAGTGATAAAAGTATGCTCTTTGTTGAAAATGATCAATATTCCTGAAAAATCCAATTTCTGCAGAAAAACTTCAAACATTACGCATACCTGTTTAAGATGAGTAAAAATGCTTCAAAAATAACCTTTTTAAAGTAAAAAATAAACAAATTAAAAATTCATCTATTCAAAAAATCTTATAAAAAGGATTTTTTCAATTTCATTTTTACCGTTCGAGTTCAGAGTGAAAAGAAGAAGCTTTTGGGTAAAAAAGTTCCTGTGAAGATTCTGGAAAATCCGTCCGTCGAAATTGAGAACCGTCAGTCCCAGGTAATCCACAACCTCTCAATCTTGTATTTCATCCGTTTATAATTCCTTTTTAGGCTTTAAATTCAATTTTTTAAGAAAAAATATGGTTCTAAAATCGCCCGCGGGGGTCCGCAGGTGACACACAGGGTACCTGCTAACCCCGACCTTTTTCTACAAAGAAAAATGTCATGGGTCTGCACCTTCCTCATAGACCCCGTGCGTTCCTACGCACTGTTTACAAAAGGAAAGTGCGGTCCCCGCGCGGTTAAATTTAAAACTTAAATTTCTTCTTTGCCGCCCAAAATTTTTCAAATTAGATCGTTCTAATATATCTTTTTATGCATTGAAGGATTAACAAGATGTTTATTTGGAGAGAACGTGAACATGAGGACGTGTATGATGCCGCAATGCTCCATTTGCCCAAATTGCAAGCATTAAGAGCATGTGGTATTTATAAATTTTGGGCCATCCAAGGCATGAGAGCACAAGTAGAACTCTTGACATGGATGGTAAACAGGTGGAATGAGCAGGACCAGTGTTTTATAATTGGCAGCCACCAGCTCGAAATCGAGCTGGAGGAAATTTATTTTCTGTCTGGTTTGTCCAAAAGGGGCGAACAACTCTCCTTGTTTGGGACTAGGCCAGGTGGCCAGACTGTCGCTAGTCTTCGGCAATAATTTTGCAATGATGACGCAGACCCCAGAGACAAATAGATTGATATAAAAAATGTCATCCATCCTGAGCTGAAAGTTATTGCTTTTACTGCTACCAGGCTGTGTGGGAGTGCAGCACTGCATGTAGCTACTGGTTCTCAGATGCGCATTGCTGTGGACTGTTTTCGCGACACCATTTTCAACTGGTGCGAAGCTGTGTTGGCTAATGTAAAAGGCCAACTAACCAGAGCAAAAAATGGGAAACTAAAAAAATTTGGATATGGATCCATTGTTGTTTCCTTTGCTCTAGAGAGGATCCCTATGCTAGCTCCGCAGAGTATTCCAGTTGATGTCGGTCAACCTAGAGAACCTAGGATGGTTCGTTGGTCCGCACTGATGGCCCGCCATGGTATTGAGGGTGCTGATATTGTTCGATTTCCTTCGTCATATTTCCGTTGGCTGGATCGCCAAATTTTTATCATTGAGGACTTTCCGTATGCCAGGATAGATTTCCGCGGCGACCGGGAGATGACTCTCCCAGCAGGGGAACAGTGGGATGACTCAGGTAAAATAATTTTCAACGATTAATAGTTCTAATTTTTTATTTTTGATCGTCTTGTTAAATAATAACCAAAAATTTTGTTGAATACAGATGTGGGCCTACGACGACCAGTCCATCTCCAACCCTATGAAAGAAGACAACCAGTTGCAGCTGCACCAGCCCCAGCAGGCCAATCAACAGAGATTTTGACTGATTTAGAACATCATCTAGAGCGTTTGACTCTAGATATTTCGGAGAAAAACATAGATGACATTCCACTCAGGCTGCAGAGATATGTGATTGGTGTTCCAGGACCTTTCAGGAGGTTCCTGTGTAGGGTGGCTCGGGCAGTGGTTTCTTATCGTGATCACCATCAG
Organism: Pinus albicaulis; assembly: GCA_034641835.2. Lineage (NCBI taxonomy): Eukaryota > Viridiplantae > Streptophyta > Pinopsida > Pinales > Pinaceae > Pinus > Pinus albicaulis. The sequence goes on along the minus strand of CM076584.1, from coordinate 797,398,676 downwards.
TGATGGGATGATCGAGTTGTAGACTCATATTTTTTGTCTTTTTGTGTTACCATTTTTCCGATCATAAGGTGTTTCCAACCTATGATCGAAGACGATGTATATTTTTTGAAAACAATTTTATCTATGATATATATCACTATTTACCGGCTATCTGTGTACATGTTATGAATGTTATTTGTTTTACTGCAAATGTTGATTTATTATACTAGAAGCAACTGAATCTGCTAATGTATTTAAATGTCTTGGAATATGTTGATATTCAATGTAATCAAATTCGCGTTCCAAGAGACGAACTCTTAAAAATAACTGTAATAACACTGGATTTCTAATGGCATAAACCCTGTTAAGCTGTAATACAACAAGTTCAGAGTCCAACCTCACAATCAAACTCCGAATTCCAAATGATATGGATTCAGACAATAACTCAATCACTGCACTATACTCGACAATGTTATTCGTTGTTTGACGAAGGCTTACCCCATGCATGGAAACTAACTCGTCAGAGGGTGAATAGATAACCCAAGCTGCGGAAGAAATGTTCCGTGCACTACGACAAGCACCATCAACAAAACCAATGTAGGTTTGAAGAGACGTCGACATCTGCAATATCAAGAGTAAAACTCAGATAAGCAGGAAAAGTGATAAAAACGCACTTCTAAACTAGGCACACCTTTATAATCTAAGACACACCAACAATAAAGAAATATAACCTAAAATAAAAGATCTCCATACCAAGTTTTAAGCGTAATATCTCTTCAGATATAGCCCATTTCTGGGTTTATCTAAAGGGATACCATCAAAATCTATCAGCTCATAAGCCCCTTTTGCCAGCTTTTGCTTAACAATGAAAGGACCATGCCACATAGGCACGAATTTCCCAGCTCCTAGCTTATCGTTGGCTTGATCATAAACTAAGACTAGGTCTCCTTCTGAAAAATTTTAAGGGGTAACATTTCTATCATACTGAGCTTTTACTCTTTTGACATGAGCCTCGTTTGCTATTGCAGCGTTTCTCCGATTTTCATCCAATTGAGCTAAGTAAAAAAAACGTTTCTCCTCTTCAGAAGTAGCTGGGAGTAACTCTATGGCTAATTTCAAAGATGGAATTTCGCATTCGATCGGCAACACAGCTTCCAAACCGTAAACAAGTTGACAAGGAGTGAAACCAGTTGATGTTTTGACTGAAGTTCGATATGCCCAAAGTGCTGAAAATAACATGGAATGCCAATTCGTTTTTTGAATTCCAATAATTCGTTTAATCATGGTGACTAAAACTTTATTTATAGCTTCGACTAGACCATTGGCTTGCGGATAATACGGAGTAGAACTATCGTGGCGCAGGCCCAGCTGTTCGGTTAATTCAGTCATCATGACATTCCGAAAATGGCTTCCATGATCAGTAATAATCGCTTGAGGAACACCGAAGCTCGCAATTATGTGATTAAATACGAAATTTGCAGCAGTCTTGCCGTCAGCAGAAAATGTAGGCATCGCCTCGGCCCACTTAGTAAAATAATATACTGCTAAGATAATATAGGCATGCCCCTCGGCCTAGTGAGGGTTACATGTAATAAAATTGATACCCCATTTTGCAAAAGGACCAACAACAATTATGGGATGAAGAGGAGCGGGTGGCGCGCGCATTTTATGATCAAACAGTTGACAATTGTGGCATTTCCGGACTGCATAAATACAATCTTTAAATAATGTTGGCCAGAAATAACCAGCACGCAATATCTTTTGGGCAGTGGCATACCCCGACATATGACCGCCACATGCTCCAGAATGGAAATCATTTAAAACCTTTTCAGCTTCTTCATGAGTAATACAGCGTTGAAAAACAGAATCCGCTCCATGTCGATAAAGTGTATCTCCAATAATATTGTACTGTTGGGATTGGAATCGTATTTTCCGCCGCTGAGATCATGAGATTTCAAGCCGGAAAGATTGGGTTTGGAGATAAACAATGATATCTCCATAACATGGATCGAGAGTACTGATAAGAAACAGAGATTTGTCCGCAATAGGCTGCTCTGCCACAGTTTCAATATCAGTAGAGGGGAAATCACACATTAGTTCCGCAAACACCAAGGATTTCTTCACCTTAGATTTCTCAAATTCCAAGTCAAATTCTTGCAGGATAACTATCCATTTAGAATATTTTACCCCTAGCAATTGTTTAGTCAAAATGTACATGATAGGGTTGCAATCATAAATTACTGTAGTTTTGCGTAACAATATGTAATGTCTAAATCGTTGGACGGCTTGAACAGCCGCCAAAGCCAATTTCTCCACATGCGTGTACTTAATTTCAGTTGGATGCAGATTTCGACTAAGATAATAAATCACATGTTCAGCGTTAGATTCATCTTCCTGAACTAAAACCATTCCAATAGTGGAATGAGAAGCAGCGAGGTACAAAATGTAATCGTGGTTGTAGTTGGGAGGATGCAATAACGGTGCATGGGTCAATGCGTGTTTAAGTGCATCAAAAGATCGATCATCGATCTCATCCCAAAAGAATGGAATGTTCTGTTTCAGCAACCGAGTAAAACCTTTTGTAAGCTCAGCATAGTTAGGAATGAAACGACGTAAAAAGTTTTCTTTCCCCTGCAAACTTTGGAGTTGGCATAAAGTCGTAGGAGGAGGTAATTTAAGAATAGCCTCGACTTTCGACGGATCGACGCGAATACCTGCTTTTGAGACAACAAATCCTAGTAAATGACCCGACTCTACACAAAAAACAAATTTGTGTGGATTCAGCCAAATTCGATAATGTCGACATCTCATAAAGATAGTACGTAAATGTGTGAGATGTTTAGCCCTACGCGATGAATGAGCAGGTAAATCACCGAGATACGGTTGCACAATGTGCTTAATGTCATGAAACGCATAAGACATTGCCCTTTGAAAAGTTGCTCCAGCATTTTTCAATCCAAAAGGTAATTTGCAATAAGAAAATGTCCCCCACGGACAAATGAAGGCTGTCTTAGGCTGATCAACAGGGAGTATGTTTATTTGATTATACCCTGAAAATCCATCCATAAAGGAAAACATTTCACTGCCAGCACAATCATCGATTATTTGATCGATATAGGGAGTCGGATAATTGTCTTTAGGACAAGCTCGATTAATATCCCTATAATCGATACATACTCGTATGGTTCCTTGTTTTTTAGTCACGGGAACAATATTAGATACCCAATCTGTTAAAGGGATCGGATAAATAAAACCTGCATGAAGTAATTTTTCAACCTCTGCTTTAATAGCAGCAGCTTTTCTAGGATGCATTTGACGTAAACGTTGACGAACAGGTTTGGCATCCGGGTAAGTCTTGATTTCATGTACGACGATTGACGGATCAATTCCTGGCATTTCTTTGTAGGACCAGGCAAACACATCATGGAATTCTTGAAATAGGGCTTTATAAGTTTTAATTTCTTCTTCAGTACAACAAGCACCTATATGAATGTTTTCAATTATTCCTGGTTTTACTGAAATGTCTATTGGAATTGTTCGAGAAATATTTTCCAAATTTAACTCAGAATCAGAATTTTTCAATGGATTATGTGGTTCCTTGACATATTCAGCAGTAAATATTGAAGCGAAATCATCTTCAAAATGATCTTGTTCAGGTAAAAATGAAGATTGATGATGTAGATCTTCCCATGGTAAATCATCAACGGATAGTAACTCACGAATCTGCTCATCAGAATGAACAGGTTCAGGAAATGTTGTTGTGGCTGAGCTAGATATTGAGAGTGATTCCTCGTGGATCCCATTCACTGGATCAATTTCGGTTGAAAAGGGGTCGGAAAAAGACTGTACAGCCTGGTATGCAAGTTCAAATGGACTCAAAGGCATCATGCCATCAATTGAATCTAACTCGGATTCGGAAGGTACGATCCAAGGATCATCAAACATAACAGAGTCTGACGAAATCATATGAATAGTTGCAACAGAAGGTGATACGTTAGGAGGAGGAATGGAAAAAGTTCCTAGCAAACCAGAATCTTTCATCAATACTACTCCAACATCCTTATAAGGGATAGTCGTTTTACCAACGTGCTGGATTGTTTCTGTAGAGGCTGGGTCGGAAGTAACATAAGTTAACTGATCAATTGTAACGATCCTCCCTTGATATGGAAATTTTATGAGTCGGAAGACTGAAGAAACAACAACAGTCATAGCATAAGACCAACTACGACCTAGAAGAAGGTTGTAATCTAGTGGGGCATCAACCACTTCCACATCTAGATTTACTACTTTACCTTCAACCCTTATGGGTAAATCCTACAAAATACCAAAAGGGTGGAAACCTCGACCATCAAAAGCCTTAAGAATCATCGGAGACTGGTTCAGCGTAGGAGAACCAAGTGATTTCCAACACTGAATCGACATAATACACGTTGAAGCTCCCTCATCAATCACAGTCCGATAGATCGGTCTGTTTCTGATGAACACTGGTATCTGGAAAGCCATCTGATGAGGTAGACGAGGTGTACTATTTTCTAGATCAAAGATTATAAGATTAGAATCCTGAATATCAATAGCTCCTATAGCAGACAAAAGCAATTTACACTGTGCTGGGCATGATTGCAGCACTTCCAAAGCCGACATTGCTGAAGGAGAAACGGCTAAGTCTTCAACAATGTTGTAATTCTGAGCAGCTCTCGCATGTGGATTGAAATCTGATTTACGAAGAACACCTTTAGCAGGCGGTTTGATTATTAAGTCTGGATTTGGTTTCTCGATTTGTAGCGGACCAGAAACAGGAGGAGGTGTAGTTGATGTATTTGCATTAGAAGATTCTGCTTCTTTATCATCAACAGGATTCTTAGTACCATAATCTTTTGCTCGCGTCGCAATCCTTACATGAGACATCATCAAAATAGGCTCTTCTGAAGCAGTCAAAGTAGAACCAACCATCTTACTATCTTGAGTCGGAAAAGGATCCTTCAAGACAACAGGTTGTGAACCTTTGATGAATTTCACAACCTCTGCCCGATGTGGGCATTCCTTAGTAAAATGATCTTCATCACAAATGTAACAAGGATAACGTGGTTTACGCTTTTCATCATTGGATTCATTTTTATCAGTTTTTTCTTTCGAATTCTTTTTGTTTTTATTCTTCCCCTTCTTTTTATTACCAGATTTAGATTTAGCCGTGGATGTGTCCACAACATGAATATCGGTAGAAATTTCGGGGGAAGATTCTCCTTTTGGGGAATCAGGTAAAGCTATAATCAGAGAAGAATTATTTGAAGATTTCTTCTTACTTTTAGTATTGACTGTACCAATCATACCATCAACGGCATGAGACCCTGAAGGAGCAGCAGCTATTTGACCTTGTTTTGGAAGGTTTGGGATTTTTTCATGTAAAGTACCTGACTGCGTGTAAACGAGGTCAAGGTATTGAGCTTGAGCAATTACCTGCTCTTCAGTAACAACACCAGCCTTAGCTACACCTTCAGTAATCTTGGGTAACAATGATTTAACAAACCATTCTGCCAAAATTTGATCCGGAATGTATACTTTCACCAAACGTCTTCTATGTCGCCATTCATGAATATGATCTGAAATATATGTAGACGTAGATTGTTTCAGCGAAGTTAATAATTCCATGCCATTTTCGTATCTTACTGGCAACTGAAAATGAGTGAAGAAGGAAGTTGCTAACTGACTGAAATTATGAAACAAGCCTCTTGGTAACTCAATGTACCATTTGGCTGCAAGACCAATAAGAGTTCTTTGGAAAAGACGTAAGCAAATCAAATCATCAATGATTGAATTAGACGCACACCAAAGGTGATAAGTCATGACAATATTTGATGGATCCTCTCCTGGCTTACGTTCGAATTTTGGTATATCACTGGGCAACTTATGTGGCATTGGCGGCCAGTACTGATAATAGAAAATTGGATCATTAGTAAGGCGCGTCAAATCAGGTAAATCCAAAGTTGCGATAAATGGTAACTGTCGATTAGGGTCACAAAAACCTTGAGTCGCCAAAGCAGTTCCAGGAGGTGGATACCCAGGGTAGCTGGGAATCGGATTAGCATTAGGAATTGTATAACCCCCTGGAAAACCAGGATTAATCGTACCGAATTGGGGTTGTTGAGGTTGTTGATAAGTATAGCCAAGGTACGGTTGATACTGATAGTTTGGATTTTGTGTATAGGGACCGAATTGTGGCTGTCCTTGGTACGGTTGATATGTAAATTGTGGTTGACTTGTGACAACTGTACTTGTACCGGCTTGTCCCGTAGGCATCTGAACCGAAGTCTGAACAGAAGATCCTGGCTGGGGTATAGAAACTTGAGGGATTTGCACGGAAGTAGGGATAGATGAACTCGGGGTTATAGATACTCCAGAAACAGGTGTTGCAGGTTGAACAGACATAGTAGCTATTGCAGCAGTTTGAGGCAGAGTCTTAGGTGAACTAGGACCGGCTTGCTGAACAGGACTAGGTGCAGGAGTTTGAATAGTAGGCTGGACAGGTTGCTGAGTTGGACCAGTAATTAAAGGTTGTCCAGGTTGATAAGGCAACTGCACATTAGGCTGCATAGGATTTTAATATTGGGATGGATCCCACACCATATTCATTCCGTGGTATTGCCCCACAGAAGGCTGAACGTAAGGACCATAACCTGGTTGAATGTAGGATTGATAAGTCGGCTGATCGGCTCCTTGAATAGATGGCTGACCAGAAGGCTGTTGGAAACCTTGAATTGGGTACTGAACTTGAGGTTGATAACCCTGAGGCGCGTACTGAAGCTGGGGTTGATAAGTATTCTGAGGAGCATATTGAGTTTTGGGTTGACCTTGGGGTATGTACTGTCCTGAAGGTTGGTACCCTTGAGGTGCGTACTGCCCTTGGGGTTGTCCCCCAAAATAATATGATTCTACAGTTTGTGCTGGGAAAAAGTTACCTTGAGGTTGTCCTCCAGGTGGTAATTGACTTCCTGAAGGTTGCCCCCCAGGCGGCAACTGACTGCCTGAAGGTTGCTCCGCAAGCGGCAACTGACTACCTGAAGGTTGCCCCCCAGGTGGTAACTGACTTCCCTGTGTTGGCCCCCCAGGCGATAACTGATTGCCTTGAGGTTGAGGATTCGAAACATTACCAGACATCATATAAATTTGTGCTGCGTTCAACACTTCAGTTTTAACACCACTATTACCAGATGACAATACTTTTTGAATGGGTTGAGAAGCTGCTCCCGAGAAAGTACCAGACAAAGCCTGATATCCCAGCAGAACAGAAGGACTACCATGTAAAAATGATTCCGGTGTCTGAGAAAACACGGATGACTCTCCAGCCATAATGGATGGCGGATAATAACCTCTGGGTGTTGGATGAAATGGAACTCGAGGTGGATAAACAGCAAGACCCGGATTCTCTAAAAAGTTTGTTAAAGAGAGATACCAAGCACTAGTTCGAATAGGGCTGTAGAAAATAGATTCACGCTCCCTAAGATTTAAAGATTGAGGGGAGTCAGGAAGAGATATATCTTCGTCTGGATTACTAAGTTCTTCAATAGAAATAAGACCAGCCGAAAGATTTTCAGTTATAATATTTCTTACCCTAGGTGAATCAAAATCGCTAGAAGTTGGTGAAATAAATCTCGAGGATGTTTCCAAAATAGAAGGTTTAGTTTCAGGTTCAGATATTTCAGGTTCGTCAGCTAATTCACTAATAGGAGAAACACTATCAGTAGCTTCAGAAACTGAAATCGGTTCTTGAATATATTCTGTTGTGGGTATTTGATGATCAGGATGAACAACTATGGATGAAGTTCCAACTTCTGTTGATCTAATTCTACCTCTACTGGACGATACCAGAGCACGAAGCCCTTCAAGCTGACTTGGTTAAAATTCAGGGGGTTTCCCTTGTAGTCTCTGGGATTGTCTCGACAATTCCGCCACGATTAAATATTAACTAATCACACGCAAACAAAGAAAATTCCAATGAAAACACCTAAAGTCTCTAAAGAAACAAACAATTGAATCACACGCTTAAAAATATAAAAGTTAAAACCACACACAAACAATAACTTCCCGTACTAAAAACACTAGTTGGTGATGAAATCCAACTTAGTATAAATTTAATACAGAAAGGGCGGTTGGAACAGTTACCCCGACAACCTGCTTAATGAAACAGACTGGCACAAGTTTCCTCACAAAACCATCTCGTGTGAAGAGAACCCCCCAGAAAGTCCAAGTGAGTCTAGTCAACGTCTGTTCCAGGTACAGTGAGATCTTTCCTTCACCGTCACCTTAGGAAATAATCTTAAGATAAATGGACACTAAGGCTACCAATAGTAACAAATATAACTGGGGGAACAGTCTACAATCCGATTTCATGCGCAAGGGCAGAGTAGCAAGCTCAATCCCCTTGAAGGCTCCTCGACATGGTTAATCCGAGGTTTACCAACAAGTGACCCCAGGCTCCTCGAAAATGGTTAATCCGAGGTTTACCATTTGTATTACACACAAAATCTTCTATCTTCCCCAATGAAACAGAATTGATTGTCTCAAAGGTTCGGATATGATCTCGTGATTGACTTCTTTAAGAGAAGCTTCCCAGATTATACAAATTACAATTGGATTTTATCTCCTACCGCAAGATTTGAATACTTGTTTGTTTTTTTTACCTTGGAGAGTTAATTACTCCCTACTCCAAGATACTAGCCTAAGCTATGTTGGTGATAAGAGCCCTAGAAAATAAAAAGATTGCTAGATGAATTTTAATTAAGCGTTACTTTTAAGAGTTGTTCTTTAAGGCAATGGGTGCGGAAATGAAACTTTGATGGTGTGAAATGACTCGATTTCCAAAAGACACAAAAAATGCACCTAAAAATGATAATCAGATTGCTTTCTTTCAATGAAATTATATTTAAGGAAAAGTTAGAGAATGCAATTCTTTTAATGAACAATTCCTTCTTTAAACATAAAGAACAATTGAAAGAATCTAGTTTTTTTTTTGTCTTTTCCAATAATTTATCAAAGCTCACAATAAAAATCCTTACAATTTCCAAAAACTCGAAGCTACAAAACAATTTTCTTTCAAAAGAAATCTAGAAATTTTAAAAGCACTCAAAACTACAAATTAATTTCGAGATCTACAAAGTTTAATAGCACTCAAAACTACAAACCTTAATAATCTAAATGAATAAAAGCTTTAAGATTGTTTTTTGAAGAATGTTTTAACTTAGTTGTTCAGCAAACTAAGGATCTATTCGTTCAGAATAACAAACAGATCAAAACCACTCAATTATGTTTTTATAAAAAATGAGATTCAAAAACTAATAACAAAGTTTTTTTTCGAAGATTTGCAAAGAAACAAGTGACTTTATTTCTTAATAAAGGATGATTTCACAATCAGGTCAGATTCAACAAAAAGACAAAAAGACCAAGGTAATCTGAGGTACTTCAAAATTTCAAATGCTTCAAATCGCTACAAAGACCAAGTGAAATGTAATCCAAAACGCAAAACTTCTAGAAAATCATCAAAACACCAATGCTGTTGAGATTTATTAACATAAAGCTTTTGACAGAAACAATCATCAATCCGGGCAGAAAACAAAAAGTAAAAATCAAAATCAAAATAAACTAAAGAAAGAAATCTGGGATTTTCAAAATTTTTAACAGGGTCCGTAGGCTCCCATATATCACAGGTGCGGTCCCGCACTGTTTACACAGGAAAAGTGCGAAACTGCCCACACTGTGAAAACAAAGAAAAGTGCGGTCCCAGGAAAAAATAAAGAAAAACTTAAAAGATTTCAAAATTTTCTAAAACAGAGAAAACCTAAGCTACCCAGGCAGATGTCAATCAATCAAAAACCAAGAAAAACACGTTTCCTCAAATCAAAACAAAAGAGAACCAAAAACAACAAGTTCTTTTCCCCAGCGGAGTCGCCAATTTGTTGTGTGGACAATCCATCTTGCGGACAAGACCGATCTCCCTAGTACTAAAGTATCTAGCAACAAACAGCCAAATAAACTAATCTTTCTCTAAGCATATATGATCTACGAAAAGCTCTATATAGGTGTAAAAGACTTACCGTTTGTCCAGTGCTTGTTTGAAGTCGTCGTTGTCCTTCGCGCGCTTGAAGGAGTTTCCTTTGTAAACCTGCAATTACAAACAAGCAAAAGACTACATAGCACCTGTATAGAAATCATCATAAACCATGCTTATCATAGCGATCAAGGAGTCTATGAAATAAACCATCAATTGAAAGATTATTGAGCTAAATGAGTATATTTGTATTAACTTCAAAAAGAGAAAATCCTTACAACATGAGCCTTGATGTTGCACAGGACTTTCCGAGGTCCGAAGCAGGAATTTCTTTTACTTTGACAAGTTCTGCACTCCTCCAACCAAGACAAATAGAGGTATGTAATCTCTCCTCACAAAAGTCTCAGTTAACCAAGTCTAAATCTCAACAGCACTTAACTTCAAATATTCTAAAAGCTTGAACTCCCTTTGAGGCTACCCAATGCCTCTTTTTATAGTAGAAAGGAGGAGGTTTGCTGTTCCAAGGATAAAGGGATAGAATCATCCTTCAAAGGGATAGTTTATTACATCAAGGGGTTAGCTCCATAAGGTAAGGGATTCATGCACCTCACAAGAGCGGTTCTGCCACCGCAAAATCCATTCTAGAAGCTTCCAGAATTCACTTTTATTGAGCTTTTTGGAATTTACTTGCGCCTTTTTAATCTTACAGGGGTCTGCACCTTTAACAAAGATAAAGTGCGTTCAGGAATGCAGGAAAGCTGAACATTGGGTGCGGTACCGCAGGCAAGATAGTCAGAAAGTGCGATACCAAGTTTAAGAGACTTTTAGGAACTTTTTCTGATTTTCAAGGCTTGACATGAGGAACTGATATATTAGACTTGCAAAAAGGGATAAGTATGAGTAATAATGAGCTCATACACATGGCAGAATGTCAGTGTGACAATTTTCAATGTAACATTGACTCAGGATAGAGTCAAAGTTGACTAGGGTAAATGGTAGTGGTTTTGGGGCACATGGTATTGTGCACCCATGGTTTTGGCCCATGGTATTGCATGTAATAGAGCCTATAAAAAGGCTGGGAATACTTCATTGTAATGTAGGGCCTGAAGGTGAGCGGTGAAGGCTCACTTGGTCGGATTGGCCAGGGTTTTGGCCAATGGTTAATGAAATTTCATTGGTTGGGTTTTTCCCCGGATTTGGGGTTTTTCCAATTTAAACATTGTGTTTATGTTTATGTGATTTGTTGCTGGCTCTTTCATGGTTATGTTTATTTATTTCTCTCAGTAAAATTTATTATTTCTGCCGTAAAATCCTAATAAAGTCAATGAAATCAATGACTTTGTCTAAGTTTTTTCTGGCACTAATCTCTGAATTTTCATAAAAGAGAGGAAGTATTTATCCATAGCCTTGTGGTAAGGGTGCAAGTTGACCAGGTAAAATCAGAGGTGCGAATCTCGCCATGAATCCTACTGAGTGTGGTGCAAGAGTAGCAATGGGAGGGGTATACTGAGAAGGTAATGAAATAGAGGGGATGTAAGAGGGGGTAGAAATTGATTGAAATTGTGTGGGGATGAACAAAGACTCTTGATGATACTGGATGGCAGCCTTTTCAGATGTATATTGGAGTTGATTAGCTAATTTTTCAAGTCTATCAAATTGACTCCAGACCTTCGTATCAAGATATGAATCAGACATGGATTCTTCGGATAATATGTTATTTTCAAGCTTAAGGGAATCAAAAAATATTTCAGATAATGATTTAACTTCAGAAAATCTCAAGGGATCAAACACTATCTCAGACAATGAATTTTCAGACCTTAATATAAATAGAGACAATTCAAAATTCAAATCGAATGGAATATTTTCAAGGGATAATACTTTTGCAGGTAATGATGTAGACCTTACCAATGAAGATGAACCCAAATGAATATACGAGCGTTGGGATATTTAATTTCTGACGAGTTTCTCTAGATCTTCAACTGGAGAATCTGGATGAGGATCAGGATTCCGTCTTGTGTATCTTCTCGAAGCCAGAATGTTCTTTGTTTCTGGAACTCGGTTCTTTGCAAATTTTTAAATCAACCTTCAGGAAGACTAGAGCCTATCACCCATAGGCCTAGAATTCGATGAAAAAATAGTACACCCAGGGAATATCTATCACTTCATTCCCCAGAAACAACACCAAGATGTTAGCACTCCACCAGTTCTCCAAAGGAAAGGGAGCCAACAAAGGTAACGACATAACACTTTGACCTAGTATCTAGCCCTACTAGGATGAGAGGGCTCTCTAAATGATATTACAGCCAATTTACTGGATGATGAAAGATATTAGGCTAGGTATGTAATTAGGGTTTGACTGATTTGATGAATTTTGTGCTGGATGGTGGTTTAGATCTAGGAAAAACTAGGTGAGGGCTCTGAAAATCAGATTTGCAGAGATGTAATGGGGAAAGGTAGGCACACACATTATAACTTTAAAGTTATCTTTGTGTATAGGGTATATTGATAGGGTTTCAAAATTATCATGAATATCATGAATTTGTTTATATTAGAAGAAAATGAACATAAATGTGCGAGCTTCTCCAAAACATAGCATCAAAATCAATGAATTTTGTTTATCATATTAGAAATAAAACACATAAGACATGGAATTGGAAATGGAAGGTACAATACATTCAAACATATGATCACAGAAGAATAAACATTGCTAAAGCACATACCACATGAATCCCACCACAATAGCTGCAAATTTTGTCTATTAGTTCCTGCCAAATTCACAAAGTACACTAGTTTCCAATGATCATTCCACAAAATCCAACCTTTGAAACTAATTACTAAGTACTAGCCACTAAGGTCGAAATCCTCCCTTGGAGGTCGAGTTTCCAACAAGAAAAGGAAAATAAATGCATCTATCCAAAGTCTGCTACACACTCGAGAGGTTACTCAACGAATTCCTCCTTTTCCTAACCATCATGATACATATCCTCAAAGAATTAAATGGAGGATAATACACCTAATAAAACCTATCTTATCCATTTAAATTTATTTTTTACCATTTACATTCATCTACTTTGACATTGTGACTTTTACAAAAGTGAAACTAGAAATTGTCAAAAATTACACCATGAAAATTTCCTGAAATTTGCAGAAAATTGCAGAAGAGGAGCGAGATGTTGGAGGCCATTTAAGAGTGCCTTTCTGAAGTCCAAATCCAAATATGAGACCTGTTCTAGAAATTTGGGAGAGCTTAGATGTATTTTGACTATTTTTGCATGCAAAATGACCCAGTTTTGACTGAGTTATAGCCTTTTTCCCAAGGTGTTTCCAGAAGCGCAGCGAAGGCTTTGTAAGCGTAGTGAAGTGAGGTTTTTGCCAATGTGAGGTAAAAAATACAAATTTCGTGCCACTGTGGGAGGAGAGCTCAATGCTAGGAGAAAATTATTATGCAAATGAGTTTCATATTTTTATTTTTGGCTTTCTTATAAACATGAAATGACTCCCTTTGAGTGAGGATGGGCTCCACATATCATTTTTTCAACCATGACTTTCATTTTTTAACTTTGTAACTTTGGACTTCTGTAAAATTGGAATGTTATAATATTGGAAATTAAAAAATTGAATCTTTTGGAACCTTGAAATTTTCAAAACTTGAACTTTAGCTTTAGGAACATGAAGTACTTATTACATATAGAAACATAAAATTACATTTTTGAAATCAAAATTTATTGAAGAAACTTGTTTATCACCACTCCTCCAATTGCTGGATTTTATGCATGAAATGGAATATTTGGTGACTGAAACCCTAATGACTTAATGGAGACAATGAACTAAATTAAATAATGATGGTGATGACTGAAATGTTGATGATAATCTCTGAATGATGTTACAATCAGTTGAGTGGTGACATGGACTAGCATATAAAAATTTTGGAAGGAGTGGAAAATAGTACTAGACCTAATGCCTAGTGACCAAATTTTTTCTTTGAAGACTTGGTGAAATGAAAAAAATTGACTATGGGACCCTAACAGGACATGATAAGAGCCCATTTGATCACTGGTGACAAGATGTAAATACTGACACTAACACTCTAAACCTGGGTCACGACCCCTCAAACCAACAAATGGTTATGTTGCTTGGACCAAGATCATTTTGAGGGAGAATTGATGTTGTGGCATCCGTCATGAAATGCATTACAAGATTGGATGGATAGAAAGATCCTTGAATTTGTGCTCCAAGAGAATAGAAATACTAAGTTTTATGACGAAAAATATGTAGAGAAATATATTTATACAAAAGTGCATGAAATATTATTTTGTTCTTTTGCACATGAAATATAGGAGTGGTTATCACGCTTAGTTGAATTCCATCACTACATAAAAGATGACGTAGTCATTGAGTGGACTCCTGAATTGATCCAGAAAGTAGAGAAGTTTGATAATAATATCACATGCATGGTAGATCATTAGATTTATCGCCACTTGGGAGGATTTGTGACTAAATTTTCCATTGATCAATTTGTGTCCTATTCCGAAGAAGAAAGAAGGTTTTTCAAAGGCCCTAGAGGTAAGTTCCTGTGGTCATTGAAATATTTGCTGAGAATGTTATTGTGTGAATGGGTTTGTATGTGCAAACATAATGCTTGAATGCATCAAAGAGGCCAACTATGTGCAATGGAAATTTTTACTGTGAAGACTCTGAAAAAATTATTTATAGCCCTCTGAAGCCTAGATTTGATAGTGAGCCTGAACCAAAAACTACTAGCTCAAGTGATTCTGAAGAAGAAAGTTCATCACACCAGAAACCCTTGAGTCGATTTCCAACCCCATCCACTCCACTTCTAAATTCACATCATAGATCACCCACTCCACCGCACAGTCCATCTCCACCACCACATCCACCTCCCCCTGAAGTGGATATGGATGCATCAATTAAGTTACCTAATTTCAGAGGCATTGGAAATGAGAACACTGATCACTTCTAGTTTGTGACTCAGACCATATGGAAGGCTCAACAAATTAACAATATTGATATTAGGAAGGTGCAGTTAGCCACTGCATTCCAAGATCACGCATAGATTGGTACATCAGGTACGCTCAAGAAAAACCTAATGCTACCTTAGAACAAATCAAAGCAGCCCTAAAAGAGAAGTTTAAGAAACCTAAGTCGTATGCATAGCTGGTGACAAAAATTAAGGATATTCATCAAGAGGATAATGAATCTATATGGGAGGTCGATCAAAGGTTGAAGTGCACCATCATAGATGGTGGATTTGTTATTGATGATACTCAACATAAGGAATGGTTCATTACTAAGTTGCTGCCACATCTACGCCAGCCCTTAGGTCAGCAAAATATTTCCACACAAGTTGACACTATGGAGGTTGCAATGAAATTGGAAGCAACCCTAACACCTATTGCGCTAGGAACTCAACAAATTTAGAATCACTTGGAATCCATGCATCTATAAATTCAAAGTATGCGAAAAGACAAGGGAAAGGAGGTCTGCGCAGATGTCTGGTGTATAAAATGTAGAGATTATGGTCACCATAAAGACCAATGTCCTGTATTCAACAATTATCTGAATGATGTAGGCCCTAGTCCATTGAATAATCTCGTGTGGTTCACTCTCTGCCAAATTGTTGGATTACATGACACAGATTCTTGCCCAAGGATCAGAAAGTATCAGCTTGACTTGAAGCATTTATTTTGAAAATTTTGTTCGTCATTATGGCATGAAGAGTAGAATTTTCGTACCTATGATATGATGCTAGATAAAGCTAAAATATATAGAATCCAGGTTGAGCCTACAGGTCACGGAGGATTCCAAGGCAGAGGAAGAGGCCGAGGAGGTGGATCAGCTGGTTAAGGAAGAGGAAAAGTCATTTGCTATAATTTTGGAGATGCTGGACATTATGCACGCTGTTATCACTTGGTAAAATTATTTACCGATTTTTCTCCAAATGGTATTTTCTTATTGTTGGGTATGTGTTATATTCTTTCCATGATTAGTCACTAACCCGCCCATGGTTTTGTGCATGGGTTTGCACATGGTTTTGGGGCATGATGGTTTTCGGCCCTTGGTATTTTGTAGATCCGGTCAAGGGAACTACGGTTATGTTCTAATCTAGGGTTAATGGATTGGGGTTTATGAATGCTTCAGCATGTATATATATGTGTTGTAACACTAAAGCAATACAATGAAAAATCTAGCTAGTAGTCCCGATTTGGGATCCAGGGGAAAACATCTGTGTAGATATGTTTTATGTTTTATCCTCTTGCTATTTTTTATTTTATGTTTTAAAGATTCATTTGAAGATAATTTTTGTACAGTGTTAAAACCTACATTTGGTATCAAAGTTGTTTCAGCTTCAAGGGGACACCTTTGTTGCTGAGGGGTTTTTTTCTCAGGCTTGTGGTAGACCCTGTTCAGTGGGAAATCTGCGGGATAGATTCTTGCGGTGAAAGAAGATGGAGAGAAATGGGAAGATAGAGATCGAGAAATTTAATGGTCAGAGTTTTGAGTTGTGGAAGCTCAAGATGGAGGATCTGTTGGTGGATAAAGATCAGTGGATCGCGGTAGATCCAGGTACTAAACCAACGTCAATGTCAGATGAAGACTGGAAGAAGCTGGATCGGAAGGCAAAGAGCACAATACGATTGTGTGTCTCAGATTCAGTATTGTTGAATGTATTTGGGGAAGCTACGACGAAGAATTTGTGGGAAAAACTTGGGACTTTGTACCAATCTAAGTCTCTGGTGAATAAGTTGTTCCTGTAGAAAAATTTGTATAACCTGAGGATGAAGGATGGAGACTCAGTGACAGAGCATCTGAATGCCTTCAATACTGTGGTAAGTCAGTTGTTATCTGTTGATATTAAAATCTTAGATGAAGATAAGTGCATCTGTTTTTTGTGTCCTTTACCAGATTTGTGGGACAGTCTGGTTATTGCAATAGGCAGCAATACGACTACCTTGAATTTTGATGACATAGTCTCAGCCTTGTTGTTGGAGGGAATGAGATGGAGAAATACGGAGGGCTAGAATGGATATGCCTTATCTGTACGAGGAAGGTCCCAAAATATAAACAAGAATAATTTTTTGAGTGGGAGATATAAATCTAGAGGGAGATCTAAATCTCCAGGAAAGTTTGTAAAGTTATGCTAGAAATGCAGAAAGGAATGGAACTACAAAAGGGAATGCAGATCTAAAGCTCCTGAGAAAGAAAAAGGATCTAATGATTCTCCTTTTACAGAGGAAAAAACCACCTCGGATGAAGGTGGGGATGTGTATTTGGATTCTTCCTCATGTACACATGTAGATCATGAGTCATGGTTTATTGACTCAGGTGCATCCTTTCACTTCACTTGCCATAGGGAGTGGTTCTGCGAGTATGAGAAGTATGACGGTGGTGATGTCTTCTTAGGGGATGATAGGAAGGAAAAAATTTTCGGACATGGAAAATTCAAGCTGAAGCTGCAAGGTGGAAGGATTATAACACTTCCTAGTGTTCTGCATATTCCTGAATTTTCCAGAAATATTATTTCTGTAAGAAAGATGGATGATGTAGGTGTAAAAACACTGTTCGATAAAGGTACCTACAAGATGGTTTGGGGAGCATTGGTATTAATGCGGGGAGTTTAGGTTGGAACTCTGTAAAAGCTTTAGGGTAGCACTGTTATTGATGGGTGCAACGATTCTGTGGTTCCTGAAAGTGGAGCGGAAATCCTAGCGGTCTCTAGAGAAAAGACCATGCTATGGCATCAAAGGCTTGGACATATTGGAGAGAAGGGCCTTCAGATACTGCATGGAAATAGTATGGTAGAAGGTATGTCTAATTTCTCTCTGGATTTTGATTTCTGTAAACATTGTGTATATGGGAAGAAGAATCAGGTGAGTTTTCCTTCTAATGCTAAGAGGGCGAACAAGATACTAGAGCTTGTGCACAATGATGTGTTTGGATCTGCGTCGGTTCCATCACTAGGAAAATCTATGTACTATGTCTCATTCATAGATGAATTCTCAAGGAATACATGGATATATTTCTTGAGGAAGAAATTTGAAGTTTTTGACAGATTTAAAGAATTTAAGGCTCTGGTGGAAAGCCAGATAGAGAAGAATATAAAGGTGTCGAGGATAGATAATGGTGGAGAGTTTTGCAAGAAGGAATTTGAAGAATTCTGTAAGAAGTGTGGTATAGCACGACAGAAGACTAATCCATACACACCTCAACAAAACAGAGTTGCAAAAAGAATGAACATAACTTTTATGGAAAAGGAAAGAATAAGGATCAGTGGTATCGAGTTAGGACACGAATTATGGGCAGAAGCAGTGAAGATTGTATGTTACCTAGTTAACATATCACCTTCATCAGCATTGGAGGATAAGACTCCACATGAGGTATGGATTGGTAAGAAACCCTCTCTTTCACATCTGAGGTTATTTTTATGTGATGCATATGTACTTGTTCCAAAGGAGAAAAGGACCAAGTTGATAATAAATCTGAGAGGTGCATCTTTATTGGGTATAAGGATGGTTTAAAAGGTTACAAGCTTTGGAACCCAGAAACAAGGAAGGTTGTGTAAAACCAAGATGTGGTGTTTAGAGAGGTGAAATATGTTGTTAAACATGAAGTCCTACCAAAGGAACTTGAGAAGATACATTTTTAGCTAAAGGAGGATGAATTAGACTCTATAATAGAGGAAGATTCAGAAGAGGAAGAGCCACAAACTCCAGCTATGAGAAGATCAGTTTGGGAAAGAAGGAAACCATAAAGGTATAGTACATCTGATTTCTATTCAAATTTTTCTTTAACTATAACCAATGATGATCCTAGAACTGTTAGGGAGGCAATAGATTTAGAGGATGTAAAACTCTGGAAGGAGGCCATGGTTGATGAGATGCCATCCTTACACAAAAATGAGGCATGGGATCTTGTGGAGTTGCTGGCTAGAAGGAAGCCCATCGGGAGAAAATGTGTGTTTAAGAAGAAGATGAATGTAGACGGCAAGGTGGATAAATACAAAGCTCGATTGGTAGTAAAAGGTTATTCCCAGGTGTCAGGAATTGATTTTGGTGATATTTTTTCTTCTGTTGCCAAGGTTACTTCTATTAGATTACTTTTATCTGTTGCTGCTGCCTTTGATTTTGAGGTAGAATAGATGGATGTGAAGAAAATATTTCTTTGTAGGAACCTTGAAGAGGAGATATACATGAAGAAACCTAAAGGCATTATGGTGAAGGGTAAGAAAGAACTTGTATGTGGGTTAAAAAAGTCTTTGTATGGGTTAAAACAGTCACCAAGGATGTGGTATCAAAAATTTGATACCTATATACAGGGACTTGGCTTCGCCAGAAGCAAAGAGGATCATTGTGTATATTTTAAATTAATTGGTGGCCGTGTTATTTATTTGGTCTTGTATGTGGATGATATGTTGCCGATTAGAAATGAAAAATAAATTATCCAGGATTTGAAGACCCAATTGTTCCCCAAATTCTACATGAAGGATATTGGTGCTGCAAACTATATTTTGGGCATGGAAATTAAAAGAGATTGGGAAAAGAGGAAGCCCTCGTTAAACTAGAGGAATTTTTTCGAGACAATATTGCAGAGGTTCAATATGCAGGATAGTAAACTTCTGTGTTCCATATGCAAGTGTAGTGGGTAGCCTGATGTATGCAATGGTCTGTACTAGACCAGACATTGCACATGCAGTGGGATTATTGAGCAGGTTTATGTTAAAACTAGGGAAGGAGCATTGGACATCAGTGAAGCAGGTTTTCAAATATTTGCGTGGCACTAGTGATTATGGTTTGTGCTACCACGGAAGACCAGGATTGGATAGAGTTTTGGACATCCATGGTTTTGTTGATGCAGACTACACTGGAGATCTGGACCAAAGAAGATCTACAAGTGGGTATGTGTTTAGCCTATTTGGAGGTGCATTCAGTTGGATGAGTAAAATACAGTCTGTAGTGGATCTTTCAACTACAGAGTCAGAATATATGACATCCACTCATGCAAGCAAGGAATAATTTTGGTTACAAAGATTGTGTTCAAGTATGGGGTTGGTGCAGCGAGCTATACGGATAGAATGTGATAGCCAAAGTGCAATTTTCTTGGCTAAGAAACCTACTTATCATTCAAAGAAAAAGCACATTGATGTTTAATATCACTTTGTGAGAGATATGGTTGAGGATAAAAGGGTGTTGCTGGTAAATGTGGAAACTTTTAAAAATGTTGTAGATGAATTGACGAAGTCTGTGAGCTCTCAAAATTTCTCTTGGTGTAGAGAAAAAATGGGTGTTGCAGAGTTGGACTAATGACTAAGCTCTCCTGTGGCCCCCTGAAAAAAGAAAAAAATAAGTGGGAGAGTGTTGAGTATGTGTTATATTCTTTCCATGATTACTCGCACGTGTGGGGGGGGGGAGTGTGGCAGCCCCCCCTGTTCGGGGTCTGGGGCAGCACCCTGGGAAAAAATAAAATTGGAAACTATTTTTCGGTGGGTGGAACCACCCATGGTTTTGTGCATGGGTTTGCACATAGTTTTGGGGCATGATGGTTTTCGGCCCCAAGTATTTTGTAGGTCCAGTCAAGGGAACTACGATTATGTTCTAATCCAGGGCTAATGGATTGGGGTTTATGAATGCTTCGGCATGTATATATATGTGTTGTAACACTAAAAGGAATATAATGAAAAATCAAGCTCATAATCCTTATTTGCGATCCAGGGGAAAATATAAATGTATATATGTTTTATGTTTTATTCTCTCGTTATTGTTTATTTTATTTTTTTAAGATTCGTTTGCATATAATTTCTGTACAGGGTCAAAACCTACACTCATTTGTTTAAGAGTTTTGAATAGGCTTCATTCGCTCGTTTAAGCTAAGATCACCAAATTTTCCAATTTAATATATGTTGGAAATATTACCCTTTTTGATTATTTTTTTTTTATAATGAAATTAGTCATTGGGGATAAATCTCTAAGTGAAGGGCTAAACCTCCCAAGTCTTCAAGGATCAAAGGGCCTTCAAGGTTTTATGATTATATTTTCAAGGTTTTATGATTATCTTTATCAAAAGATAGCCCTCGGGGATAATTTCGGTTAGGCCAACTCTTAGGGAGAAAGGATGGTCAATTATAAGGAAGTCGAGGGGGTAGATGCGATACAATGACAGAACTGAATCACACCTGGAGGATCTGTCCTTTCCTCTTCTCCTACCACCCTTTTTTCTGCCACCTTAGCTGCTGAAACTAAAACTAGGTCAGCTGCTAGATCAACCGAAGCTACTTGCTTTGGTACTGGCTATACTGTAAGGGCTATCCTATCTGTACTAGCCTGGCTCTTATCTCTCCCAACTTGCTCCTCTCCCTTTGGTGGCAGTGTCATCGAGAGACCAGACCAAGGGGTGAATGGGAATCCGTCCGTGTCATGACATGTCATCCATACTCCAGCAACATGAGAATGGTTAGAAAGGTAAAACCTATTGGTTGGCTACTCGACCATCAATCCAATGCTTCTAAGAGAAGGGTTCATAGCATGCCATACCTGCCTACTTGAGTTTTCCTAGCTTCATTACATCAATGGGCTTGCCTTTTAGTCTGAATATCTTTCCTTAAATAAAGAAAAGATGTCTCTCTCTTCTGCCGTCTCGACCATTACCTAAGGTACTTCGATAGGAAATAGGTGTAAGCACTGCGGGGTGTTCAGCCAAATTGTAGTAAATTTCCAAAGCAGAGGAAAGGCCCTATCCTTTTATCCCCGATCCAGCGTTTTATCTGGGAGGCTCCAACAGGAAATGCTAAGGTGTTACCTCAATGGAACCACCAATGATTCAATCAAAAATGCCCAAAGAAAGGGTTTTGGTTCGCTCACTCGATAGAGTTATATATCTAGAGATAGCTCTATAGATGGAAACTCCAAATGAAATGGAAAAAAATTTATTAAAAATTTAAGCCCTCGGGGGATAATTTCCAAATATCAAAGGTTTATTGCATTTTTTTATAAAAGAATAGCTTGAGGACTAATCTTAGAGGGTCACCACAAGACCAAGAAGCTGGATAGCATCACTGAACCACCCAGACTGAACAAGCACCATGGTAGGACCAAGTGTCAACACACTAGAGCCAAGGCACAAGTCACCAGCCAAGGGGCCCAACATACAAGCACCAAGCACTAAGGAGAAGGGGCATGAGCGCATTTCTCTAATAAAATATATCATGTATACAGTGGCATTCATATACACCAGATACTTTATATCTCCAATACATGTGGGATAACTCCCCATGACCAAAAAATTAAAACGAATAGTTAAACAATTGTTCAAACCCCAAGCTTGCAATTGTCAAAAGCCTCCACGTCGAGATCATAGCTATTAAAAGGAGACCGTGTTGAGCTGGAGGAATGTGTGTGCAGGTGTTCACTATGTGTTAAGTGAATTCGCCACTAAACCAAGAGCTCACAGTTTTTAAATTATTCAGAGCCGAGATTAAAAGTGTCCAATTGCACTCATGTGTCGAGGAAGTGCATACTAGAATCTTATCATAGTCAAGCAGCAGAAAGATGAATTTTAAGCTTCTCAATCTCAAAATGGCGATGGAAAGAATGGTGAATTGGATAAATGGTGAACTAACTCCAACTTCAGGTTATTATCAATGAAATTATAAGCAAGCAGGGATAATTTGAGTTGCAGCAATCAGTCCTCATTTTCTCATCAGTCTACAACTCCGTTTCTCATTCAGTAATGTTTCGGCGAACTATGCATATTTTGTGTAATGGACACACATACTTTATATTATGTTTCCACGAGATATTTTCATTTTTGATTTGTCATATGGAACACCTCTCTCGGTCACTGCATTGCTTCGAGCAACTCTAATTGCACACTTTCTTCATCATCTTGCTGATCAGATAGATCTTAAAATGGATATTTTTACTCTAGATCCACTGTCTCAATCTATTGGAAATGTTCTAACAAATTTCTTGAACCTTTATGATGTGAGAGGGTGCATGAAATGATCTTGATATTGTAACGCCATGCAAAATAGGACCAAAGTTGAACCTCGAAATAGTAGGAGTAATATGGCTTACTTTGAGGAAAACAAAACCCTGTTTCCACATTAGAAGAATATTTCAAACCAGTCACTTGTTTCCCACAAGAATGTGAAGATAGGGTCTTTAAAAAAAAATTCACTTCAATCTGCAACTTCAGTAGCTGATAAGGATTTCCAGAGAAATAACCAACTGACTGCAGTATCTATTCAGAAGAAAATCTTTAGTGACCAATCCTGTGCACCTAGTGAGGATACACTATTTCAAAATAAGAATGTGTTGTCTCGAACTGTGAAACTTTTAGATTTGAAATATGAAGAGGAGGAAGCGGTAGATGAATGGCTAGAGGAAGAGTATGTTGGAGAAAATGTGCTAGTATGTACTACAACAAGATTCTCAGTAAATATTCAGTAGTAGTTCCAAGGCAAGAATGACTTGGTAGTAGGGTGATACAACAAAACTAATGAAGTGGAAAGATGATAGGGCAAGTCATGATCAGGTCAAACAAAATAAGGCTTGAGAAAGATGACCATGCAGGACTCCTTTTTCGAAATTATCTCTTCCACTTCCTCTACTTTATTTGTAATTTCTTCTGAGTAAATAGCATAGGTGGACATGACAAATGCAGCTCCAGTTGGCATATTTTTAGCGTTCACAGCCTTCCAAGTCTCCTTTTTCAAACATAACTTTTTCTCCTCATCCAAATGTCAGCATTATGTTTTCTTGTAGCTCAAATAATCTAGAATTTCTTTAGGTGGAGAAAGCTCCTTTGAGTTTAATGTAAAAAATATTAGGGTAGGTGTCAAGTCTTATTGAGTTGTTAATTTGAATTAGGATTTCAGGCTCATCGAGCCTCTTCTTGTATAAATTAGCATTTGTAAATAGTTCAAGGGGTTCGATTTTTTAGCCATAGAGTCTGTTGGACTGTGTACCTTTTCCTGTAACTTTATGAGCTAAATGCAACAATGCCCCTCTTCTGAAATTTGAGATTCATCACAGCGTTTATGTTCAGTATGTCTGTCCTGTATATCATTTCCAATATTATATTTTTCTGCTAAGTATTGTGTGAGAGTAAGTGGTAGGAATTTATCCATGTTAGATGCTCCTTTCACACTGATGATCCTTGTTATGTGTTAAATGTTACTTTTACGGAATTCATCTTCATTTTATGCTTTGTTTAGTCCTTTCTTCTAAAGCTGCACTAGAGATTCCTCCATTGATTGATGCCTATAGTATAGTGGGATTTCTTCTCTTTTCCATCTCTCGTTTCATATCATTTATCTGGTTGAACATAACATCTACTTTGCCTCAAATCTCTAGAAAGAAACCAGCCTTGACTCCATTTCCAAAAGGTACTTTCTGTCTTTTTGTTTCAACCCGTAAAACCTAAATAAAAACCCTAAATCTTATCATACCTAGCCTAAGATACATTTCATACTCCAATCATCTCCCTTGATTGAGATTTTTCACTAGAGAGAGCCCTCTCTGAGCTTGGTAGGGCTAGATACCAAGCCAAAATAGGTTTGAGGTTTCCTCATTCGATTTTCTCCTCAGCCTAGGAGATTGTTGAGTGATAAAATTTTGGTGTCATTTTTGGGGAGCAAAGGTTAAATCTTTCACGGGAAAGAACGATAAATATTAGCTCTGATTACTAACGGTTAAACGGTGGTCAGACACGAGAAGGTTGTACATCTTTCACCTAACGACTCCACTTTCAAAGAATCCAAAAGTTCAGAGTTTTCATGGAGACTCCACTGCTCCAAAACTGGTAGCTTGAAGAATTTCTTGGTGATTTGACTATTTTCAAGTTGGATTCAACTGCTAGAAGGTATGCTCCTATGAATCGTGCTCACATTCCTGGTTTTCCAAATCGAATTCCTTGCATATATTAGCAAACTTATCAAACCAAATTTATAGATGGAAACAAGGATGAGGTTGTTCTACATCTGGTTAGATTTCACATGCATGTATGTAAAATGAAGATTGAGTTTCCTGAGGATTTCTTGATGAAAATGTTTATGGCCACCCTTGAAGAAAAAGCAAGAACATGGTATGAAGGGTTAATATTAGGAAGCTTAAGTTCTCTTAACGAAATTCATAGAGTTTTCTTTGAGAATTATGGAAAGTCTTATTCATCTTTATTACTATTTCAAGATTGCTGTCAGATTTGTAAGGATTTCATTCAATATCTTGAAAGCCTTGATGATCTAGACCATATGGATGACGAGGAGATATTATAGGCACTTCATGATTTTTCTTCTCAATAAGGAATAGTAGAGGATAACTGCCTTGGTACACAAGATTCTTCTCAATATATAGCAGCCTCTACTTTTCTTGAAGATGAAATAGATCATCACTTTAACAGTCAAGTCACACCCTAGGAAATAAATTAGCAGCTTGAAGTACAAATTCATGTTCCTTCTCCTGAGATCAATGATAACAGTCAGCAACCATGTCAAGTTTTAAGTGAACAAGAAGAATATCATGATGGTCAATCCATTTTTCCTACCAAATTCTTATCTCCTAAATTAGTCATTGAACAATAGACTATTTTGAACTTCTTAGATGGCATTCCAATCATTTCTAAGTCTTCATCCTTGGTGGTCACAAATTCAGAAATTTTAAAGGTGAAAAATAAAACTTTGGTCAAGATGCATGAAGAGTCATTTGAAGAATTTCCAATCACACAAGACATCATTGTCTCAAATGAAGCCTTATAGGAACATACTAAGTCTACCCCTGATTTTGATCATGAAAATATCAAACAGCCTAATGCTATAAATTTTGAGAATGATGTTACAAATTAAAGTATAAAATAAGGACATATTGTAGTTTTAAATGAAGAGGATGTTTCTCTTTCTGTTGGTATTCAAAATCAGCTTATGTCTCATGCTTTTGAAGATCCTCTGGCCAACCAGTTAGAACCATTGGGAAAATTTGTTTTTACAACAGTTTTGGATCATGGAGGTCTTTCCAAATGGAAATTTAAGTTGCCATATTTCAACCTTTTATTTATTTCTTAAGAAATAATAACATAGTTCTTCTTTATAGTAATCTGACTGGGTTTATTGGAACTTTCATGTCGCTTGAATCATCATGTATATTGCAACTATTAGAGTAGGTTTCCATGTACAAAAATAAGCTCATAGGAATGAGCAAGTTTGGTTTTAAATTCTCAGTTTCAATTATCAGTTTGTATAGTTGTTGGTTTCAGTTTGAAATTTTGTTTCTAGTTAGAGAGTAGGTTATAGGTCAACATTGCATCGCTAAAGGAAAATATGTCAAATTTTGGAAAGCGCCCAATGGATCAGGCACTGGAGTTGCGGATCTGAGGTTCTTTTCTACCTCACGAGTGAGACATCATCCCCAAAAGGAGCCACTGTTATCACTCGGTAAAATTATTTACCGGTTTCGCTCCAAATGGTATTTTCTCATTTGGTTAAGAGTTTCAAAATTGGCTTCATTCGCTCATTTTGGCTAATATTGCAAATTTTTTGTAATATTCCTAACTAGCCCAAGCTAGTAGGAATATTCAATGTCATTTTATTTTTATGTTTTATGAATAAAATGTAAAGGAGAACAAATAAAAAATCCTAAACATGAGAATAAATCAATGCCCAATGTGAACAGAGTCAAATTAGGGCTTGCTCAATAAAATCCACTTGTATGTGAAACAGGTTCAAGCTATTTGACTGAGTCAACAGGACCAAATCATAAATTTTTCCAGATAGAATGAATCTCCTAGATGATGAGTGCAGTCCTATGAGGAGGTCCTCCATGTGAAAAGGGACAAATGGATGAAGGTGGTTTAGGGTTTTTCAAACCCTAATCTTATATAAGGAAGGGAAAGACTCAAGGAGAGGGTTGATGATATTTTTATTTTGAGATTGCTTGAGCAACTCAAACTCTCTTGGCTATTTAGCTAGAGAGAGAGGCATTTCCTGTTTAGGAATTCCTCTTCCTTACCTGAGGGTCTCTTGGAGGAGATTATGTTGCATTGATCCACTATCTGGCATTTTGGCCAAGATTCACCTCCCTTGATACCGTAAATCCTGATTAGGGATTCACTTTTTAGAGAGCTGTAACAAGTGGATTCATATCTATTCAGATTTGAAGAGTTCTAGTGCATCCTTTTAGTGGGGAAGTCATCTAAACCATTAGTAGGAGTGCAATAGCTGCTTAGAGCTTCAGATTTCCATCTTGGCATGAGGCCAAATTTTATTTTACTTCATCTGCGCAGTTAGCTTCAGAAACTGTGTTATTTTGCAGGCAGAGTTGCAGTTTCCATTTGTTAGCATTTTGGAGGAGAGATCTCCGGTGAAAGGACTCCTTTCCTTCATTGAGGTGATCTGTGGATTGGCCAACCAATCCATGTCATATTTCAGATCTGATATGTTGTGCATAATATTCTTCAGAAATTTCTGAATATTATTGCATATCTATGGTGTACATCTCAGATTTATTCATTGTTATTCATCTTCTATTGAGATCCCCAAGGGGAATGTACTAAAAAGCTCTTTTTGGATATAGATCCCATTCTGATCTGTGATTTTCTATTCATATCTGTTGTAGATCTAAAATATAATGAAACACTACTTCATCTTCCTGAATATTATGGTTTTTGGTTTATTGGGCATTTCCTTGTAGCATTTTGCTGAGTTTTGAGGCCTTTCTTCATGTATAAATCTGTGTTTTCTCATATAAAGCCATTGAATCACATTATAAAATTTTCATACTAATGTTCCATCATTATTTCAGTTAAACCCTTTATAAAATCACGCCGTAGAAGCTTCATCACTTTCTGCATCATTTAAGCCATGGGAAATCAGGGTTTTTAAGCCTAGTTTGGGAAGGAGTAATTGTTTAACTTAGCTAGAATTATTTTTTTGAGATGAAATTCAGAGAATAGGTCCCTCATGAACTAATATGAAATAAAATCCCGCAATTTCCCTTATTTTTACGCAGATCTATGAATATACTCATTTTAGGGCCAAACTCATCACGTTTCCCCACATTTTTGCCCATAAAACGCTGTATAAGGTTGCTATTGCATATTTAAATGAAGTTTAAGTGTTTTTACATCTGTATCAGACATATTTTTGTAGCTCGACATTGGTAATAACTCATATTATTCCCAATCTGTAGCTGTTCTTGAAAAAGGGATATTACAGTGGTATCGGAGCAAGATCTTTGGCTTAGCCTGTGGCTTCATGCCAAAGTGCTGAATCCCTAAAGGAGGAGTATTTAAAGCTCTATAGACAGAGTCTACAGATGGCTAGGTAGCCTCTGTATCTCATCCTTTGTTCAAAGGTGAAATATCTAGTAAATGCCCCTGCAGTCAATCTCTGGAATAGAATTTTGATATTCCTGAAAAGGGAAATTTACAGTGCTATAGAGAAAGGAGAAAGATCATAATGATGAATAATATTAGTTTTACCTCATCATATTCCAGATCCATGAAGAGCCTCTTCAAAGAGGATAGACAAATAAAGGAGAAAGAAGAAGAGAATGAAACTCTTAGAGGGTTTCAAGGAGAAAAAAGTTGCAGTGAGACCTATAGAAGGTTTCAAGAAGGAGAGGAAGATCCATGCACTTCCTACCCTCACAAATAAGATGCATTGTACAGAAAGAACCAGAGCATGGCTCCACCACTTGGAAAAATGAGAGAAGAGGAGATCTCCCTGCTCCTTTTCCAGACCTTGAAGGGTATTGAAGAAGATCTCAAGGAGATTGAGAGGGTGGAGACTTGTACCAGCATTGGCACAACCTTGAAGGACCAACCTTCAGTAATGAAGGAAGACTACATACTTGTAGAAGAAGCTCTTGCTTATACATCCCACCAAGGTGTGATTAAAAATTCATCTGTTGTCATTTTAGCACATTGTATGAGGAGACCTACATTTCTGTATGCTGTTGATTTAGAGCAACAAAGTTGCACTACTCTGTGCAAAGGCAGCAAGGAAGAAGAGAGGAACCATTCGTCATTGGAGCATTCACATGGAAGCTTCATTCATGAAGCAATAAAGGGTGGAATGATGGATGGTAGACATATTGGAGTGAGAAACCCTTTCTCCCTTCCAAATGACCCTTTCTCCATGAGCACACTCCTGCTCAAAGAGAAATTTATACTTTCAGAAAATCCAAGGCCATGCATGGGGAGAAGGCCTCATGGGAAGAATTAATTGGAGGTGCACTTCAGCACATCATGAGGTGAAAAGTTCTTCAACAGTTTGAGGAGGACATTCTCTTCTCACAGGAGCAGATAGTAGATGGAGGACATCTTTGGATGGATAACATCTCTCATGATTGTGTTGGAAATTTCTTGAGCCATGCACATCATGATGGGAAGTTTTTTCCTACCACCTATTTGGGTCCTCATAGGGTCAAATTGATCCTCGGGAAGATTTCATTTCAAGATCCCATGAAATGCAAGAATTTGATTTGGGATGATGGTAGCCCTCATGGGAGGAGTACCAGGATGAAGGATGGAAGGAGACATCCACAAGTGGTTGAGTGGATGTGGAGGGAGAGCAAGAAGCTGGAGAGCTACTTGCAGATCTATGACACCAGGCAGCAGGAGGCTTGGCTGCACTGGTTGCTCTTGAAAGATTTTGGTCATCACTCTCTTTCTAAGGGTATGTGGCAGGATACTTGCATCATGGGGCAGCAAAGAGTATGGGCACATTGTGTTGGCATAAAATTATTCATGTCAAATACCATGTTGTCACTACATGATTTGGATGATGGAATTATGAGGAGGCAGAAAAAGACTTTGTTGCTTGGGATGTTCTTGAGAGAGCAAGGGCAGATTTTCTCTCACAGTTTTCATGATGTTGCAAGAGTAGAAGATGGCACTATCATAGTGCAAAGGGGCTACTCCTTGGCCTTAGAGTTTCAAGAAGGACTTTCTTCATGCGGAGGACTTCTCATATGTAGCAGCATTATGGGAGATGCCTTTGACATTTTGCATGTCAAAGATTGGAGGTATGTGTTGATGGGAGCCTATTTTCATAGGCCAATAGCGTTATCACTTTGGAGCTAGGATCTATTGATGGAGTATTCCTAGTATCACTTCTCATCCAATGCACTTGGTGAGCAAAGAGGAGGTGAATAAGAGGAAGTGGTAGATGGAGAAATCTATTACTGTGGTGTGCTTTTCTTGACTTGGGTTTCCAAGCAGGAGGAGGAGGACTTTCATGCAGCCCTTGGTTCATTCCCCTTCATGGGAGTGTGCCAAACTATTATTGAGTATTCATTCATGAATCCATGTATCTTCTTGCTTCCAACATATGGTGAGAGCTTTTTCTTGCATCCTCCTACCATCTTCTGGCAGTGCATTGCTCCACAAGAGGGCAATCTATTCATTGAGCTCCATGGTCTACATTGGGAAAAATTATATGATGGAGACAACCATCTCTTATGTGGCCTTGGGAAAATATGTTTTTCTTACATGTATGTTCATTTGATTTATATGATTAACCATGTAACAAGGAACAATTTTCCATGTATTATTCTAAAGCAGCAGTATGTAAAACTGCGTTGTGAAGACTTGGGAAACTGTTGGTACTCTCTTGCATCACATAGAACCTTCAGTATTTCCTTCATGATGATGATATTCATGTTCTCAATTGCTGATGTTGCTTTTATCTTGATGGGAGACATGATGTTGAGTAAGGCACATGGTTTGGATGTGTCCTTTTGGGAATTAAGTTCCCACATTTCCTGTAGTACATGTTCTAACGGGAACATGGGAAGAGTTATGGCCACCATGACCAAACACTTGTTTCTCTTGGAGGTGAACCATGTGTGTGATGGGATACCTTATGATGTTACTCTTCTATCCATCTGTTGTAGCCCCTACAACACCCTCCAAAAAACACTACTTCAAATTTTTTGGAGCCCCTTGAACTTAGAGAAAAACCAAGTAAAGAATCCATAAGGCTAAGTCGCAAAGTTGCAAAACTCCTTTTTTAGAAAATTGCGACCCCGCAACCTAAGGGTCGCAAGGTCACAAGGTCGCGAAGTCGTAAAGCTCAACTTTTAAAGAAAATTGCGACCCCGCGACCTTGCGACCCCGCGACCTAAGGGTCGCAAGGTCACAAGGTCGCGAAGTCGCAAAGCTCAACTTTTAATGAAAACTGCGACCCCGCGACCCCCAGGTCGCCAGGTCGCAAGGTCGCAGGGTCGCGGATCCTCTAAACCACTCAAATTGCAACCTTGCGACATCATTAAATGCCCGCATGTGCGACCCCTTTATATAAGCTAGGTCGCTAGGTCACATTTTTTACATTCGGCGAATAGAAAGAAACGGCTCTAATAGGTCGACTGGCACGATTTTCCCGGGTAAATTTCCATTTCCCTCCTGCTTTTTCCTTTGTGGGCATTTCTTGCCAAACCCATGTCTTCTTAGACCTTTAAATTGCCCTTTGCATGAACTATTATGTTCCTTTCAGGTTTAGGGTGGTTTGTTTAATCTTGCCTTCACCACAACTGCCCAAGCCCACCACATTTCTTGTCCAGCTTCTCATGGCCTTGTTCCCTGCTCCCAAACCCATCCCTCAACTCTGCCTGGACCCTTTTAGCTTTATATTTTTCCATTTAGAGGGAGAAAACCTTCACGCCGCGCGCGCCCAAAACCCCCCGGCAAGCCCGATCGTGACCTGCGACCCAACGACCTAGTCGTGAGGTCGCGAGTCGCATTCCTTTCGATTTTCGTGATTTACAACCCTGCGACCCAACGACCTAGTCGCGAGGTTGCGAGGTTGCATTTCTTTCAGTTTTCATGATTTTCAACCCCGCGACCCAGCGACCTAGTCGCAAGGTCGCAAAGTTGCATATCTTCATTTTCTGCGATTTACGACCCCGCGACCCCGCGACCTAGTCGCAAGGTCGCAAAGTCGCATTTCCTGATTTTTTCTTAGATTCGCGACTCAACGACCCAGCGACCTAGTCGCAAGGTCGCAAGGTCGCATTTTCATCTTTTTGCGTGATCCACGACCCCGCGACCCTGTAAACCAATTATTTCAAATTTTGTTTGTGCCCCAGCTTTGACAAACTGTAATTGGTTTTTATCATCATGTCGTTCTTATCGTGGGATTCCTTCATGAATTTGACAGGTGAACTTGAAGGAGACGCGGAGTGTATACCTGTTCTCTCGGATTCTAGCGACATGGCACCCTCAGTGTCCTGGAAGAAGGACAAGCAAGTGGTGGAAGAAGATATAGACACAGACATGCAAATGTCCCTACCGTCGATATACAGAGATACCCTTTGCACCTTTGCAAAAGGGGACAACATGCGATGGTACCAAGTATATCATGAGTTCGCCATACTGGAAGTGGAATTTCCAGAACATCTCCCGGACCGGGAAATATACATAAAAGTTAAAAGGTCCAAACTGCATCTCGCAGGGGCACATCCAGCCATATTCCCATGTCCCGAAATGATAGAATGGATCATACAGAAAACAGATCCCAAAAGGTTCGTGATCTGAGACAGCGAAGGCAAGGCTTTCTCAACGCTCGTAGGCTCGGACGCCCATGTGTATTACTCGTTGCCTCAACCGGAAGAAAAATTTACCCCAGGATGGGCCCTTGCCAATGCAGTCCCTGTAGTTGATACTATCAGGCAATGGTGGGCAGAACCCGACAAATTCAAAGTCAAGAAGGACCAAGAATATCCGGTGGCCAGCCTAAGAAAAGTATATAAATTAGTAGCCACCATGCTCTGCAGATTGTACGGGCACCCGAACGCCACTACCTTCAACGGCACATGGGCTACTATCATGGAACATGTAACGGTGCATGGCACTCATTTCAACTGGGCTAATATATTGATGACCTCAATGCAGACAAACTTGCCTTCGACATTGGCCCCAGAGGAAGGAATTCCTTCCGAGTTCTATATGGCCTCTTATTTGTTGGATGCCATCTGTGCGTGGTTGCATTTTGAGGGATGGGCACATAACTGGGATTCCACGCAGACTCGTGCAATTCATCTGCAAACCAAGGTGTTCTGGGAATCCAGGTACAAATAGGACATGGAGCCAATTTCTCAGATATTCATCCCTCCTCTTTTCCGGAAATTATTTGGCCAGGACGCCCCTTGCATGTCTTGGCGAGCTAGGGAGACGCTAGGTCAAGTGGTGCATTGGTTTCCGTTTGCTGAAAATACTATCATCCAAGTCTTCGGCACGTTCAAGCCACCACATGCTTTGCCTCGCTTTGTTACAGACAAGGTGCTCATGCAAGAGATATGCTTCCAAATGACCTCGGGTTTCTCCAGTGTCTTGTCCAAAGGGAAGAAGAAGCCTTGGCCCGCTCTAGCCCTTACTATCGGTGCCTATACGGTTAAAGACTTCAAAGAGGTAGGGGTTGAAGGAGAAGAGATTAAAAGTTATCACCTAAGGAATTTGGAGTACCAAACATACGACCCAGTAAGGATAGTTCCCGAACACAACAAGAAGGCCAAATTCAAATGGAACTACCAACATGTAGAATGCCTGGAAGAAGATGAGAGAAGGAACTGGTATAATGCCGATAGACAACTAGCTCCGGGGGCTGACTCTGGCCAGGAGGATCAGGATGACCAAAGCTTAGAGGATAGGAGCCGTAAGTTAGGAGGCTCTTCTTCCTCTCTAGCTAAAAATCCCCGGACCAGCACAGGGCCTGACACCTCTTCCCAATAGAGAGAAGCAGAGGCCAAAGACCAGCAGGAGAAATAAAAGAAGATAAAGGAGGACGAGGAGAAACACAAGAAGAATTCAAAGGCAGATCAGAAGAAGAAGTAGGCCGAGGAGGCCAGAAAGGAAAAATAGGAAAAGGAAGCGTAGGCTGCAGCAGAACGAGCACTCAAGGAAGAACTTGACAAATCTGGAGCTGAACGCCAAAAGAAAGCAGACCAAGCTGCCGCAGCCGAACGAAAGAGGAAAGCCGAAATAGAAGTAGCGGCAGAAACAGAACGCAGGAGGAGGGAAGAGCATGACAAGGCAGAAACTGAGTGCCAAAAAAGGGAAGAAGAAGAAAGGAAGAAGAGAGAAGAGGAGGAAAAGAAGAAGAAAGATGAAGAGGATGAATTAATAGAAGATATCGACATATCTCCCCTAGAGGTTCCTCTAGGCGGTACGGGAAACATTCTCTCCGATGTTGATTCCCCCCAGGGGTAGGAAGAGGAGGTCTTCGACTTAACCAAGCTCACATTCGACCAATTCTCTTTCAAAATTCGGCAAGAGAAGAGAAGGTCCATGGCACAAAGTCCTTTCGTCGCATCCACGGTCGCAACTGAAAAAGACATAGTCCTTGATACCAGGACTAACCCCGTGATGATAGCATCGACAGGCATTGCTTTTGCCACGGCCATGAAAGAGAATGTCACCAGAATGAGTAGAGAAATCATTTCTCTACAAAACATACTAAGAGCAGCGGAGCAGCGGGAGAAGAAGGCAGAACAGGAGAGGTCAGTGTTGGAAAAAGAGATGCAACAACTCCAAAACAAGGCTCCCCCAGTCAATGAAGTTCCACTCGCCATTATGAAAGAATGCGATGTATTAGAGATGAACATGAGGCAGGTGTATGGAGAAATGCTCACCATAAAGCAAACAATCGCCCCATTGGTAAGAGCACGAGCAGAAACTAAGCAGGAGCATGAGCAGCTCAAGGAAGCCTCGGTTGCTTTAGATAAAATGATGAACTGGACAGTGCAATACCCTCAAGTTCCTGAGCATTTGCCTAAGTAGGATTGGATTCATACACAAGATGCCAAAGTCCAAATTCGGATGAAGATGCAGTCCAAGGACAAGCTATCCAAATATTTGGACAAAGTAATGTCTTCATACGACCACCTGATCAGCGGCATTGACTCAATGCACACTCTTCACCACATTCCTTCGCTAGGGGCATTGGACGAAAGTAAGACCTGGGAACAAGTAGATCAAGAAATCCAGTCATTCCTGCAACCTATCAAGCAAGCTGCTGTCGCCCCGGAAGTCACAGCATCACAAGAAAATCTGGGTCAGTTGCTTGTCACGCCAGTACGGATTTACACCAAGCTCGCCTCCCTTTCAAACCAGATCTCCCAAAATAAAGAAACTCTAATCCTAAATGCTCTGGAGTGTATGCATCGGTTGAAAGAGGAGGTCCCTCTAGTCTCTCCCATAGCAGCGGAATACCAGACCTGGTGAGACTTCCTCAAAGGAAAGAAGATTGATGCTCCTGATCTCTCTATTGCACGCCCACCTCCATGACTCAGTATCACTAGGTCGCAGGTCGCACTATTCAATAGGTCGTAGGTCACACTCCTCCCTAGGTCGCAGGTCGCACTGCCAAATAGGTCACAAGTCGCATTTTTCTCCCAGGTCGCAGGGCAACTCAACCGGTAGGCAGGCGAAGAGTCAGGGAGCCCAAGGGGCATTTTTGATCTATAAAAACCCCTCCGGGGAAAATGTAAAGGGGCTTTTTTCTTTTGGAAACTCAAGAGCTATATGGCATTGTATTGAAAGATTATACTCTTGTGCATATGAATACAAATACTTGTTAAAACACCCTATGGTTATGATGTGTTTTTCTGTGTGAACACTATGTGTATTTTCTTATACAGTTTCAAACATCTTTTGATTTATGAAGCTACACTCTTCATGTCATCATTTATGCGTCATGGCTATCTGTGTTGTATCAATGATGTTCAATTTATCATCTGGTCTCTTAATGAATGTTAATGAACTATTTTATTAGCATTTCATTTTATCTTTCAGAAAGTAAAGGGATATCTCACCATAAAGAACTATTTCTTTTGTGGTCAGACTACCTTATAAGCATTACCCCAAAGATGTGTTGCTAACGACACCTCCTTAGGTGTACATGCATTATTTATGGTCTTGCTATGCATAGTGTTTTATTCCTGTTTAATACATCAATCATGTATTCTGTATCATGTGAATAAGTGTGTGTCCGCAGGTTCAATCAGGTTCTTTTGAGACCGAAGGAGAAGGTGACTTAAGCGGTAGCCAAACCCACACCCCGGACGGGATCCCTATTCCAAACGGTTCAAGGTCTAATTGGGACTTTCTACCGGGGAGATCCCCTACTGTTGGCCGAACATATTTTCACGTCAACAGAATTGGCGCTAGAAGGAGGGCCTGATGGTAACCTCCCAGCATACAACCAACTTTCCATCACAAACTCCCCACGGGGAGGTCATAAATGATGAACCTATCCCTCCTCCTCTGGAAGATATTTCAGGGGGGGAGGCTCGATATTTCGAAATCACCAGAGCGCAGTTGAGAGCCTTGTGCCTAGCTCCCCACAATCTCATCAGAGATTTACGATTTACCCCAATCATGGAATTCCTAGCCCACACTAGGACCCTTGCTGAGAACATCACTCGTAATGGTGCCCTGGTGAGTACCATACCCCAGCTCGTGAATCTCATGCTGGAAGACCTCGGCACTGCTGTTGAGGAAAACGACCCGATTCTTCAAGAGGGCGAGGAATTTGGCAACACCGAACCTTTCCCTGACTCCCAGCCTAACCAGACCCGGCAAAACAACAACCAGGCACACCCCCCACCTGGGGAGGGTGAAGAAGACAGAGGTCGAGGAAATGAAGGCGGGGGAAATAGAGCTCGCAGAAATGAAGGTGAAGGAAATAGAGGCCGTGGGTCTGGAGGTAGAGGAGATGGAGGCCGAGGCCAAGGAAACCATGCCAACAACCGTCACCCAAACCCAAATAGGCCTCCTGTCCACAACTGGGGATATCTTAGAGACTTTCCTTACCGTGAGAGACATCAAGACAAACACTCTCGCCATGAGTCAGAAGCATCGGTCTCATGTTTAGGAGGTGAATCTGAGCCTAAGTTTAGGCACCACCAGCAGGCTAGGAGGGTGCAACCACTAGCCTGGATGGCTCAATCCCCATTAAATATTTTGGGCCGACTCCATGATCTGCCTAGGCATCCAGAGAAACACCTCCCCAAGTTTGATCCTGAGAAAGGCACCTTAGCTGAAGATCATATAAGTAGCTTCTATTTGTCTCTGCAAATCATGAGAGTTCAGTCTGATGACGTCGCGTGTCGACTGTTTCCCCACACTCTTGAAAACAAAGCGGCCACATGGTACCGCTGCCTCCCCAGTGCCTCTATTACTTCATGGGACCAATTCCGTTGCGTGTTCCTACAGAAGTTTTCAGAAGATAAAACTCCTTCCATGCTCCTCACGGAATTGAGCACCATCAAGTGTAATAAAAAAGAGAAGGTTAAGGACTTCAACCAGCGCTTCGCTACCATACTGCAGAAATTTCCCCCAAACCTGGCGTTGGATGAATCAATCACCATTGACTACTATACCAAGGCTCTCCCTAGGGACATCGCCATTTTCGTCAAACGTGAAGCCCGCGCTACCCTTACGGAAAATTATGCAACTGCTCTCGCTGTGGAGAAAGACATGCTTTCGATAGGAGCCATCGATCACGAAGGGAGAGATGATCACAAGCCAATCACGAAAAAGGGTCAGTCCTCCACTCCTAAGACCATGGATAGGGATAAAGATGCGTTTGATTTCGAAAGCATGGCAAAAACCCTCAAGCTCTTAACGAATGAAGTCTCTGACCTAAGGAGAAAGGGCATAGAACCCACGACTAGCACTAAACCACCCAAACCCTTTTTCAGAAAGAGAAATCCCAACACCAACAGACCTCCGTCTAACCCAAATACTGCTCTCAATGTGGAAGAAATAGGGAAAGATAACTTCTGTTCTTTCCACCAAGCTACCCACTCTGAAAAAACATGCCCTCAATGGATTGGCAGCATGACAACAGTAGTTAATCAGCTTTTAGATGACCAAACCCCGGGGGATGTGACGGAGGATGATGTTTCCGAT
This sequence comes from Pinus albicaulis, assembly GCA_034641835.2. Classification (NCBI taxonomy): domain Eukaryota; kingdom Viridiplantae; phylum Streptophyta; class Pinopsida; order Pinales; family Pinaceae; genus Pinus; species Pinus albicaulis. Next base: position 797,360,740 of record CM076584.1, on the reverse strand, counting down.
CACGATTAAGATCCGCCCACGAATGAAGAACCAGGGTCCTCTTTCCTAGCTTTTGACATAATCCGAGGGGGGGACAACCTTACCTCCATTGATATCAACATGGTAGACAATCCCAAAGGCCAGCCCGTACGGAATTATAGTCTAAGGAGCAAAGGAACTATTCCCGAGCAATCTTATGAAGACAAGAAAAGGGCTTTCCTAAGAAAAATTCTGCCCCCAGGGAATGTAAAACAATCTGCCCCGGAGAAGCCCGCAAATAACATTACCTGAGCAAATCAAAAGGGCAAGCTCCTGGCAGAATCCCCAAAAACCACTACTGAGCCTAACCCTCAACCGGATTCTAGCTATAACATTGTTGAGGATATGAAAAAAACAAGAGCAAATATCTCTCTCTACGAGTTTGCCCAAATTACGAACCAAAGAGAACTCATTCTAAAAGCTTTCGCCAATACTTCAGCTACGAAGACTGTGAGCAACACGTCTGTGCAAGCCGGTCCAGATGTCCAGTCTATAGTAAATGCCATCAATACGAACTCAAGAGGATCCACTCCTCCTTTCCTTTTGTCCTTCGAGATTTTTAACTTCAACGTTTACAACTATCTAGTCGACTCCGGTGCCTCTACAAACGTCACGCCTCTATCTGTCTGTAAGAAGCTGAACATTTGCCCGGAGAAAACTGACGCAAAGATCATACAACTCGAAAAATCGCAGGTGCCAGCCGTAGGAGAGTTGAATAATGTCATCATCCGCCTGTCGTCAGACTCTAGGGTCCATCAATGCATTTATATTGTGGTTTTTGACATCCCTGAAGCATACAATCTATTGCTTAGCAGAGACTGGTCTAGCAAGTTGCAAGGCTATTTCACCACTGACTGGTCCCACTTGTGGCTTCCTTACAAGGGGCGGAATAACCAAATCAGGGTCGAAAGTGAAACATATATGAAATACACCGTGACTAATTTGGATGCCGCTAATGAACCCATCAGCTTTGCCCAGGAGGAGCTTGGCATGTGTTTTCTGGAAGCCATATTCGGATGTTACCAACCCCCTCAGTCTTCAGTAGGCCCCGAGGTCCAATCTGAACTAGCACTTGTCATGGAGGAGCAAGCCACCCCTGTCCCACACCAAGCCAAAATTCCTCCGCAGCCTACTACCCTGAAGGAGCCGGAAAATGACATGTGGACCTTGTACTATGATGGTTCCAAGACCCATGACGGAGCTGGTGCGGGCTGCATCTTGCTTGACCCTCAGAAGAACAAATTCTTAATCTCATGTCGGCTAGAGTTCCAGTGCACCAACAACACTGCTGAATATGAGGCTTTAATCCTCGGACTTAAGAAGGCGCTGGATTTGAAGGTAAAATTCCTACAAGTCATTGGAGACTCCGAGATTATCACTCGGTAGGTACGCAACACTATTCACTGTTTGTCTCCACATTTAAAGACATATCAACAAGAGTTATGGCGATTGATTTCTGCTTTTGATGCATTTGGAATTAAATCTGTTCCTAGAATGCACAATGCAACAGTTGATACTCTGGCTAATGCTGCTGCTAGATTTACCCCTTTGAGGGACGGTTTTTCTATTGAAGTTATATATATACCCTCTGTGCCAAATAACATTACTAATCTACGCATTTTTAATGATGATCAACAAATCTTGGACTTTATGCTCAATGCTGAAGTATTCAAGGACGCGGCGATAGACGAGGCGGAGCATGATCATGCTTTGCAGAAAGAGCATGATGAACGCAAAGAAAACCCCATGCCCAAGGGGGTGGTGTCATTAGAAAAGCTCTTTGATCTGCAAAGCCGATTCCGTGGCCCCCCAAACACCAAAGTGCAAAGTTCCATATTGGCACATCGGCAAGTGAACTTTGGATCAGATGAGAACCCAAAGTTCGTTAACCTCAGCAAAGACTGTAGTGATGAGGAGACACGGGCCTTCACCCAATTATTCCGGAAGTATCGAGACGTATTTGCTTGGACGTATGACGATTTATGTATGTACGATACTCAGATCATTCAGCACGTGATACCCATGAAGGAAGGCGTTAAGCCCTTCCAACAGAAACTCAGAAAAGTGCATCCAGCTTTGGAGCCAATGATTCTGAAAGAACTTAAGAAGCTCTTGGATGCACGCATTATTTTCAAAGTTCTTCACTCCACGTGGGTGTCAAATTTGGTACCGGTACAAAAGAAGTCTGGCGAGATCCGCTTGTGCGTAGATTTCCATAATTTGAATCGGGCCTCAAATAAAGACAACTACCCGGTGCCACCCATGGAACAGATATTGCAAGCTGTGTCTGGATCTAAAAATGTTCTCCCTATTGGATGGCTTCTCTGGTTATAACCAGGTGCTGGTAGCTGAACCAGACAGATTGAAAACCACCTTCCGGACCAAATGGGGAACCTTTGCTTTCAGGCGCATGCCCTTTGGATTGATCAATGCGGGGGAAACTTTCCAATGAGCCATGGATATAGCTTTCCGTGGTTTGATAGGGCAGAGCATGGTGGTCTATTTGGATGACGTCACTGTGTTTTCAAAACACAGGGGTGATCATTTACGCCACCTCAAGAAAATCTTCGAGAGGTGCAGAAGGTACGGGATTTCGCTCAACCCTAAAAAGAGTGTTTTTGTTGTGGCAGAAGGGAACCTGCTAGGCCACACTATAACCAAGCAAGGCAATGTAGTTGATCCAGAACGGGTGAAAGCCATTGCTCAGATTCCTCCCCCAAGCAGCAAGAAAGCAATGCAATATTTCCTGGGGAAAATCAATTTTGTCCGTAAATTCATCTCGGATTTCGCCCAGATAGTCAGGCCGCTGCAGGGAATGATAAAAAAGAATGCTATTTTCCAATGGAATCTGCTGGAAAGGGAGGCCTTCAACAAAATCAAACAGGCTATAGCTGAAGCTCCTTCCCTCCAAAGTCCAGATTTTGGCAAAGGCTTTATCCTGTATACTTTTTCTTCAGACTCCTCACTTGCGACTATGCTTACGCAGAAAGATGGCAACAACGATGAACGGCCCATTTCCTTCATGAGCATCGGTTTACAAGGAGCTGAGTTGAACTACCCAGAAATCGAAAAGCAAGCCTATGCAGTCTACAAAGCGGTCAAGAATTTTAGGCCCTACATCTTGAAAAATCATGTCACGATTTTTGTTCCACACCCAGCTGTCCGCTCATTGTTTGTGCAGTAGGAGCTAAGCGAGAGGCGAGGAAACTGGGTGGCGTGATTGCAAGAATACGACTTAGAGTTTAAACCAGCACACACCGTTAAAGGATAGGGCTTATGCCAAATGGCCGCGGAAGCTGCAAGTTCCCATGGAATTGAAGAAGAATGTTGGGAACAAGAAATCGACATGTACTAGAGCGACCATGTGCCTCAGCAAAGTAGCCTTTCTCGGTATTTCGACATTTCAGGATATTTAGCCCAAGGCACCTTGGACCCTGCTCTAACTGCCCGGCAGAAACGCGCGATAAGACTCAAAGCTGCATCTCACCAACTGATCCGAGGGAAGTTGTTCAAGAAACATTACGATGGGGTCCTGTTACGCTGCTTGGAACATGACGAAGCGTAGAAAATCTTGACCGAGCTGCATGACGGACCAGCTGGAGGTCATTTTGCCGGAGATACTACCGCCCATAAGATAATGCGCCAGGATACTATTGGCCTACTCTTTTCAGAGATGCGCATGCATATGTCTGGAAATGCATCCAGTGCCAGAAGTTCGCAAACCGAGAAGCATGGCCAGCCGCCCCCTTACTCTCAGTAGCAGTGGAAGAGCCTTTCCAATAGTGGGGTTTGGATGTACTTGGCGAAATCACACCTCACTCTTCCAAGCAACACTGGTATATCCTTACAGCTACTGATTATTTCACCAGGTGGGTCGAAGCAACACCTTTACGCCAAATCAATGATCAGGAGGTAATAGAATTCCTCACGCATTCCATCATCACCAGGTTTGGCGTTCCAACTTCCTTGGTTTTCGATAATGCAACTTACTTTTAATCTTTTAAATTATATGATTTTGCGCTGGAAAACGGTATTGTTCTGAAACATTCTGCAAATTACTATCCCCAGGGAAATGGATTAGCTGAGTCAACTAATAAGAATCTTATCCGTATCATTAAGAAGACCCTGCTGTCCCACCAACGCAACTGGCACAATGCCCTTCACAATGCACTTTGGGCTGACCATATCACTCCCAAGTCCTCCCTAGGCACCTCTCCATATTTTCTCGTGTATGGAAAAGAAGCTGTTCTTCCTCCCCATCTATCTCTCCCTGCCCTTCAGCTGTCCCAAGAATGTCATGGTAACCCATGCCCTACCTTGCAGACTCGAATCGACACCTTGCTGAAGTTGGAGGAAGAAAGGCAAAAAACCCGGGAAAAGTTCGCCATCCACCAGAGCCGAATAAGAAGATGGTTTGATAGAAAATCCACAGGGAATAAAAATTTTGGGGTAGGAGACCTGGTCCTAAAGTGGGACAAAGCTCATGAGGAAAAGGGGAAACATTCCAAGTTTCAAGCACTATGGACAGGCCCTTTCCAAATTAAGGAGAAGTTAGGATCCCACACATTTAGATTGCAAACCCTTGAGGGACAAGTCGAGGTCCTCCCGGTAAATGGGCATGACCTCAAACACTATTTCACTTAGCATCCCTTAGAGGGCTATCTTATCCTTGTACCATAGTTTCTTTTCTTGCCTTTGTTAAAAAAAAATAAAAAATAAAAAAAAATTAAAGGAAGGATCTGTTAGAGCCACGCAATTGACACACTGCAACAGGTTCTATGCTGATGGAAGGCCTTTTTCGATAGACTCGAAGGTGGAAAAAGCTTCCTTGTTCTCTGCACATGAAGGCAGCATATGACCTAGCTCAAGTCATCAAGCGGGAAGCCTACCTCGCCAGTCTGAGAGGGTGTCTGCAAAAGAAAATACGATGTAGTGGTAACCAGATCAGAAGGGAAAAGAGGTACTCTATGCTATGACAGGGTATCTGGGAAAAACCAAAGTCCTCATACCAGACCAGGAACAACCTCTCTGCAAGAAAAATAAGTCAGGATCCCTCATCCGCCCAGGCTAAATTGCCATCTCAAATAAGTGCCATGAGCACATCTAAATAAGTGCCTCAGGCACATTCAAAATAAGTGCAATAGCACACTAATAAAGGGTAAAGGATTGAGAAAGGCTTCCTGCGCAGAGAATTGATGTAACGAATCCACCGGGGTAATGACCAGGCTCGCTGGCAGTGGAGCAACGTTCACGATTCCTAGGCAGTGACTTCGCCGGGACCGAGAGGTTCGCTGGCAGCGGAGCAACACGATGAGGACAAAATAATCATACCGGACCCTGTAGCCGCCTGGAGTTCTCCAACCCTTCTAGTCCGGAGACCTGAAGGAATGAATTTTGATTAAATAGCACCCGAACAGGCTAGTAGATTGAGCAACCCAGCAAGGTGCCAAAAGGCTAGGCAATGTCGACCGTAAGGTAAAAGAAAATAGCCAGCAGAGACCCCTCCCTCCCCTCGCCAAGAATAACCATCGGCACAGACTCTGAGTTCGTCTAGTGAATCGCCATTTGTTGTAGCCCCTACAACACCCTCCAAAAAACCCTACTTCAAATTTTTTGGAGCCCCTTAAACTTAGAGAAAAACCAAGTAAAGAATCCATAAGGCTAAGTCGCAAAGTCGCAAAACTCCTTTTTTAGAAAATTGTGACCCCGTGACCTAAGGGTCGCAAGGTTGCAAGGTCGCGAAGTCGCAAAGCTCAACTTGCAAAGAAAATTGCGACCCTGCGACCTAAGGGTCGCAAGGTCGCAAGGTCGTGAAGTCGCAAAGCTCAACTTTTAATGAAAACTACGACCCCGCGACCCCCAGGTCGCCAGGTCGCAAGGTCGCAGGGTCGCAGATCCTCTAAACCACTCAAATTGTGACCTTGTGACCTAATTAAATGCCTGCACGTGTGACCCCTTTATATAAGCTAGGTCGCTAGGTTGCATTTTTCACATTCGGCGAATAGAAAGAAATGGCTCTGACAGGTCGACTGGCGCGATTTTCCCGGGTAAGTTGCCGTTTCCCTCCTGCTTTTTCCTTTGTGGGCATTTCTTGCCAAACCCATGTCTTCTTAGACCTTTAAATTTCCCTCTGCATGAGCTATTATGTTCTTTTCAGGTTTAGGGTGGTTTTTTTAATCTTGCCTTCACCACAACTGCCCAAGCCCACCACATTTCTTGTCCAGCTTCTCATGGCCTTGTTCCCTGCTCCCAAAGACATCCCTCAACTCTTCCTGGAGCCTTTTAGCTTTATATGTTTCCAGTTAGAGGGAGAAAACCTTCACGTCGCGCATGCCCAAAACCCCCCGGCAAGCCCGAGCGCGACCTGGGACCCAGCGACCTAGTCGCGAGGTCGCATTCCTTTCGATTTTCTTGATTTGCGACCCTGCGACCTAGCGACCTAGTCGTGAGGTCGCGAGGTTGCATTTCTTTTGGTTTTCGTGATTTGCGACCTCGCGACCCAGTGACCTAGTCGCAAGGTCGCAAGGTTGCATATCTTCATTTTTCTGCGATTTGCGACCCCGCGACCTAGTCGTAAGGTCGCAAAGTCGCATTTCCCGGTTTTTTCTTAGATTCGCGACTCGGCGACCCAGCGACCTAGTCGCAAGGTCGCAAGGTCACATTTTCATCTTTTTGTGTGATCCATGACCCCGCGACCCTGAAAACCAATTATTTCAAATTTTGTTTGTGCCCCAGCTTTGACAAACTGTAATTGGTTTTTATCATCATGTCATTCTTATCGTTGGATTCCTTCATGAATTTGACAGGTGAACTTGAAGGAGACGTGGAGTGTATACCTATTCTCTCGAATTCTAGCGACATGGCACCCCTAGTGTCCCGGAAGAAGGACAAGCAAGTGGTGGAAGAAGATATAGACACGGACATGCAAATGTCCCCACCGCCGATATACAGAGATACCCTTTGCACTTTTGCAAAAGGGGACAGCATGCGATGGTACCAAGTATATCATGAGTTCGCCATACCGGAAGTGGAATTTCCAGAAGATCTCCCGGACCGGGAAATATACATAAAAGTTAAAAGGTCCAAACTGCATCTCGCAAGGGCACATCTGGCCATATTCCCGTGTCCCGAAATGATAGACTTGATCATACAGAAAACAGATCCCAAAAGGTTCGTGATCCGAGACAGCGAAGGCAAGGCTTTCTCAACGCTCGTAGGCTCAGACGCCCATGTGTATTACTTGTTGCCTCAACCGGAAGAAAAATTTACCCCAGGATGGGCTCTTGCCAATGCAGTCCCTGTAGTTGATACTATCAGGCAATGGTGGGTAGAACCCGAAAAATTCAAAGTCAAGAAGGACCAAGAATATCCGGTGGTCGGCCTGAGAAAAGTATATAAATTAGTAGCCGCCATGCTCTGCAGATTGTACGGGCGCCCGGACGCCACTACCTTCAACGGCACATGGGCTACTATCATGGAACATGTAACGGTGCATGGCACTCGTTTCAACTGGGCTAATATATTGATGACCTCAATGCAGACAAACTTGTCTTCGGCATTGGCCCCAGAGGAAGGAATGCCTTCCGAGTTCTATATGGCCTCTTATCTGTTGGATGTCGTCTGTGCGCGGTTGCATTTTTAGGGATGGGCACATAACTGGGATTCCACGCAGACTCGTGTTATTCATCTGCAAACCAAGGTGTTCTGGGAATCCAGGTACAAACAGGACATATAGCCAATTGCTCAGATATTCATCCCCGCTCTTTTCCAGAAATTATTCGGCCAGGACGCCTTTTGCATGTCTTGGCAAGCTAGGGAGACACTAGGTCAAGTGGTGCATTGGTTTCCGTTCGCTGAATATACTATCATCCGAGTCTTCGGCATGTTCAAGACACCACATGCTTTGCCTCGCTTTGTTACAGACAAGGTGCTCATGCAAGAGATATGCTTCCAAATGACCTCGGGTTTCTCCAGTGTCCTGTCCAAAGGGAAGAAGAAGCCTTGGGCCACTCTACCCCTTACTATCGGTGCCTATACAGTTAAAGACTTCAAAGAGGTAGGGGCTGAAGGAGAAGAGATTAAAAGTTATCACCTAAGGACTTTGGAGTACCGAACATACGACCTAGTAAGGATAGTTCCCGAACACTGCAAGAAGGCCAAATTGAAATGGAACTACCAACATGTAGAACGCCCGAAAGAAGATGAGAGAAGGAACTGGTACAATGACGATAGACAACTAGCTCCGGGGGCTGACTCTGTCCATGAGGATCAGGATGACCAAAGCTTAGAGGACAGGAGCCATAAGTTAGGAGGCGCTTCTTCCTCTCTAGCTAAAAAGCCCCGGACCAGCACAGGGCCTGACACCTCTTCCCAACAGAGAGAAGCAGAGGCCAAAGCCCAGCAGGAGAAAGAAAAGAAGATAAAGGAGGACGAGGAGAAACGCAAGAAGAATTCAAAGGCAGATTAGAAGAAGAAGTAGGCCGAGGAGGCCAGAAAGGAAAAACAGGAAAAGGAAGCGCAGGCTGCAGTAGAACGGGCACTCAAGGAAGAACTTGACAAAGCTGGAGCTGAACGCAAAACGAAAGCAGAACAAGCTGCCGTAGCCGAACGAAAGAGGAAAGCCGAAATAGAAGCAGCGGCAGAAACAGAACGTAGGAGGAGTGAAGAGCATGACAAGGCAGAAACCGAGTGCCAACAAAGGGAAGAAGAAGAAAGGAAGAAGAGAGAAGAGGAGGAAAAGAAGAAGAAAGATGAAGAGGATGAATTAATAGAAGATATCGACATATCTCCCATAGAGGTTCCTCTAGGCGGTACAGGAAACATTCTCTCCAATGTTGATTCCCCCCAGGGGGAGGAAGAGGAGGTCTTCAACTTAACCAAGCTCACATTCGACCAATTCTCTTTCAAAATTCGGCAAGAGAAGAGAAGGTCCATGGCACAAAGTCCTTCCGTCGCATCCACGGTCGCAATTGAAAAAGACATAGTCCTTGATACCAGGACTAACCCCGTGATGATAGCATCGGCGGGCACTGCTTTTGCCACGGCCACGGAAGAGAATGTCACCAGAATGAGTAGAGAAGTCATTTCTCTACAAAACAGACTAAGAGCAGCGGAGCAACTAGAGAAGAAGGCAAAACAGGAGAGGTCGGTGTTGGAAAAAGAGATGCAACAACTCCAAAACAAGGCTCCCCTAGTCAATGAAGTTCCACTCGCCATTATGAAGGAATGCGATGTATTAGAGACGACCATGAGGCAGGTGTATGGAGAAATGCTCACCATAAAGCAAACAATCGCCCCATTGGTAAGAGCACGAGCAGAAACTAAGCAGAAACATGAGCAGCTCAAGGAAGCCTTGGTTGCTTTAGATAAAATGATGAACTGGACAGTGCAATACCATCAAGTTCCCGAGCATTTGCCTAAGAAGGATTGGATTCATACACAAGATGCCAAAGTCCAAATCCGGATGAAGATGCAGTCCAAGGACAAGCTATCCAAATATTTGGACAAAGTAATGTCTTCATACGACCACCTGATCAGCGGCATAGACTCAATGCACACTCTTCACCACATTCCTTCACTAGGGGCATTGGACGAAAGTAAGACCTGGGAAAAATTAGATCAAGAAATCCAGTCATTCTTGCAACCTATCAAGCAAGCTGCTACCGCCCTAGAAGTCGCAGCATCACAAGAAAATCTGGGTCAGTTGCTTGTCGCTCCAGTACAAATTTACACCAAGCTCGCCTCCCTTTCAAACCAGATCTCCCAAAAGAAAGAAACTCTAATCCCGAATGCTCTGGAGTGTATGCATCGGTTGAAAGAGGAGGTCCCTCTAGTCTCTCCCATAATAGCGGAATACCAGAACTGGCGAGACTTCGTCAAAGGAAAGCAGATTGATGCTCCTGATATTTCTATTGCACGCCCACCTCCATGACTCAGTATCACTAGGTCGCAGGTCGCACTGTTCAATAGGTCGTAGGTCGCACTGCCAAACAGGTCGCAAGTCGCACTCACTGGCCAGGTCGCAGGTCGGATTTTTCTCCCAGGTCGCAGGGCAACTCAACCGGCAAGCAGGCGAAGAGTTAGGGAACCCAAGGGGCATTTTTGATCTATAAAAACCCCTCCGGGGAAAATGTAAAGGGGCTTTTTTCTTTTGGAAACTCAAGAGCTACATGGCATTGTATTGAAAGATTATACTCTTGTGCATATGAATACAGATAATTGTTAAAACACCCTATGGTTATGATGTGTTTTGCTGTGCAAACACTATGTGTATTTTCTTATACAGTTTCAAACATCTTTTGATTAATGAAGCTGCACTCTTCATGTCATCATTTATGCGTCATGGCTATCTGTGTTGTATCAATGATGTTCAATTTATCATCTGCTCTCTTAATGAATGTTTTTTTTTTTCTAAATAAGACTAATTCTATTAGGAAAGAAAAGTATAGTACAATCAAGCTTGCATGCAAGCGAATCAGAAAAGCATGGGAGTAGAAGGTGAAAGTTTTATCCACCTCTCTCCTGAAAGACTATCAAGGAATTAGCAAAAGAGAACACGGGAATAGAAAAACAAGCTTGGAGCTAAGAGGCCAACCCAGAGTGGGTAGATGCTGCCACTCGACTTTTTTTGCCTTTTTTCTTGCTTACTTTGACCCAGCCAGTGGGGTTTGGGTGAGCCATAACAAGTTGTAGATTATTCTGCTCTGGTGGCAGTATATCTTTATCAGAGTCTGAAGATGAAGATTCATGAGAGCGTTTCTGGGAAAACGGCTGGGATGAGGGCATTGCCGGACTAACCGAAGGAATGTCCCGCGGAATCTCAACTGTTTGTTCATCTGCCTCAATTTCCTCCTCATTCGAACTAGAGGATTCTGTATCTTCCATAGGGGAAATACATGAATTCCAGATTTTGGATTTGGGTTTGCGATTCAGATTCTTCTTTTTGTCGAGGACCTGGGAACAAGTATTCTGGAGGTGCCCAGTTTGATGACAATGTCGGCAACGAAAGGTTGTGTTTTCGTAATCCAAGGTTTGAGTCCAGTGGAAATCTCCAATCTTGAGGTTGATCTGCTCCGGCAAACCTTTGCTGATGTCTATTTCTGCACATATTCTACCGTAGGTGTAGAGCCCATTTTCCTTTCTTGAGATGTCTGAAGCCAGAAAGCGTCCTAAAGTATCTCCAATGGCTATGAAGACCGAGGTATGCCACAGATGTGCTGGAAGATTCGGTAGCCTAACCCAAATGGGTAGCGTGGTGATGACAGCTATAGAAGGGTCGAAATCTGGAAACCAGGGGGTGAGGAAAAGTCCAGCCAAACCCCAGAACCAAGGGCCTCCCGTTAAGGCCTTCTGGTAGTCTTCATTTAATTAAAAAAACACGATGAAGAAACCTTTTGAACATAAGAATATCTTGCTTCTTTTAGTCCAATTGGTATGGATCCATTGGTAAAGATCTGCAGTGCGCGGCCATACTCCATTAAATCGGCATATGATTGCAGATTCTGCAAAAAACTGGCAACTTTCGTCAACGTCAGGAAGAGAGAAACTAATAGTGGGAACATCTTCCGATTTGTCTACCAAGAACAGCTTAGGACCCATTGAGGGTTGAGCTGCTTCCGCAGAGTTCTATGGATGGGCGACATTTCTGTGGACTGTGTCTTTGAAAGAACGAGGAGGGCCTGAGGAGGCTTGCCCTATGGATCCGCCTCTTAAACGAAAGGTTGCTGCAATAGATGCGTCCTTTTGAATGCAGTAATGGAAGAGGGGAAGGGGGTTCATAAGTTGCTTACCCTTGTATAGCAGTCTCAGGAAGACGGAAGGAATTCCCAGCCTACGTTCGAGCTTTTGCAGAAGTTCCTGCACTAGATCTGTTGCACGCACCCAAAGCATTGCCGTTTTACCCGAAAGTGTGACTTGGATCTGAAAAGTAAGTGCATCTTCCGGCAGATCTGGCTGGGCCGGAGTGACAATATACATCCAAGATACAGAGGACAGATCCCTGTCCAAGCTCTCCAGGCTTCGAGCGATGGCTGGAGCTGGACGGAGAGCACCATAACCGTCGGCGAGAACTAGCAACCTTGCCACTGCTGCAGTGCTATCGGGCGGAAACAGGATGTAGATCTGCGATTTGTATGTGCTGGAGAAAGGGTCTGTGGGGACTTCAGGAGTGTCCGTAAAAGCAATGTGAACAGCTTCGAAAGCATCGCCAATAAAGCCGATTGGAGCTTTTTCCAGGGGAGCAAACATCCAGACGGCGGCGACCTCTGTGCTCAGTGTTGCCCTATGTAAAGGCATGCAAGCCTGAAGATTCAAGTCGGCAGCTCGGTCAAGGAGAAAAACCGTCTTTGGAGAATCAGCCTACCGATTTGGCGGATACGAGAGGCAGAGCCATGGTTGCCTTGCAGCTAAGATGAGATCTGAGAAGTATTTGGTTCTGCAATCAGCAGTGAAGGCGACGGCTTCAAAGCCGTCTGGATCATCTGGAGGGTATATAGACACCCAAATGGCTACGTAGTTTCTTCTCTGGTCATCCCTGCACAAAGGGTTGCAAACTTGCCAAGTCCTATTTGCATTCAGAACTGAGAGCAGAAGGCAGCTGGCCTTTGGAGAGGCCGAGCCGGCACCGATCAGTGAAACCCTGTTGTAAAACCTAATTCCGTCTGTCGCCATCACGCAGCAATTCGAAACTAGCATTCTCTGTGTTGTTGGGGGAAACTATTTCTTTAGTATGCTCTCTTAATGAATGTTAATGAACTATTTTATTAGCATTTAGTTTTATCTTTCAGAAAGTAAAGGGATATCTCACCATAAAGAACTATTTCTTTTGTGGTCAGACTACCTTATAAGCATTACCCCAAAGATGTGTTGCTAACGAAACCTCCTTAGGTGTACATGCTTTATTTATGGTCTTGCTACGCATACTGTTTTATTCGTGTTTAATACATCAATCATGTATTCTGTATCATGTGAATAAGTGTGTGTCCGCAGGTTCAATCAGGTTCTTTTGAGACCAAAGGAGAAGGTGACTTAAGCGGTAGCCGGACCCACACCCCGGACGGGATCCCTATTCCAAACGGTTCAAGGTCTAATTGAGACTTTCTACCAGGGAGATCCCCTACTGTTGGCCGGACATATTTTCGCGTCAACACCATCACATATGAAACATTTTGGGCTAACTGGTTTTACAGCGTTGGAGGGAGGATCTTTGCAGATCTAATCTTCATGATGCCACTTGAGGGAAATATCCTTGCAGCCCAAGATTACTTTGCACTCTACACTTATCTTAAGTGGAGAGGTGAACAACATGGGGTAGGCTATGATGCTTACCACTTGCATATTTGCATCCCACCTTCTTTGCTGGAGCTCAAGGTGGAAGAGGATTTTCTAAAGTTGCCTTATCTGGAGGTAACCAGATTCTTATGGATGATAGCACGGGTGTGGGAGACACTCATTGGGAGAAATTTTCCCCATGCTCTTCATCACTCCTACCTTAATGAGGCCATTGAGCAACAAGGAGATCACCACTTGCACCTTCCATTTTCTCATGATGTACACTTGCTATCTTACACTTGGAGGAAATCATGGGAAGAAAGATTCATTACTTATCATTTTCAGCCATGGTGGGGTCCATTGATGAGGCCACAAGAAGAGGGGAGGAGAAGTTTGTTCTACCTATACTATTGCTTGAGGACAAGAAAAATTTTGAAGGGGGAGGACTGTAATATTCCTAACTAGCCCAAGCTAGTAGGAATATTCAATATCATTTTATTTTATGTTTTATGAATAAAATGTAAAGGAGAAAAAAAAAAACTCCTAAACATGAGAATAAATCAATGCCCAATGTGAACAGAGTCAAATCAGGGCTTGCTCAATAAAATCCACTTGTATGTGAAACAGGTTCAAGCTATTTGATCGGGTCAACAGGACCAAATCATAAAGCATTCCAAATACAATGAATCGCCTAGATGATCAGCGCAGTCCTATGAGGAGGTCGTCCATGTGAAAAGGGATAAATAGATGAAGGTGGTTTAGGGTTTTTCAAACCCTAATCTTATATAAGGAAGGGAAAGACTCAAGGAGAGGGTTGATGATATTTTGATTTTGATATTGCTTGAGCAACTCAAACTCTCTTGGTTGTTTTACTAGAGAGAGAGGCATTTCCTGTTTAGGAATTCCTCTTCCTTCCTTGAGGGTCTCTTGGAGGAGATTATGCTGCATTGATCCACTATCTGGCATTTTTTCCAAGCTTCACCTCCCTTGAAAACGTAAATCCTGATGAGGGCTTCACTTTTTAGAGAGCTGCAGCAAGTGGATTCAGATCTGAAGAGTTCTAATGCATCCTTTCAGTGGGGAAGTCATCTAAACCATTGGCATGAGTGAAATAGCTTCTTAGAGCTTCATATTTCCATCTTGGCATGAGGCCAAAGTGTATTTTACTTCATCTACACAATTATCTTCAAAAATTGCCTTATTTTGTAGGCAGAGTTGCAGTGTCCATTTGTTAGCAGTTTGGAGGAGAGATCTCCAGTGAAAGGACTTCTTTCCTTCACTAAGGTGATCCATGGATTGGCCAAAAAATCCATGTCATATTTCAGATCTGACCTATTGTGCATCATATTCTTCAGAAATTTCTGAAGATTACAATAGATCTATGGTGTAGATCTCAAATCTATTCATTGTTATTCATCTTCCGCTGAGATCCCCAAGGGGAATGTACTAAAAATATCTTTTTGCATATAGATCCCATTTTGATCTGTGATTTTCTATTCATATATTTTGTAGGTATAAAATATAATGAAACACTGCTTTAGCTTCCTAAATATTATGCTGTCTGGTTTATTGGGCATTTCCTTGTAGCATTTTGCTGAGTTTTGAGGCCTTTATTCATGTATCAATTTGTGTTTTCTCATATAAAGCCATTGAATCACATTATAAAATTTTCATACTGATGTTCCATCATTATTTCAGTTAAACTCTTCAGAAAATCACGTTTTAGAAGCTTCAACACTTTATGCATCATTTAAGCCATGGGAAATCAAGGTTTTTAAGCCTAATTTGGGAAGGAGGAACTGTTTAACTTAGCTATAATTATTTTTTTGAGCTGAAATTCATAGAATAGGTCCCTCATGACCTAATATGAAATAACCTCCCACCATTTCCCTTAATTTTACCAGATCTTTGAATATACTCATTTGAGGGCCAAAATCATCACTTTTCCCCACCTTTTTTCCCATAAAACGCTGTATAAGGTTGCTGTTGCATATTTAACTGAAGGTTAAGTGTTTTTACATCTGTATCAGAAATATTTCTATAGCTCCACATTGGTAATAACTCAGATTATTCCCAATCTGTAGTTGTTCCTGAAAAAGGGATATTACAATTTTCCAATTTAATAGATGTTGGAAATATTTCCATTTTTGTTCAATTTTTTTGTTATAAAGAAATTAGACCTTGGGGCTAAATCCATGAGTGAAGGGCTAAACCTCCCAATTATTCAAGGATAAAAGGGCCTTCAAGGTTTTATGATTATCTTTTCAAGGTTTTATGATTATGTTCATCAAAAGATAGCCCTCGGGGCTAATTTCCAAATGAAATGGAAATTTTTTTTATTAAAATATTAAGCCCCCAGGGGCTAATTTCCAAATATCAAAGTTTTATTGTAAATTTATATAAAATAATAGATTGAGGAATAATCTTGGAGGGAAAAGATAGGACCAAGAATCTGGACAGAACCACCGAGCCACCGAGACCGAAAAAGCACCAAAACAGAACTGAGAGTCAAGACACCAGAGCCAAGGTAGAAGTCACGAGTCAAGGGGCCCAATGCACAAGTGTCAAGCACCAAGGAGAAGGGGCAGGAGCACATTTCTCTAATAAAATATATCATGTATACATTGGCATACATATACACCAGATAATTTATATCTCTAATGCATAGGAAGTGCATAGTAGAATATTATCACAGTCAAGCAGCAGAAAGAAAAATTTGAATCTTCTCAATCTCAAAATGGTGATGGAAAGAAGGGTGAATTGGATAAATGGTGAACAAAATATAGCTCTAGGTTATTATCAATGAAATTATAAGCAAGAAAATATAATTCAAGTTGCAACAATCAATCCTCATTTTCTTCTGAGTCTACAACTCTATTTCTCATTTAGTAATGTTTTAGCAAACTGTGCATATTCCACGCGATGGGCACATATACTTTATATTGTGTATCCAAGAGAGTTTTTAATTTTTGATTTGTCATATGGAACACCTCTCTCAGTCACTAGATTTCTTCGAGAAACTATAATTGCAAACATTATTCATCATCTTGCTTATAAGATAGATCTTAAAATGGAGATTTTTACTCTGGATCCACTGTCTCAATCTATTGGAAAATTTTCTGATAGATTTGTCGAACCTTTATGATGTGGGAGGGTACAAAAAATGATCTACATTCCTATTACTTATAGATCACTCTCTTGATCTTCTAACGCCATGCTATCATGGTGATTCACTTGTTGACGAAATGTTCTCAACATTTACTAGAAGGCATAGAAGCATATTCTTTTCACTTGGAGAGAATTTTCAAGTCAGGAAATTCTATGAATGATGGGGGTCATTTCTCTAATAAAGGCCTAACTGTATTTATGTCAGATTGAAATGAGACTGTTGGTGTACTAACTCCATAGGAACATCATAATAAAGATAGCTTTGTTGGTATTGAAATAGTGGAGGCTCGAGGATTTCTTATCCAAGAATTGAAAAATAGGACCAAAGTTGAACTTGGAAATAGTAGGAGTACTCTGGATTACTTTGAGGAAAACAAAAACCTGTTGCCACATGAGACGAATATTTCAAACTAGTCACTTTTTTCCCACAAGAATGTGAAGACAGGGTCTTTCAAAAAAATTTCACTTCAATCTGCAACTTCAGTAGCTAATAAGGATTTCCAAAGAAATAACCAGCTGACTGCAGTATCCAGTCAGAAGAAAATCTTCAGTGACCAATCTTGTGCACCTAGTGAGGATACACTATTTGAAAAATAAGAATGTGTTGTCTGGAAATTTGAAACTTTTAGATTTGAAATATGAAGAGGAGGAAGAGGTAGATGACTGGCTATAGGAAGAGTATGTTCGAGAAAATGTGCCAGTATGTACTACAAAAATATTCTCAGTAAAGATCCAGCAGTAGTTCTAGGGAAAGAATGACTTGGCAGTAGGGTGACACAACAAAACTGATGAAGTGGAAAGATGATAGGGCAGGATCATGATCAGTTCAAAAAAAAGAAGGTTTGAGAAACATGACTATGAAGGACTCCTTTTTCAAAATTATATTTTACACTTCATCCACATTATGTGGAATTTATTCTGAGTAAATAGCAGAGGTGGACATGGAAAATGCAACTCCAGTTGGCATGTTTTTAGCATTCTCAGCCTTCCAAGTCTCCTTGTTCAAACCAAAATTTTTCTCCTCATCCAGATGTCATCATTATGTTTTCTTGTAGCTCAAATATTCTAGAATGTCTTTAGGTGGAGAAAGATCATTTGAGTTTTAATGTAAAAATTGTTAGGGTAGGTGTCAATTATTATTAAGTTGTTAATTGGAATTAGGATTTCAGGCTCATCGAGCCTCTTCTTGTATAAATTAGGATTTGTAAATAGTTCAAGGGGTTCGAATTTTCATCCAGAGAGGCTATTGGATTGTGTATCTTTTATGATATTTTTATGAGCTAAATGCAACATTGCCCTTCTTCTGAAATTTGATATTCAACAAGATGTTTATGTTTAGTATGTGTTTCGTGTATATCATTTCCATTATTTTATTTTTCTGCTAAGTATTGCCTGAGAGTAAGTGGTAGGAATTTATCCATGTTAGATGCTCCTTTCACACTGATGATGCTTGTTATGTGTTAAATGTTACTTTTACAAAATTCATCTTCATTTGATGCTCTGTATAGTTGTTACACAACATTTTGTCACCGTCCCTGCAATACCTCATCCCGTACATTGGAGGACTATTACCATGACCTGTGAACAATAAAATGTCTTGAAAACACATTAATGGCATCCTTCTACATAAGGGAAAGAATATTCTTGAAGAACATTTCCTCTATAAAACCCTAAAAATCCATGTTTTGCATTAGCACGGGTAGCTAGTTCATCCCTCGCGCCAATGGGGAAAAAGCACCATAGTGGGTGCGCCAGTTAGCGCTCTGTCCCTGTGTCTTACTCGCGCCAAGCCTATTAAGGAATGTTTTTTAAAAATAAATGGTGGAAGTTTGATTCTAACAAACTCATAATGAATCATCAAAATAAGTTGAGTGGTTTGGCTCTGGATCTCCATGTATAGGAAGTGGTTTTCCACCTCTCATGGAACCTTCCTAAGAGATAGGACCTATCCCATGATTATAGAGATCCCAACTTCCCTTCCTCCATCTATAAGACTTGCCCTCTCCATTGACAAGCTAGCTGAACACTTGGAAGCTGAATGCTTGAGAAGGAAACTATAGCCAAGGAGAACCCCATAAGGGAGAGAGCTTTGTCCAAATCCCTGACAGGCTTTGTTGAGACACGCTCTGCTGCAAGCCTCGCCGAAGGAAGATCATAGCGTCAGAGCACTTAGATGTAATCTCCCTTTTTTTCATATATAATATAAGCAACTCTGATTTTGGTTCCATTCGTGTGTCTACTCTTTTATGTAATGCAACGAATTATATCTTCTCTGACTGATATATAGTTATATGCTTTGAAAATTACGTTGTATGTTGTCGTTTCTCTGCATGTGTACAGGTATCCGGACGTGTCAAATGGAAGGATTGTGATCTGTCAGGCTAGGAATGAGGAACACCACTTCTTCTTCGACAACAGCAGCGTGGGATTTAAGGTAGGCTACTTATCACAATCTTTGTCTTTCTTGTAACTAGGAACCAACGTCATTGTGTGATTCGATTATCGCTAGACCCAATCTAGGGCTAGTGGGATCTCCTCTATCCGCAAAGGGGATTTACCTCCTAAAAAATTTGGTGACTCCGCTGGGGATCAGTGGGAGTTATTCCTTCCTCCTTTGGGTTCTTTTTTGGCTTTTGATTAATTTATTTTCTTTTCGGGTTCATCTTCCTTGGTGTTAAAACCCCTGTTCAGCCCCCAGAAGACCATATTCAATCTCTGTTTGTCCATTTTCATCATTGTTCTAGGGTAAAACTCGATTGGCATGGTTTTTCCCTTGAAATTTGCGTCAACTAGCACTTGTTGCTAGTTAGGCCCCCATGCCAATGTCTTTTTGGCACCGAATACAGCCAAACATGTGCGCCAACTCTGCTTGGTGTTAGGGTTTGCTTTCTTTTGGGCTGTCTAAGCTTGAATTTTGGTCTTGGTTCATTTTTTTATGATTGCTTGAGTGATTTGAAGTCATTTTTTACTGTGTTTATCCCCTGTCCTTCAGTTTTTCACCTTTTTCTATCAATTTTTCATTCTAGCCCTAAGGCTTCTAGGTGCTTCAGTGTGCTGAGCCTCCCATGGGAGTTTTGGGTCTTTTATTGCCCGGTCAATTTTGTTTTTGCTTCTCTACATTCATCTTGTTCAATCCCATTGAATCATTGTGTTTATTGAGTGATTTCTTTCTCTTTCTTTCAATCTCGCTTTGTGTTGCTCCAAGCCTAGATCACACAGTTTTTTTGAGTATCTTTCGATATTCTTCTTCGCTTTGAGGGATTTTGTCATCGGTTTGAGAATTGATTGTGTGCGTTTGAATTGAGTGAAATTGTTTCTTTCGGCTCTCTCTTTGGCATTTATCGAATTGGTGTTTTCATTAGTTTTTCATTCATTTAGTGCATTTGCTCTAATATATTGAAAAATACAAAAACAAAATCTTTTGCATTTTGATTGGCATAGTGAAAATTGAAAGCTCTTTCGCATTACTAGTGTTATATAACTCTAGAGAGAAGTTTTCTAGTTTCATTAGCTTGCATTGGAAATAGTAGTGGATGTTTTTGTGTGTTCATTTTGTTGTCATTTGAAAGCTCTCAACTCTCCCGTAGATAGCTCTTCATTGAACAAAATGATATTTTGTGGCGTGTAGGTTTGTGTTTAGAGGTTTTATGAGATCCAACATTCGATAGGGCCTTGAAATTGAAACATAAATTGAAGATCAACTTTAAAATTTACTGAATTAACCTAAGGCAACATTGAAACTTAACAAAACATCTAGTAGTCTAAGGTAGAGATGTGTTCCGACGTCTTTAAGCCTAGTAGTTATTGCTCGCCATCTGGCTTTAGACAGCACTAGTACGGACTTATGCTCCCCGTACCGTCGCGTATATAAAGGGAAACCCCATTAGTTTGCAAATCATTTATTCATAGGAAGCCGAGTCTACCACCTTTTACTCGTGATACACCAAACACAACATTCAAGGAGATTACCTACACGTACGTTAAGTCCTTGGTTGATTTCTCTTTCATTTTTACCAAGGTGTATATGGTAGTTCACGGATATCTGGTACACCCATTTACCTAGATTACCAGAGCAGTCACTTTGATCTTCACTGACTCTTTTAGCTGAAAAGATCATCAAGCTCTTGTCCTTTCAAGCTTGTGTCCAACCTGAAAGCGATAGAGTCACCTTTTTCCTGTTTCTCGACTCTTAAAATATGAAACAACAGAGCCTGGTTTCAGTGTCTTAAAAATTAATCGCCCACGAAATACTCCTAGTTAGAATTTTTTTCCTTAGTGTTTTATTTCAAGGTTGTTTCTGATGGAAAATTTTCCGGAATTTTCCAATCAAGAAGTCCCCTCTAAAGGGAGTCCTAGTCCTTTTCCTACTTTAGGAAATGTTGGTGCTCCTTATATGGCGACGTTGTCCCTTCCTGGGTTAACTGTTGGGTTGCCTATTTGGTTGTTTTCAACCTCTTTGGTCCTGAATGTCCCAGCTACCATACCATCCACTCCTCCGCCTGAGAAACGCCATGTTGATTCGAAGGCGGCCCTCTCCCCTTCTTCACCTATTTCTTCATCCTCATCTTCTACTTCTCCTGGTGAAAGTTTGGATTATAGTACCTAGGTGGCTAAGAAGAAGAAGAAGGAGACTAAGAAGAAGAAGTCAGATAAGAGAGAGGTTAAGGCTGCAACTACTTCCCCTAAAATATCTACTCTCGATGAACCTTCCAAACCTCCACGGAAAGTTAAGTTTCCTTGCATGTTGTGCCAGGTAATCCATCTTCTTCGAGATTGCCTTGGCATTCCCAAGGTGCTCGAATTATGGTCCAACGATCATCTGTCGTTGCCTTTGGCTTTCACGAGTGAGGTTGGGGGCACGTCTTCAGCTAGTGCTGGTAAAGCTCCTAAGAAGCATGGTAAGATTTCCAAACCCTGTAAGTTGTGTGAAGGGCATCATGCCATTCACCTTTGTCTATATATGGATGAAGCCAAGAGAGTTTTGGACAACTCGACTATTTCTGCACCGTGCCTTTTGGTTGGTTACAAATAACTTTCTTTGAGTCCTTCACCAGTTGATGCAATGATCAGTCAAGAGTCATCCTTGCTTGATCTAGCTCCCTTGGAGATTCACCATCATGGATCCATCCCTGACCAACCATTGGTCGTGGGATCGGTTGAGTTGGCCCCATCTGTAGTGCACCAGGTCTTTTCCATTGAGAGTGGATCTCACATCCCTCAGGTTCTTCTTATTTCTCCAGATTCCTTGGACTTGGAGAAAGTTTCTCCTGTCACTATATCTCAAGACGCTACTCCTCCGACTCCCATGATGGAGGAGTCAGAGGATACTCCTTCTACCTCCATGATGGAGGTGATGGAGGATGCTCCTTATTTTCCTGTAACATTAGGGGAAGACCATCTCGGTTCGATGGTAGCCCCTCCAAGTAGTTTGGTCGCTTCCTTTGATTGGGGTTGATTCGCAAGTTATCGCCTTCCTTCTTATGTGCCCTTTGAGATCACAGTACATGCCTCCCATCTGGTCATACCCAACACCATTATAAATGAATGCGTGTTTGTTATTATTTTATCCTCAACTACTTGGAAAGATTTTGGTTCACCGCTGCTTGTGCCTATTACGCAGAATCTGTTGGCATTTAACAGAGGAACTAGTCAACCATTAGGGATCATTCCGAAGTTTCCTGTTACTTTGGGAGGGAAAAATATCCATATGGATGTGATGGTTGTTCCTGGCCCCTTGGAATTTAATTTTCTCTTGGGCCGCGATTATACTTATGCCATGGGAGCGCTTGTCTCCTCCCTCTTTCGTGTGATGTGTTTTCCGCGCCAAGGTCGGATCGTGCCCATCGATTAGCTTGCATTCTTTGGTCCTAATATAGCAGCTATTTCACCATCATCCCTACTAGATCTTTATCCACTGTTTGTGTCATCCCCCCCGCATGTCAATTATGTGGCTACCTGTCCTGTGCCCGTATTCAGTGATAGTGCCGTTATACATCGTGTGCTAGGGGCATTGGGTCCAGAATTCCAAAATGTTTTCCTCCCATCGGATGGGCAACCCTTGGAAGCTATGAATTCTTATTCATTATGATGAGGTCTGTCGGAGCATGGTTCATCTTCTTGTGTCAAGCTCCTTAAAAAATGAAACAAAGTCTTCGGAGCAGGGTTCGTTCTCTTGTGTCAAGCTCCTTAAAAAATGAAACAAGATGGTCGGAGCACAATTCGTTTTCTTGTGTCAAGCTCCTTAAAAAATGAAACAAGCTCATCAGAGCAAAGTTCCTTGTCTTGTGTCAAGCTCCTTAAAAAATGAAACAAGGTGTCTTGAGGATAGTTCTTTTAACGTGTCAACCTCGTTAAAACAATGAAACATGTTCCCGTTCAATTCGATTCTTTGATTAGATCTCGTAAAATCCCAATCGAGTCTTTCACTTGAACTCATAATTTTAACCTTCACTCCATTTTACATATGGACTGAAGCTTGGGGGCATGTACCTCGAATTGAGTCACCATGCTAGGGGCATGCTTATTTTTTCAAGCATATTTTGTTTCCGTTTCAAGCTTGTGTAAAAATGAAACTGGTTTCAAGCATAGTTTATCTTTGTTTCAAGCTTGTGTAAAAATGAAACCAACTTCAAGCAAAGTTTCTTGATTTCAAGCTTGTGTAAAAATGAAAATGTTAACTCTTGTGATGAGCCTTGGTTTTCTCACTCCAACGTCACTATCTTCTTGGCCAATCATATGCCTTCACTTGATTGTTTCACCCATTCCTGAGGAACCGCTGCGATGAGTGGTCTTGTTAGCGAGCCTATTGAACTTTATTTGTTCTAAATAGTTCCACCATTACCAGAACCAATAGCTACCCTTAAAACCACTCGTTCCTCCAGGAGGAGTCATCTTTCAGCTCTTTTATGACTCTCTAAAACTGAAAATATTGCCGAGTCGCTTGTCATTTTGAGCTCGTTAAATTGGCTGCGAAACGACATCTACCTAGTATACGTTTACCCCTTTTTTGGGCTGGGATATATTATTTACGAAAAAGGAATACCCTAGCCTATTGTGACTAGGAGGTTCTCTCAAACATAGTTTTCTACCTTTTTGGATCTGTGGGACTATCTACAAAAAGGGACTGTCGGAGTTTTCTTTTCCGCTGTCTTTTCAAATTCTCTAAACATGAAAAGATGCCGAGTTCTTCCTTTGTCATACTCGTTAAACACTGATGACATCGGACTTCGTCGTAATGATGTTACTCGAGTTCCTCCTTCTTAGGGTCATTAAATGTACGAGGTTGGATTTTTCCGAAGGAGAAACTTATATGACAAGCATATGCTATCCTCTTCAAGCTTGTGTAAAAATAAAGAGGTACTCACCAGAAATGGTGGGGGAAAGTGGAACTAGTATTATAGTCATGTTAGCAGTATGTCACTCTTGAACATGGCACTTGTCTACATTCGTGTCGGGTTGGGACCATCTCATCTCGTTATCTGCTTGCCTTCATGGGTTTGGGTAATCTCTTTTGACTGCTCATCTGCTCTTTGTCGCGTCACCATGACATTAGATCCCTTGATGTCAAATACTGCCAAATCCAGTATTGTGCCGCCGATATATTCAAGAGAAGTTGACCTCTGCAGTTTTCAACCTCCCTTTGATTCTCTATTGGTATTGATTCACAAACATTATGTTCCTCTGTCTCGTATCGATGATGTGGGAAACATTATGGCCCACCTTCGATTGAGGTCACTTCCTGTCGACTTCAGCTCATTATCCAGGAAGCTGATCTAGAGACTCCCTTCAGGTACCTTGGAGCCTACATGCCTCAATGGCAGGTTCTTCACATTCGACACAAGGTTTTCATTATTGGCCTTCGATCAGATGATTCTGCGGGTGTTTGACGCCAGATCACTATTCACATTCTGTAGATTGTACCTCTTGTACCTTGAGATCCATCGTCATTATTGGTGGTTTCTCTCACGTATGTTAATGGCTTTCATTATTGGTTGGTAATCTGACGATGTTCTTGCATGTTCAACTTCAGCTCACATATTTGCATGCTCGAACTTGTACTCTATTTCGGTCGAGATGGAGTGCAAGACCCTGGATTTTTTCTGATAAAAATCTAGGCTGCGGGTTCTTTGTGGATTATTATGATTTATTACATGACTCATTCGATTGGATGGCTGCGCCCATACCTGAGTCTACTTGTCGATCCTTATTTACGGGATGGCTACGTCCATACATTGGATCCTAGTTTTTGTACACTCTATTATGGATGGCTGCGCCTATACCATAGATCATGTATCAGAGATATCAGTTGTATTTGTATTTGCAGGTTTTCTGATGGCAGTGTTTTCAGTTGGGTGCATTCTCATAAAGAATTTCACCCCTCCCTCTCTCTCGGGCCTCGTGCTTTAGGGGGCATCTGTTACATAGCATTTTTTCACCGTCCCTACAATCCCTCATCCCGTACATTGGAGGACTATTCCCATGACCTTTGAACAGTAAAATGTCCTGAAAACACCTTAATGACATCCTTCTGCATAAGGGCAAGAATATTATTGAAGAACATTTCCTCTATAAAAGCCTAAAAATCCATGTTTTGGCATTGGCATAGGTAGCCAGTTCATCCCTCATGCCAATGGTGAAAAAGCACCATAGTGGGTGCGCCAGTTGGCGCTTTGTCCTTGTGTCTTACTCATGCCAAACCTATTAAGGAATGTTTTTAAAAAATAAATGGTGGAATTTTGATTCTAACAAACTCAGAATGAATCATCAAAAGAAGTTGAGTGGTTTGGCTTCGGATATCCATGTATAGGAAATGGTTTTCCGCCTCTCATGGAACCTTCCTAAGAGATAGGACCTATCCCATGATTATAGGGATCCCAACTTCCCTTCCCCCATCTATAAAACCTGCCCTCTCCATTGACAAGCTAGCTGAACTCTTGGAAGCTGAACACTTGAGAAGGAAACTATAGCCAAGGAGAACCCCATAAGGGAGAGAGCCTTGTCCAAATCCCCAACAGGATTTGTTGAGACACGCTTTGCTGCAAGCCCCGCTGAAGGAAGATCATAGCATCAGAGTACTTGGTTGTAATCTCCCTTTTTGTCATCTATAATATAAGTGACTCTGATTTTGGTTCCATTCGTATATCTACTCTTTTATGTAATGAAACGAATTATATCTTCTCTGACTGATATATAGTTATATGCTTTGAATATTACATTGTATGTCGTCGTATCTCTGCATGTGTACAGGTATCTGGATGTGTCAAATGGAAGGATTGTGATCTGTCAGGCTAGGGACAAGGAACACCGCTTATTCTTTGACAACAGCAGCGTGGGATTTAAGATAGGCTACTTATCGCGATATTTGTCTTTCTTGTAACTAGGAACCAACGTCATTGTGTGATTTGATTTTTTCTAGACCCAATCTAGGGCTAGTGGGATCTCCTCTGTCCGCAGAGGTGATTTACCTCCTCAACAATAGTAATTAATCTTGGTGTCCTTTCTTCTAAAGTTGCACTAGAGATTCCTCCATTGACAATGCCTGTAGTGTAGTGGCATTTCTTCTCTTTTCCATCTCTCATTTCATATCATTTATCTAGCTAAACATAGCATCTAATTTGCCTCAAATATGTAGAAAGAAAACAACCTTGACTCCATTTCCCAATGGTAATTTTTCTCTTGTTGTTTCAATGCATAAACCCTAAATCGGAACCCTAAAGGCTATCATACCTGGCCTAAGATACATTTCATACTCCAATCATCTCCTTTGATTGAGAGTTTTCATTGGATAGAGCCCTCTCTGATCTTGGTAGGGCTAGATACCAAGCCAAAAGAGGTCTGAGGTTACCTCATTAAACTAGGAGATTGTTGAGTGATAACACACGCGAGTGTCTGAATCTAGGACGACAATCTTGCAGGTATTATAGACAGTTTTATCATGTCATAGAATATTGTCCTATCTTGATTGCTAAAATGCAGGAAAAGAAGATGCAGACCCCAACACACAATATTCAGATGGTTTGCGCTGAAACTCATGAAGAAGGTCCAAGTATGAATGTGGTTACTAGGAGTGGTATAGCCACCAATGAATATAAAAGAAAGCAACTGGGCACTTATGTATAGATCCGTAAAGCACCTGAAAAAAACAAAGGCTCTAATCTTTAGTGTGCAAAAGAGACCTTCATTGAATCACAGAAAGAATTTGTTGAAGGAAGTACATCCACCTCAGTAATAACAATGAAGAAGGCAGGAGGATACGAGGATATTAAACCATTTTTACAAGAATGTATAAAGTTACTGCGCAATAATAAGGCAGTAAAAAATCTGCAGGCATTTATAGATAATTGCATAGAGAAAGTACAACCCATGGTAGAACAACGAGCGGTCAATAAAATATACAAGAACAAGAAGAGTACGGGTAGGGAGATGTGTATGATTGCGCAGATTGGTGCTTATGAAATGGACCAATTTATTCTAGATTTGGGATCATATTCCAATGTTCTACCTAAGAAAACATGGTAGTGCATGGGAGAGCCAAATATGGAATGGTGTACCATTCAACTGCGCATGTCCAATAAACAGAAGATTATTCCTTCAGGGAAGTTGTCACAAGTTGTGGTTAGTCTAGAAGGTGTCAAGGTGATGGCATACTTTGAAGTCATCAAAACCATAGATGATACTGATCCCTATCCTGTGCTACTAGGATTGGATTGGGCCATTAACATGGATGGTGTTATCAACCTAAAGTAAAGGAGGATGGAATTTGAAAGCAATGGAGTTAGGGTAATCATTCCTCTAGATCCTGCAGAAGGCCAAAGATATACTGAAATAGTGCATGTTGAAGATGAGATCGATAAAATCTATAAGATAAAACTACGCGAATAAGAGTAGATTAATCCAACAACAGATGGGAATATTAAGTGGGATAAGGATATTTCTTGTTTTTCAGACTCTGATGAAGAAATAGAGAATCGACAGAAATGATTTCATGAGGTGTCTGAGCTGTGTTATAATCACGTAACCCGATCTCTGCATTGTATAACATCTGAGGTATGTGATTTACCACACTATGATGTCTCAACTGATGTAAACATGTTTATAGGATAGCTTGAAAGGACAATGCCTGAAGTACATAGATTCCATGCTTTGGATCTTGGCTTGCACACTACTCCAGCAAGATGGTAGGAAAATCATAAGGAGAATATGGGCAACTGGGAGGATTGGGCGCACATGATGAGGTTACAGTTTGAATGTCTCGTCATTAAAATGAAAGATGCATACTCTGGAAAAGAGGATCCACGCATACATTTGGTAATATGGAATCAGGTATGGGGTGTAGAACCAAGACCTGAATGGGTCCATATGTTTATTCATAGGTTGGGAAAAGTGCCTACTGAATGGTACTTGGAGATAGAGCTATGTAGAGGAACTTATGAATGGTATGCACTGACAGAGTGTTTTATTCTTACATTTAGCTTTGAGAGTGGATTTGATACGGTTGATCAATATTTGATTCCCAAAATTATTAACGCAATGATAATAGAGCCTGTTGGAACGTGGTCCCCTCGCTACGTTTTTGATATATATTTTGTAGTAATTAGTCTAGCGCAGGGGCTTTGGGTTGGGTCAAAGCCCCCAATGTACTGTAACAGGACAAAGGGTAGACCTAGAGTCCACAAACCACGGTTTGCGAACCACAAGATAGCGTAGGAAATGAAGATATAAATAGATAGATAGTTTGAGTTTAAGGCTAAGTAAGATTGATGATAAGTACGAACTATTGATATCTTTTTTGGGTAGTATTGGGTAAGGACTCCTGCTGATTGTGTGTGCAGAGATCCTCAGTCCTGTTTTGTGCGAACCACACTGGCTATGCGCGTGGGTTTTAACTTGGGTTTGTACCTCGGTTTTTGATGATTAATGAAAGCGGAATCTGTTGAAGTATCTCTGTGTTACCTAAACTAGTCGTGTTTACTATCGAAGTATCTCTGTGTTATATTAATTAGTTGCGATTATGTATGTGTTATCTAAATTAGCTGCAATTGTGTTATTCTGTGATGATAATTACTGATGTACACGTGGATGCGAAGGTGTTGCTAATATTTTCTTAATAATAGTAGCTTTGTTTATGTTTACATGCTATGTATGAGGTTATAAGCTTAAATTTCTATACTGTTAAGGGCTCAGTAATAAGATTGCTTTTGTGCGAACCTAATAGATCTCAACAAGACTACCTTAATTACTCACTTCCTCCCACGGTGCGGAAACCTGGTTCCAACACCCACCCATACTACTTCAGGTGAGACCTTGGCCTGCAAAAGTAGGTCATTGCCAAAAGGGCCAGTAGTATAGGGGTTTGTTGGCAAACCTTAAATCCAAACCTAGGTCAAGACCCCTCAAGCCAACAAATGGTTCTGTTGCCAGGACACAAAGCATTTTGAGAGAGAGATCTGGTAATGCCATGAGGCCATTGGCAAACTGAGAAATTGGAGCTCGAAGACTTGTTCAAAAAGAAGATTCAGGAATTTTCCATAAAAGAGAATCACAGCACAAAGCTAATGGCTGAAAGGTGGAAGAAAAAATATATTTTCATAGAAGTATATGAAATTTTCTTTGTAACTTTCACGCATGAGCTACAGGAGTGGCTAGCAAGGCTAGTAGAATTCCAGACATGTTGGAAAGACGATCAGGTTAAGCAGTGGACTCCGGAATCGGTTCAAAAATTGGAGAAGGCTAACAACACAATCACTCGGACTGTAGATCACTGGGTAGATAGTGTGATAGGAGGATTTGTAATATAATTCGCAGTCAATTATTTCATATCCTTCTCTGAAGCGGAGCGAAGGTTCTTCAAAGGATTTCGAGGTAAGTTCTTGCGAACAATGCCACTACTGATTAAAATATTACTGTGCGAAAAAGGCATTTTGTGCAGCCACACCAAATTAATGACCTCTGATCAGGGTGAGAGTAAAACAAAAAGTAGTAAGTACTATAGATTCAATTGAGAAGGGGATAGATCTGTCTATAGCTCCTTAAGGGAGCCACTTGCGCCTGCAGGAACTAGTCCTCCGACTACACCATCGTCGAATCAGTGTAAAGGAAAGAATGCCACTACCCCTTCGCCACTACTAGAATAAGATATGGCCACACACATGAAGATTCCCACCTTTAAGGGTGTGGGGGATGAAGACATGGAATAATTTTGGTTCGTAGCGAAATCATTACGGGCTGCACATAATATTGCTAGAGACGCTGTAAAAAGGGCACAAATATCCCTAGATTTTTAAGGAAGGGCCTTGGATTGGTTCATGGGGTATGTGGGCTAGCATGCGAATCCATAAATACAAGAAATTAAGGATGCCTTAAAATAATAGTTTCAGAAGCCTAAGTCCTACTCTCAACTGGTGTCTGACTGGAAATATTTTAAAGAGGGACCCACTAAGTCTATATGGGAGGCTGATCAACGGCTAAAGAAGGCTATCAGGGTTGTGGAATTTAAGTATGAGGATAGACAGCACAAGGAATGGTTCATTTCCATGCTATAACCTCACCTACGCGGGCCTATGGGTCAGCAAGAAATTGACATGAAAGAAAAAGCCTTGGAGATTGCCATGAAGCTAGAAGCTGCACCAAGAGACAATACCCAATTTGGGTTACAATAGATCTAGGGCCAGCTGGGGGAAATGCACCTTGAAATCCATAATTTGTGAAAGGAGTGAGGAAAATAAGCTAGTCTAGACATTTGGTGCATAAGATGCAGGGTGTCAGGCCACACCAAGGATCAGTGCCCTCCGCTGGTAGATTACATGCAGGTTGGGGGGCCCAATCCATTTCACCCTAAAGAGGCTACGGGACCAAGCACCCCCACATTATGGTGAGCTGACTGGCGAGTAGCCAGACTACATGATACCAACCACTGCCCCTGTCTTGGTGCCTATGTTCCAGAGCGAAGCAACAATGGTGCCGATTCTTCTCATCTGTGGGACATGACGAACACAACTTCCAGGCATATGACTTAATGATAGATAGATGAAACCTTTACAGGGTACATGATGACCCTTCATCACCACTATTCCCCTCGGGATGAGGAGGCTCCCCTGCCAGAGCCCGGGGGGGGGAAGAGGCGGAAGTGAAAGTCAGGGAAGAGGGCGATTGATCTACTATAATTGTGGAGAAGTAGGGCACTTCGCAAGGGACTGTCCAAACCTTGCATGAAATTCTTGCAGATATTGCATACAATTGGATCATGTGATCGAATATTGTCTGGTACCGATAGCAAAGATGCAGGAAAAACAACAGACACCAACGAAGAATGTACTAAGGGTTAAGGCAGAACCACGTGATGAGGGACCTAGTATTAATGTCATTACGTGTAGTGGCATGGATACTGGAGGAGATGAGGAAAGAGCTACGGCTGAACCCCTTATTCGAAAAGCCGTTATCAAAAAGGAAAGCTTGGACCTACAGAAGGAGAAAGAAACCTTCCTAGAAGCTCGCAAAGACTTTACTAAAAATGAGGCATCTAACTCCAAGGCTCCAACAAATCTAAAAATAAACAAAGAAGTTAAATCATTCCTACAGGCATGTATGAAGTTGCTACACAACCAGAAGGCAGTAGAAAATATTCAAGCATTGATAGAAAGTTGCACGGAAAATCCTGACCCTCCAACAAAAGTTAAAGATGTCCACAAACTTTACAAGCATAAGAAATGCACTGGTCAGGAAATGCAGCTAATTGCGTAGATTGGAAATTATGAAATGGATCAGGTCATCCTGGATTTGGGATCCAATGCGAATGTCTTACCCAAACAGACTTGGAAAAGGATGGGAGAGCCTAAACTGGAATGGTCTACTATAGAGCTGCACATGGCTAACCAACAGAAGATCATACCATTGGAGAGACTATCAAAGATTATGGTAGATATTGCAGGAGTTAAGGTATATGGGGATTTTGAGGTGATTCAAAATGTAGAGGATGTAGACCCTTGTCCTGTGCTCCTAGGATTGGATTGGGCTATAGACATGGGAGGCATTATCAACTTGAAGAAAAAGGGAATGGTTTTTGAGAATGAGGGTATGAGAGTAATAGTCCCTCTAGAACCAGCAGAGGGAGAGAGGTATACAGAACCCGTGCGCGAAGAAGACGATGTTGATCATATATATAAACTAACTTCCCAGGATGAGGATTGGATCAGACCTATGGTTGATGGTGTGCTTTTCTAGGAGAAGGACAATGAATGCCTCTCTGACTCTGATGGGGAGATAAAAAATTGGCATAACTGGTTGCATGATGTATCTGCGCTACGGTGTCTTAAGATCACAAAGAGCTTCTGGTGTATCTCCTTAGAGGTAAGAGAGCTGCCTTACTTTGATTATTATGGTAGTATTAGGGATTTTCTTAGAGCATTCCAAGCAGAAGTACCAAGGGAATGGAGCATGTGGGCTCTTAACCTAGAAATGCATGTGACCCCTACACGGTGGTGGGAAACTCATAAGGAGACCTTTCAGGATTGGGAGGAATGTCGCAGGATGATGATCCCATGATTTGAACCCCTGGTTCACCTACCCATGGAGATTTTCCTCGACCATGGGGACCTGCACAAGCAATTTTTCGCATGGATGGAGGTGTGGTGCGAAAGGACCTGGGATGAATGGGTCCACCTATTTATTCATACCTTGGGACCAATCCCTACCGCATGGTATTTGGATGCAGAGCTAAATCAACGCACCCACTACTGGGATACGATGAGGGATGATTTTGTGGGGATGTTCGAGTTGATAGGTAGAACTGAGGAATTAGATGAAGCCCTACAAGACATAGATGATCTAGTATTTGATGAATCACGCCCTTGTGTAGAGTATGGGGAACCAACGTGGGATACACAGATGCAAGATATTTCCAACTGTCGCAATATATCAATGGAGGAATGTGATGATGACCCATGAAATATCACTATCCCAGAGTCCGAGGGTGAACGAGTAGTTGCTGGATCCCCACTACAAGCCATCGATGTGAACAAGCTGCTTAAGTTAAGGGAAGTCAACATTGGAATAGAAGAACAACACAAGCTGGATAGAATTGGGAATTACTGGGATGATGATACCGTTGGGAAAGTCACAGAACTTCTCACGGAGTACTAAGATCTATTTGCCACAAAAATTTTAGAACTTAAAGCTATCAAAGCGGACCTAGGGGTCATGCAAATCACTTTAAAACTAGATGCATGCCCTGTCAAGTAGTGACCTTACCAATTGAACCCCAAGTATAAGCAGAAAGTCAAAGAAGAAATAGACAAAATGTTAGTCGCATGTATCATCAAACCAGTAGAACAGTCATATTAGGTAAGCCCTATGGTGGTCCAAGAAAAAATACTAAAGGAGAAATAATAATATGCGTTGTCCTGTGTAAGCTGAATGATGCTTGCGTACCTGATCCCTTCCCTACGCCATTCTCCAATGAAATCCTCGATAGTGTGGGAGGGCAGGAAGCATACTCATTGAATGACAGGTTTTTGGGATACCATCAGATCAGGATTGCACCTAAAGATCATAGCAAAACTAATTTCACCACAGAATGGGGATCCTTCCAGTACATTGTCATGCCCTTTGGGCTCTAAAATGCCCGCCATCTTTTCACGAGTAGTGGTCGCAGTATTCAAGGAGTTCATTCACAATTTTTTGGAAGTATACTTTGATGATTGGACAGTATTTGGATTCGTAAAGAAGCACGTCTTGAACCTGCACATGAGGTTGGATGCCTGTAGAAAGCACCAGATGTCCCTAAATATTAAGAAGTACATATTCTATGTACCTTTCGGGATATTGTTAGGCCACATAGTCATTGATGGTTGACCCCACCAACATTGCAGTTATCATCAATTTAGCAATCCCCATAACTGAGAAACAACTGCGCTCCATCCTCGGGAACACAGGTTACTATAGGAAGTTTATTCAAGGGTATGCACTGATCACGACACCCATGGAAAAGCTACTAAAGAAGGACGTACCATTTTTTTGGGATGCGGAGTGTCAGAAGAGTTTTGAGTTACTTAAGGAAAATATGGTCTCTGCACCTATCCTCATATTTCCTGACCGAGTGAAGGTTTTCCATGTCCATGTGGATGCTTCAGGGATCACCCTAGGAGTTTTACTTACGCAGCCTGGGGAGGGGGACATTGACCACTTGGTTGTGTTTTCTAGTAGAAAACTCTCTAGTGCCGAGAGTAACTACTCCACTACTGAACTCGAGGGGCTGGAAATGGTGTATGCCCTGTAGAAATACTGACATTATCTGCTGGGAGGGCACTTCAAGATGTTCACGGATCACTCAGCTTTGAAGTACCTCATCAATAAGCCTGTGTTGGGGGGGGAATATTTGTCGATGGTTACTACTATTTCAAGAATATGAATTTGAGATAGTTGTGAAGTCGGGGAGATTAAATGCTAGACCAGATCACTTGCCCCGAATTGAGATTGGTGAAGAACCAACCAACTTAGAGGAAGGATTGCCCGATGTGCAGATATTTTCTATTAAGGTGGTTGATGAGCACTTTTCCGATATTATTCAATTCTTAACTACGGGGTTGGCACCTACAGAGTATTCAGTACAACAAAAAGGAGAGCTGGTAACTCACGTAGCTGACTTTACCATCATCGTGGGCCACCTATATAAACTGGGAGCTGATGAAGTACTGTGAAGATACATACTGGAGCATGAAAGACAAGCCATTTTAGCAGAAGCCCACGGAGGCGTAGAAGGAGGTAACTATGTAGGACTATTGCTAGGTTGTGGTGGCCCACACTGCATAGCAACTCTCACGACTATTGCAAAGCCTGTGACACATGCCAATGGGTAGGAAGACCATGGCGCAGGGATTAAATTCCTTTACAACCACAGATGGCCCTGTAGGCATTCGATAAATGGGCAATAGACTTCACTGGGCCCATCAATCCACCAGGTAAGAAGACAGGTGCTTGCTACATCCTCACTGCAACTAATTATGTAACTAGATGGGCGGAAGCACAAGCTGTGAAGGATTGCACTGCAGATACCACTACACACTTTATTTTTGAGCATATTTTAACTAGGTTTGGCTGTCCGAACATCTTGATGAGCGATATAGGTACACATTTCATTAATGACACAATTCAAGCTTTTACTGAGGAGTTTTGAATCCACCATGCAAAAATTACCCCATATCACCCACAGGAAAATGGAACGGTAGAAGCTTTTAATAAAATTCTGGAAGAGGCACTTACCAAGTTCTGTAATGTTGATCGAAGAAATTGGGATGTGCGCATCCCATTAGTCCTTTGGGCCTATCGGACCACATGCAAGAAACTTAGGATGGCTTATGGGAAGGAGGCCATTATGCCCATGGAGTATATCATTCGTAGCCTGTGCATCATGACCTTTGTAAATTTGGCGGAGCCTGATATCATGGAGGAACACTTAGCGCAGATACTCACCTTGGAGGAAGATTGATTCATTACTAGCTTTCATTAGTAAGGGGCCCCCTGTCAAGATATGTTAATGGTAGTCATCTTAAACCATACCGGGCCAACTCGGTGCATACCAAATGAATATATGGCCAGAGTAGTTGTGTTAGGATGGATACGCATAGGCAAGAGGAAAAATGTAAGCAGACCCGTTATATGCGCAGGGGTCAACCACAACATGGAAAGGTGCGTTGGGCACGTAGGGGTAATACGTAGCTGCGAAAAATAGTCATTGGAATAGTAAATCTGGGTAAAAACCTAATTTTACCATTGGAAGGAGCGGGAAGTAGGCAATTAATGCAGCGATTTCCGAGGATTTTTTATCATTTCCTTGATGGTAAGTTTTAGCTAAGTTTCATCCGACCATTATTCATTATCCAAAGCTATAAATGGAGGAGGCAGATCAAAATTGGGTTATGTATGTCTTGAAAGTCTTGTGCCTTGAAAATTTCGGTCACTACTGTGCTCTGTTCATGTCTGGGCATGCTACCCCCTTTGATACCAGCAACCCCAAGTTCGTCTTTCGAGCAAGAATGATTGCAACCAATCCCACTGAGTAATTGCAGACAGTGGCCTCTACTAAGAGAGCATCTGATGAAGTATTGGTGGTAACCCCTAAAGTTGAAGAGGTCGTGTCCACACCGACCAAAGGAAAGCATATGGAGAAAAACAAGACTAGGGGGAAAGGCCAGGAGCAGGGGTAGGGGAGGACTATGAAATGAGTTGGGGTGAAGCCACACACATCTTTTCGGAACATGCAATCCCCTCAAAAGGTGCCTAGGGCATGCTCACCTAACCCAGAAAAGCGACCTCTGTGTGCTCAGGAATAAGCCTTGCTTGCTACCTCGTTAACTTCGCCACCACCCTATGTTCGGCCTAGAAGACCCTCAGTGCACACACCCAAGAATCTCGATGTTGTGTGCTCCTATCTACAAATTCTCCTGATTCCAGATGAAGTCCCCATAATTGGAGAAGCATTTGGAAAAATCCCCTCAGTTAAGTTCGACGATCACGACCTTGCCAACCTGGAGGCCTTCCCAGAATTGGCACCTAAGCTATATCTCGAAAGTGTACTGGAGGATGATGTGATAAAGGTAGTACCAATGTCATGGGTGTGTGGGTTAGCAGGTTCAGGATTACTAAACTTGTTGCAGATACCTCACTTTGGCCGATACAATATCACTGACCTAGTTGTGCGACAACTGCTAGCCTTGATCCATGACAACAGCTTGTGGATCTGGGACTGAATTCCCATCGATGCTTCCCTAATTCACCGCATTACTAGTCTCCCCATGGAGGGGCAAAATCCCATGGAGTGCGTCGGCAAGGAGTATGATCAACAGATCATAGATAAGGTGCGAGAAGACTACCATGTCGAGCGAAACATAAGAGGGTTCCTGATCGAAAGTATTGTTGACCCTGAAGTGCAAATGGGTACACTTCTGCTGGATTTTAAAATGATGCACAAGTGTCATGCCACGTCTGTCCCTGTTTATGTAATTCAGCTTGCTGGCCGCTGTGAAAAGGGGGTCTGTTTTAACTGGTCACAGTTCCTCTGCACTGAGTTTTTGGAAAACATGCACGAGGCCTAGGACCACGGGAAGGTGTTATGTTACTCTTGGTTGCTGCTCTTAATTGCATTGGTCACATGGGAAGCCCTTGAAGGATTAGTCCTCCTTGAGCTCAAACCGGGAATGTGTGAAGGGGAAAGACATGAAAACTTGTGGGATTCAAAGGATGCGAAGCGTATTGAGAAAAACAAAGTATTTTAGGTACTGTTTGAGGGCACGCTCGCAAGCAGCAATTCACTCCTGGCCACACCTATCGCTGATGATCTATGAAAAGTATAAGTGCATCGTGGCATTCCAAGTTATGATGCAAAACGTGCAGATTCGGGGTCGTGAGGATCCAGCTTGAATGTTGCTACCTTACATGGTCGCTGATGAGGAAATTGATTGGCTCATTGCCACTTAGCTTCCATAATGGAAATTGGGATTCAAATCGTATGGCCCTGTAATGACCGACACTGCTGGTACAAGCACAAATCCAAAGACCACCACCCCACTTGATACTACCAAGAACTCAAAAGGGCATGGCTCGGAAGGCTCCACCAGGATGGAGGTTCCCCCAGATGCAATGCAGGGCGTGGAGCAGGAGTCGCAGTGGGACATGGAGACTGAGGGCCTGGATGTGCAGGGCACTAGTTCCCCATGTGGCACGAAACAGACAGCTGAACCTATCAAGGGTCGGCGAATGAAATGACGGGATATGAGGCTTGATAGGGAGATTGAGGTTATTTTAACCGAGGAAGATTTGGAGAAAATTGTAGATGTGGTCACCATTGCTTCAGAGGACAGTTGGCTTGCCTTGGAAGAGCAGTAGAAGGCCACAGTCACTGCTTTACAGGCTCCAAGCTCTTCAAATCAAAGCTGATACCCTGCAGATAAGCATGGTTCAAGTGAGTCTGCCTCAAGAGAACAACGCTGAGTTGATCTCCACGACCGAGTGCCACCTCTGCACCCTGCCAGGCTCCCTAATCACTCTGAGTCCCCCCAGCTTATGTGCATAATTCCACACCTGTGCGAAAATACATCTAGACTTGGTCTGGATTTAGGGCGAGTTGTTGCGGGTTCTCAACACATCCCTATTTGAGGAAATCTAGCATAGAGACCGACGGGTTCAGCAACAGATAAATACAGCCGAGTAGACCATCATAGAAAATACTACCGAGGTGTCTCAGGCACAGGCCACATGTATCCTTGACGCTACATAGCAGACCGAGTTGGAATGTCTGATCGGCAGACTCTGCGCAGATGTGACCAAATACATTCCAGCCTCTGCCACCCCCTAGGACAAGATTGGGGGACTCGTCATAGTCCTAAAATCTTCTCGCATCAAGATCCAGAGCATTAAGGCTGAGATGGAGTAGCAGATTGCTGCGTTGCAAGCTAAGTTGCAGCTAGAAACCCCTCCTGAGGTATACGCCTAGAGAGATGCACTAGTCACAGAAGCTACAAACACCATTACAAATTTTTTTTCTCAAGGCACTAAATTTCTTGAGACAACTATGCATCTGTGGTCTACGGTGAAACGCGACCCTCTTCTGCGCGATTTTACCCAAGAACTGCGCCAGAAGGAAGAAGAATTCAAGCAAATGGAGGCTACAATGCCCACTCTGATCCTAGCCCAACGCTTGGTAGTCTGCGAGCTATCAATGCGCTCAGAGATGACCTGGAGGGGCTTCGCCACAAGAAGAGGGTTTTGAGTGACCACCTCAAGCCATGGGTTGATGAAGCCCTCAATTTATCCTAGGACTTGGATGTCGCGATCAAACAACTGAATCAGACCCTGGAGAGTGTCACCGTTGCCACTGAAGGCCCAAATTCACAAAAGTTGGTGGAAATTGCGTAGAACATTGTCGCGTAGAGCAAAGGTGTGTTCCCCCTCTAGTCGATACAATCAAGCAGCTCCAGGTGAATATGCAAACCCCACGGCTGCTATGACTTGAGACGAATCACAAGATTGTGTTGGGGGCCTGTTGGAATGGCGTCCCCTAGCTGCATTTTTTATATATATTTTGTAGTAATGAGTCTAGCGCAGGGGATTTGGGGTGGGTCAAAGCCGCCAATGTGTTGTAATGAGTCAAAGGGTAGACCTAGAGTCCACAAACCATGTTTTTGGGACCATAGGATAGCGCAGGCTATGATGATATAAATAGATAGATAGTTTGAGTCTAAGGCTAAGTAAGATTGATGCTAAGTACAAACTATTGAGATCTTTTTTGGGCGGTATTGGGTAAGGACTCTTGCTAACTGTGTGCATGGAGATCCTCAGTCCTAATGTGTGCAAACCCTGCTGGATGTGTGCGCGGGTTGTGACTTGGGTTTATAACTCGGTTTTGGATGATTAATGAATGCAAAATCTGTTGAAGTATCTCTGTGTTACCTGAACTAGCTGCGTTTACTATTGAAGTATCTTGGTGTTATCTGAATTAGATGCGATTGTGTTTGTGTTATCTGAATTAGCTGCAATTCTGTTATTCTGTGATGATAATTACTAATGAAGATGTGGATGTGAAGGTGTTGCTAAGATTTGCTTAATAATAGTATATTTTTTTATGTTTACATGTTGTCTATGAGGTTATAAGCTTCGCTTTCTATACTGTGAAGGGCTCGGTAATAAGATTGCTTATGTGCAAATGTGATAGATCTCAACATGACTGCCTTAATTACCTGCTTTCTCCCAAGGTCCGGAAACCTGGTTCCAGCACCCACCCATACTACTTCGGGTGAGACCTTGGCCGAAAGTAGGTCATTGCCGAAAGGGCCAATAGTATAGGGATTTGTTGGCAAACCTTAAATCCGAACTTGGGTCGGGACCCCTCAAACCAACAGAGCCTGTGAATTGTAGACAATTGGCACTTGTGGAATCTAGGGAATTTCACGTATTCGATGGAGCCCCGATGCCCTCGCCTATGAATGTTAGAAAAGTGCGCTCCATGATGAGCCTTGTTGGATATTACAGGATGCACATTGCAAATTATGAGTTGATGACTGCGCCCATTGTTGGCCCTTGTTTTTAATCCAATTTTGTTTATTTAGTACACTTAATTTCCATTATATCCAGCCATATACCATCAATATACACCTCATTTTAACCAATTTATGCATATTCAGGTATATAGATTATGTTTTTCAATTTTTAGATTTTTTTACAAAAATTGGATTTTAAGTGCATTTTTTGACAGGACTAAAAATTCCTGTAATGGCTTCATTGAAGTCATACTTGCAGGACACCTGGGCACAAGCTGAGAACATATTTAGAAATATTGGGAACCAAGGATGGACATGTACCTATTGTTTTGGTCAAACTGAGCTAAAACAGGCCCAGTCAAAGCTAGTTAAACAAGACCTATCATTCAGGAAATCCCTAGGAAAGAGGCCAAAATTAGTATTTTGTGGGATTTTCCAGATTTTGAGTGATTGGATGGATGAGCTCAACCAAGATATATGGGATAAGGATAGAAATTAATTTTAAAGACATTTTAGTCAAGTTTTTTTTATATTTTTCTAATTAAGCCAGGAACATTGAAGGTATGAACATGTAGAATTTGTATGATTTCACTTTGATATTTCTGAACTTTGTGAGCTAATTGAAGAAACCAGTTCTATATTATTTATATTATTCAATGTGGTGAATGATTGATTTAGTTCCAGTAGCTGAGAAGTACTTTCAGTGTGCGAGGCAAGGGTGGAGGGCCCCCACACCGAGCTAAGTGCATTTTCTGGTTAATTTAGTTGAAATTTGGTAAATTAGTTTTGATTCATGTTTAAATCAGTTAATTAGATGTATGATTATATATTATGTTTGCTAATGAATCTTAATATAAATTATAATATGCATATGAAGGGTCAAACCAATGTTTAAGTTAAACTCTCCTTCTATCTGATCAGAGAATAAAAACTAGAATTTGTCTTCCTTGCTTTTGTTTAAAGTGATTTTCTGAATTTCTAGTTTTCATACAATGGAATTAATGATGAATGAATTTATAAAGAAGGACAACAAGGACCTCCTTAGTCAGGAGCCTCTTCTATTATTCTTTTATGAATCTTGAGCTATTTTTCATAAGTGATTTTGATTTATGTTCATGAAGTAGTATTGTAGAGAAGGTCAACTTGGTTCTCCTAAGTTAGGAGCTTCTTCTTCTGCATATTACATATTGAATTAGAAATTAATTAGTTAAGTTTTAAATTTGTAATATTGATTTCCTTAAAATTCAATAATTCATCTTTTAAAATTGATCGTAGTTGAAATCCATATATTTTGGACATGCTTCCAAGTTTTATAGACCCGGGTTGATAATTAAATAATTGTGTTAGTTTACGTAGTAAATTGACCCAACACCCATAACTAGGTTACTCAGAAAAGGTGTGAAATTCCATTGGGATGACGAATGTCAGAGGAATTTGTAGTTATTGAGAGATGCGACGGATGCTACTCGATATGCTTTGAATTACCTGGTTAATAAGCCTATGTTGGGGGAGATGTTCTATAGATGCTTATCCTTATCCCTATATTTTATGCACAGTAAGGTGCGACATACGCGCGGTATCTACGCAAGGAGGTTGACTAGGTCGTAGAGGTGTCAAAAAATAGCCGTTGGAACAATAAAACAAGAAAAGAGAGATTTATTACCATTTTTTGGAGCATCTGGGATGCATTTAATGAAGATATTTTTCCAGATTTGAGATTGTTTTTTCAGTAATGGAGCCTCATTATTAATTCACAAGGAGCCATTGAATACACGCCACAAGTATAATATGACCTATGGGATCACAATAGTTCCCTTTTCTTTCTGAGTTATTTATGTGCTTTGATCTCCTTGATTGCCACCGCCTTTGCTGTGTCCATGTGTGGTTTGGATCCCGAGTTCGAGGACTCATTGCACCGAGCAGGGCTAGGTTATGTTATTACTGAAAATATGATAGCCACAAGACCGAGTGATGACCCTACTGCGCTTGAAGTCCAAATTATGGAAACACCTGTGCCCTCTAAGACTAATAAGGGGAAATATTTTGGAACGTGCAAATCTCCTCGAGAGAAGACCCCAAGGTTGTGCCCTTCAGCGAGTGAGAAGATGAAAATACCTATGTCAGAGGTCCCAAAAAACATTTACGAAGAAGAAGAGGATGTGGTCGAAGTGGCCCCATTCTTGCAGCTACAAAGCTATATTGCGCTGCGCAAACCATCTGTCAGAATACCTAAGGACCTGGACAAGGTGCGCGCGGGTATTCAAATACCCATAATCCCTAAGAATGTCCCAATGGAGGTAGACATGTTCGCAAAGATTCCATAGATCGGATTTGATGATTGGGACATTTTCAATGTCAAGAATTTACCTTAGCTTGCACCAGAGCTATACCTATATCAGATTACCTATGAAGGAGGCATTGTGCGCCTTGAGCCTAAGAGATGGGTCCTAGGTCTGCATAAGGCAAGACTACTCAATTTTCTCCCGATCCCTCATTTTGGGAACATCCCCATAAATTATATCTGTTTCAGACAATTTTTGGCTTTATTCCATGATGACGTGCTCTAATTGGGAGAGCGCATCCCCATGAAAATTGAGTTAATCCACAAAATCACAGGTCTACTTGCTAAAGGATCTGACCCTATTGTTGATTTCAACAGTAAGGCGTAGGGAAAGCCATGGTGGATCAAATTAAAAATAAGTATAACATCACAAGGAAGATCCGGGGATTTATTGTTGATGAAATTAATGACCCAGCAGTGCACTTTGAAATGATCATCTTGGTCTGCAATACGATGCGTAAGTGCAGACCCAAGGAGGTGCCTGTGCACATTGTTGTGCTCTCTAGATGATATGAGAAGGGTGTTATATACAATTTGTATAGATACCTATGCAAAGAGTTCTTATAAAATGTGTGCGAGGCCTAAGAGGAAGGCAAGCCCTTCCAGTATGCTTGGTTGTTACTATTAATTGCACTAATTGGGTGGAGGACCCCAGAAGATACATAGTTCCCAAAGATTGAGCCGAATATGTGTGAAGTTGCATGCTATGTGACATTATGGAACTCTTTAGACCCGATGTGCGCCAAAGAAAACAAAATCTTCTGGGTTCTGTATGATGCTACCTTGAATCAAGCAGTGAAATCAAAGACATGAATGTCACCCACATTATATGACCAATACAATATGGTAGCGGATTTTAAAGCTACAATCCATAATATACACATCCACACAAAGGGAGATGTAGAAGGAGTATGGTATGAGCTACCATACCTGGTAACTGAAGATGATTTACTGAGAGTCACAACAGAATGGTCGCCAACCTGGTTGACAATAACCACACCTACAAAGTCATGTACTAACAACCAGACAGGGAAATCAATAGATAAATCCACCGAGATAGTTACAAATAAAGTTATAGATAAAGTCATGGAAAACGAAGTGACCGCCATGACCACAGGTGAGACTATAGAGGCAGGAACAGTGCCAGAAAAAAATGGATCTGCGCCGAAGGAGACAGGGGGAAGCTGAAAAATCTAAAGGAACCAAGCACAACTCTCAGACCGATGGAGGATAGCGGAAGAAGAGGACAGGTTCCAAAGAAATAGGGAAGGAGGTCCTTATGCTAACAGAAGACGACCTACATGAAATCACAATTCGCAAACACTGTCATGTCTGTGACTAAGGATCATAGGAAATACATGGAGGTTAAGCAGTTACAAGTCTATGATAGAACTTGTACTATTTGGACTGCATAACTTAAAGGTACAAGCGAGCCAAATTCAAGAGAGCATAGCTCAAGTGACAAAGTTTCATCCGGAGATGCCACCAGAGGTTTGTGCATAGAGAGCAACTGAATTGAAACAAGACCGGGATAGTATTTCTGCTATGATCACTCCATGTGACAGTTTGCTAGACGAAGCTATGATTATTTGGACCTCTGTCCAAAACTCTAGCAGCTACACAAAGCCCTCCACCAGAAGTAGAAGTAGTTCGAGGAAATCATGAAAGTGGTGCCCACATTGGTTCTCACACAACACCTCGTTCATCTGCAAGAGTGTAGAACCATACAAATAGAGATTGAAGGTTTTTGTTGGAAGGAACAACT
The DNA here is from genome assembly GCA_034641835.2 of Pinus albicaulis. Classification (NCBI taxonomy): domain Eukaryota; kingdom Viridiplantae; phylum Streptophyta; class Pinopsida; order Pinales; family Pinaceae; genus Pinus; species Pinus albicaulis. The sequence continues at coordinate 797,317,152 of CM076584.1, read as the reverse complement.
ATTGAAAGAATGCATGCAACCATGGGCAGAATAAGTGCTTCAATTTTCGCATACGATGGACAAAACATTAAAGACAATCCATCAAACTTAGCGCAACATAGAGATGGTCACTGAAGGGCCTACTAAAGATAAATTGGTTCAACAAGCGTAGGGTGCCACAACGCAAAGTTTAGATTTAGTGCTCCCTCTCAAAAATTTTGTCAGCACGCTTCAGGCCAAGATCAAGGAGCAAGTGCCTCAGTGACTTGGGGTGATTCACATATTTTTTTTGGGGGCCTGTTGGAGCGGGGTCCCCTAAGGCACAATTTTCAATATAATTTTGTATAATTTTCTATGTGCACGCTGTGCAATTGAGTCAAGGGGCTTTGGGGTGGGTCAAAGTCCCTAATTTTGATGTAAATGGACTTAAGGTTAAACTATGGGCCTCAAACAATGGTTTACAACTGATATAATTTTGCGTTCGGTTTGCTAAGGAACAATTCATTATTTCTTCCTCAGGGTTCATAAACCTGGTTCCAACACCCCCCCATATTGCTTCAGGTGAGACTTTGATCTGTGCAAGCAGGTCATTGCTGAAAGGGCCAGTAACTGGAGGGTTTTTTGGTCTATCCATAAACTCTGAACCTGGGTCAAGACCCCTCAAGCCAACAAGACACTTGGAAAATGTTCTCCCCTAAATTATTCATGAAAAAACACTTCTAAGGATAGAGGGAACATACCAGCCAATGTATGAATTCTGGGAACACATGGGTTTGAGGATTCATTGTAGCCAAAACACCTAACCTAAAAACAATAAGATATATGGGTTACTCAGATTGGTTAAGAAGTACGAGCTGGTAAATTTCCATATTATTAGTGGAGAAAATTGGTTTATCTCTCTTAGTGTCCATTAATAGAATGTGGGAGGAAGAACCTGCTAAAACAACTTTCTTGGACATTTTGATGATTCTTGGATGAAAATATATCATGTAAATACTTGGGTGATAGCAGGTGATGCTGACTGGAGTTGCGACTGTACAATTTGATCCACGAAAGAAAGAGAAGGGGACAATGGTAAATAAAATGAGTAAAAGAATGGGGTTTTATAGTGTGAATGGAATACCGGGTGGGAAAAATGGAAATAAAAGTGAATGCGAGAAATTTGAATAATGGCATGGTGATAAGAAGTTTGATGAGCTAGCAAGTGACGTGGCTGATGAGGTGGTGGAGGAATATGATGACAGGTGATGATGGAGGAGTGGTAAAATGGCTACAAAAAACCCACGTTGTCTTGCTGACGTAATACGGGAGAAAACTCTTGTATGGGGGAAATGTGACAGAGGCCTCCCATAACCATTGTGAGCCATTTATGTGTGGTCAAAGAAGGTTGTAAAAATTCTATGTGGAGGCACTCAGAGAGCTAACCATTGGGCATGTTGTGTCGTTGATTTTGATCCATCTGATGGGTCCCGCTCCCATTCTTCATCGCACATAAAAATATGAAGGATTTTTAATCATTTTGACTTTGTTATTACTGATGTTAATATAGGGACCCACCTATTTAAAAACTTAATTTTTCAATAATATTTGATTAGTGCAGCCTAATCCTCCATTAAATACTAATCAAAATTCAAGATCAAAATTTTTTAGCCATGTGGTTTTCTTTTCTTTTGAACACAAAGAAAATCAAAACCATATACAACACCCCTCAGCCCTAATATCCAACTATGTTGACTCGTAGTGAATGGTTACCATGGGTGGAGGGACTGTTGGTCCCTCAAACCACTCTATTAGTGGGCAACAAAACACTGCAATTGAACCCATAAAGGTCAAAATTGATGACGCCATGGAGTTGAAAATGGTTGACATCCCACTCCCAGAAATGTAGGGTGGTTAGTCTGTGAAAGGAACCAACACTCACATCAATAATTTTGTAGAGATTCCTAGATTACACATTCCCCCTGTTGATTATATAGTTCACCCTTAACATTTTAATTTAAGTCATGTGGTGCAAAGCACCCAATAACATTACTCATGGTAAATGTTTGAAGCTGGCTAAGTAGAAATAGCACTAAGCTAAGTCACGTGCCTAATGGATAAGCACATTTATATAATGGAGTGGAAATACATAAGGATTTTGAACATTATCTGAGCAAATATATAAAAGGTATAAAGGGGAAGAATATAAAATGGGGCTCGCATTCACTTTATGCATGCTGGCAAGGGATTCCGCAAGTGTAATTCCAGGGGGTTCAAGAAGCGGAGGAGTAAGGCAGAGCCTTACCCCCTCGGAAACTTGATGACGTGTTAAGAGGGTCGACACGAGGTGAGTGTTATACGGGGAATAAAGCAGAGGTCTTAAAGTTTTCGCACTATGGATTTCGCGTTCCACAAGGACTATGTTCTGAGGCAGAGCTGTCTCCGTGACGAAAAGGTAAGGTAAATTTATTAGGATATCTGGTATTGAGGCTAATACCAGTATTTAAACCGACATGCAGTGTTTACCTACCCAAATTCTAACACCCAATTCATACATGTCGCGTGTCTCACTATCAGTGTCCTTACGACGCTCACCACACTTGCTTCACCATTCTGCCTTTTCCCAAGATCCATCAGTTCTATATAACGGTCCCCCGTCTTTTACTGTAGTAAAATATTCAGGTTTTGACTACAGTATAAACAAAAGTTGGAGCCCAGTACCAAGTCCACCTAGTCACTATCAGTACCCCCGCTTTGCTTTCTAGAGCAAATTTCCTACTGCGCAGGTATTTCATCCCTCATATTCCCTCTGTTTTCCTTTTGTTTAAAAAAAAAAATTATATTAGTCATGGGTAAGGTCACCACTAAGATGTCAGAGCCGGAGACTCCTCAAGTCCATGAAACCAGAAATCCCCCATGGTTTGAACCTTTCTTAGATCAACAAGCCAACATCTGTGACCCGCAGTATCCATTTCCCATTAGCAGTATCAAACCTGAACTTTTTAGGAGACATGTTGAAAACAGGGATAGGTATCGGGTGGTTATGTCGAGTCTGTATCATCAAATTACCCCTCTAGTTTATCCAGTGGTCGAATTTATCTATTGGCTCAGGGACGCCTACGACGAACATCAGGGCATGTTCCTCTCAGTTCAAGGGAATAGGATATTCAATATTTCCCTCAATATTATCAGAAAATCCCTTCGTTTTCCCACTAGTCAAACTACATCAGTTTTAGTGAAATTACTCTGACCCCTCAGTTTGAAAAATTTCCATGGAAACAGCAAGGCAATTTCATTGCCTCCATAACCGACGATCAGACCACAACCCTTCCTTTCGTAGAGTCTTTCCCCTTGAGTCTGTTCAAAGAAGAAGTACAACCCATCCTTGCTCTCATTGCAGGTTTATTAGGCGTGGATGGTTTGGGGAAAACCTCCAGGGGATGTGTTACTTTATTATGGTTAATGTCTCAAACTGGGGTTGTTCTAGACATTCCTGGTTTCCTGGCCTCCACCATTTAGACCCAGTTCCAGGAACTCTCAGACACTGGTCGCTTCTGCCTTTTCTATATGGTTTTTTACCTCTTCCTCTTTCAGCATGCTGATAAATTTGAGGGTTTGGGTTTAGATAAGGTGTACAAGATAAATTCTCAGCCCAGACCAATTTTCGACTAAAGCCTTGCAACACATTAGTTACCAAACGGGGTGGGGTATTCAAGGTTTCTAAACGAGTTCATGCCTATTGCCTACACTATCATCCATGACTCTCGTTCACCTAGGGTTTTTCCTGAGATGAAGAGATGGTTACAGTATAGTGGAGCCCAAAGTACTGAGGATTGGTACCTGTTTGATAACTACACCAAAATCCGAGTTTATGGAGCCGAAGTTCCCCCCTACCATTTGCCCGTGTTCCCTGACCGATGGATTTATGCTTTGGAATACATTCGGCAGACCCTGAAATCTGACCAACTCCACTGCCTCCCTGCAAAAAAGGGGTTTATCCTTAAACTTCCCATTACCATTGGCCCTTTTGTTGTCAATTCAAGGCATGCCCTCCCTATTGTTGAAAAGCTGCTTCAAGACATGGATTTGAGACAAGGGAAAGTTTGGCCCTATGATCCGAGGGGCATCATCTCTAACAGAAGGAGAAGGAACAAATCAACCCCATATGTGCATGAAATGAGACCTTTCATAGAATGGCGGGCTAGTCTTGAAAACTGGCCTTGGATTTTGCAGATGGATACCGATTCATCTGCGACAGGGGAAAAGGCAGATGCAGCTTCAATAAGAGAAGATATTAAAGATCACGAAGTGGAGGAGGCAGGTACATTAGGAGCACGTTCTCCCCCTCCTAAAAGGCAGAAAACAGTGACCAGCGAAGCAGAAGTTACTGGGGAAGAACAGTTGCTCGAACAGGAAATACCATATGGGAGACCCGACAAGAGCAAGACAGGAATCAAGGTGTTACGGGATAGTGTTACATCTTTTGATTTCTCAGAGGTCTCATAAGCTATCACAGCCGGTAGTTCCCAGGTCGCAACCGAAAGGAGTTTGAAAGCTAGAGCAATCAGAGATAAGTACCAGGCTGAGCTGGAAGGATTTGTTGAGAAATACCACACCATAATTTCAGCCTCAATGAACCTGGACACTGAACATTTAGTAATGGCCATGGATGAGGCCGTTATGGACCTAGATGTTGGTACTACCAGCTATAAATCATTAGAGTTTGTAATCGACATGTCAAAAGTGTCGGCAATTGATAAATGCAACATATTTCAGGTTTTCGGTGATATGCTAAAGGATGAAGTGATGCGGCTTTCGATCACTTTGAAGAAGTTTCAAAATAAGCATGCCCAAGGGATGGAGAATTTCAGAAAGGAAAAGGTAAATTCCTGCGCCCTCATGAATGAATATGCTCTCTCCAGGATGTGATTAAAGAAAAAGAGACAGGTGAAGCCAACCCACAGTGTCACCTCATCGAGTAATTGCAGAAATAAGTTGCATCCTTGAAAGGTAAAATTAATATACCAGCCTCTCATCATGTACAAACAGAAAAAGTTAGCCGGGATGAAAAAAACAGAGCAGACTTGGCTGATTCTCTTGCAAAAGAGAAAGAGTAAAAAGAAAATATCGCAGAAGAGATGGCTGTTCTTCAAGGCAGACTAAATGCATTATAGACAACTTGGGATACACATATGTGTGCACCACCACCAGTCCCACCAGAGACTAGTTCGTTGTCTAAACAACTGACTACAGCATTGGCCACAAATGATGCATTGGAGAAACAAGTTTCTACAGCGAGACAAAGAATCAGTGAGATGGAATCTCTTTTGGCTGAGAACTCCAAGAGAATCAATGCCATGCGGAAGGAAATCAAGCGAGGGAAGAAGGAGAAAGCAGAGTAGGATAAAACCATCAACGAACTCAATAGTCACTTGGAAGGTAATATCACCCTCATTGAAGCCAGATGATTAATCTGGGCAGAGATCATCACAAAGGTGAAAGGGTATTGGGCATTTTTAAATGTCATTGAGGAGGTAAATTCGTCCATGCTTTATCTCAGAATAAAGCTTCATGAGGGGAATACTGATGAATCTAGAAAAGTTCAGAACACAAAGAGTTATATCTCTTTCTTGAAAGGGCTGAGACCTTAAGACGTGGCGAAACAGGGTATAACGAGCAGGTTCAAGGAAGCCATGGAATGTCAAAAAATAATTGAGGAGTCTGCTCGCAGTATAGCTTCAAGTACCTTGGAGAACGTGGCGATCCATTTAGAATGATTTGAAATGATCTAGGCCGAGATCGCAGCTGCTGGGCTTCCATCATGCTGGGGTCCTATCCCCGCCGTATTACAGCTGTTACCAGCTTATGAGGCATGTCTTATGGAGGAGATGAACCGAAACGATGTACTTTCAGACAAATCCACTCGGCTGAAACCCGAGACTATAGTTTCAGCTCTCTGCAGGGAATTTGCCCTCCTGCACCTGGTGAAGCACAAAATTCCTGCTGATGCAAATTTTGATGATCTCACTGAAGCCTATATAAGAGTGGAAGGTTTTGCGTCAATGCCCGAACCTACAACAGACAGTCAACAAAGGTGCACCAAATATGCCAGCCTGTTAGCCAGCTCATCAGCAAATGTCCCGCCACCTATGTCAACAACCACATCAACTCTGTCGCACCAGTGAACATGGTTAACTCATGATTCAACCCTAGTGGCCTTTATTTTTATTTTACTTTGTTACTTTCAAATTTCGAGTGGAATTCACATTTCACTCCTGCATTTTACTTCTTGTTAAAGACAGTTTTAAATATTTTTTTTTGAAATGGCCATGAGCCTAACTGTAAATGATGAGAAGCTCCATCCCTCATCATGAATTTTGGTTACTTTTGATTAAGACTTCTAACTGATTACTAGCACGCGAGGAAGATATTTTTCCCAAAAATATCTTCCCACTCCTATTTCTGAAGGTTCTATATAAGAAACAACCCAATAGGAAAAAGGGTTCCAGATTTTCAGAAGAATACACTGTGAAAGAATTATGTATGCATCTTGTTGAAATTTTGATATAAATGCGAAGAGCCTGTTGAGTCTCAGTGATGAGGAGTTTCATCTTTAACGAGGATTCTGGTCTTTATGCTTTACAGTCTGTAACTTTCCCTTATGTGTTATAGCTTAATTTTTCATTTCATTTACATCCATTTATCTTGTATCATGTTCTGGAATGCGAGTAGCTCACTGGTCTTGGTATGAATTTATCATAGTTGATACTTATGCTAAAACCTGTCTAGCACTTTAAATATGGCTCAGGCATGATATGTTGTTTCATTTTTCACTTCAACCATACTTCTTCTATATTAGCTGTTATGGAATGTTATCTTTAAAAGCTATTGTCATGTGTGGATTCTTATTATCATAAGCCCATTACATGTTGATATTTTTTTCTGGATTTCATCTCGATGACAGCTAGTATTCTCTCTATATTTCATACTTAGTAAATACCTTCTGATTATTCATCTCTGTGAAGTATTTTAGAATCCAGCCCTCTTTACAACAAGCTACCTTGGAATTGTCTGATATGTTTCTATTACGAATTCACACTTTGCCTCTACAATATTGCTTTCTTTGTGTTAAAGTTTTGAGTATTCTGGTTCCATCCAAATTAAAATTTCATGTTTACATGAGATAGCACGAGAGCCTTTTTCTAATAACTCCCCATGTTATATCATATGCTCCTTGCCATATAAGATGTCCTAGGCATTGGTCTTCCACAAATCAAGGCTGTCTCTACGAATGAAAACATATTTTTGGCACCATTGCCGGGGATACGAAGTTGAGAAAATTTAAGTCCCTGGTCCTCGAAAAAACCTTTATTCACTCTTCAAAAAGGTGAGCATGAAGAGTTGAGAGTTGTAGATCCCTCACCTTGGTGACTCCATAGTCATTTATCAGATAAACTTACTTGCAGTCCTGGCTCCTCGAAAGCCACACCTGAGGTCAGATACGTCTCAGCCAAAGACACCTTCTGTGTCTGACCCAGAGAAGATCCTACATAGGAGAGGTTGGAGGGAAAGACAATCAGTTCACACAGAGATCCTTGAATTCTCTTTAGAAGACTTTCCATCCTCCTCCTCTCAAGTAGCCCAAGTGCAAGGTCCCGACTCCACTGTGGGAGATACCGATTGCTACTCAGATAGTCCTCCTCTAGGAAACATCCAAGTCAAATACGAAGCTAAATCAATAGATACCACCCACTACACTCTTCACCCCACTCTTAAGGCCAAAGAGGTCAAAGAATCCATTGAAGTATAAACTATTAATATTCTGTCTTTCCCATCAACACCCCAAGCATCTGTCCAATACATTCCCATTGTCATTCACACTTCACTTCCACCTCCTCCTCCTCTTATGCATCAAACTCTTGCACTACCTCCACCACAGCCAATGGCCAATGTTCCTGGTTTCTTGCTGAACAAGTATGCCCCCCTGGCATTGCCTCAAGTATTGAATGATATGCCTCAGGACTATCTGAAGATCTTACCCCGTTTCAATGGGGAAAATGAGATTGAAGCTCAAAAGAATCTCGAGGTCTTCTGCTCTTTTGCAGAGAAATTTAATGTGGAACATCTAGACGTAGTCTTAAGACGTTTTGTTCAATATTTTGATGGAGAAGCCAGAAAGTGGTTTAAAACTTTGGCGGATCATTCCATTACTAATTGGGATCATATGGAAAACTGTTTTCTCAGAAAGTGGGGAGAGAGAAAGGATCATGGACATTGTATCACTGAGTTTAATACACTTAAGAAAAGACATAACGAAGGGGTGTTAGAGTTCATTAAGAGGTTTAACAAATTGTATTTAGGCCTTCCTGCTGATATAAAACCTCATCAAGATGCTGCTAAAGTTGTTTTCGTAGCAACTTTTGACTTGGAATTCAGGTTCTCTCTGAGAGAAAGAAAGCCTGCCACCCTGGATGATGCTCAAACTGATGCACTAGAGTTGGAAGCAAATTTCGCCTCCACTAGGAAATAAAAGGGAAAATCAGATCAAGATTCCAGAAGAAGGGGAAAAGAAGAGGTATCCACTTATGGCCAGGATAGAGAGTCGGCTGATAACAAAATCGAAGAAATGAACAAAATGATTAAGAATCTTTCAAGTAAGCTAGTCAATCTTGAACTCGAGGCCAAGAATTCATCCTCCAAGAATTTCCAGAGTGCTCCAAACAGGGGTTATAACCCTCAGTATAGGAAACCACCCCTGCAGATACTACAAAGGGAACGGAAGGAGCAACAAGATTAGGTACCCCACTCGCTATACTTGGAAGGTCAGGTAGAAGGTCCTACCAAAGACATCGCTTATGAGTAGGATTATCCAGATCTTGCTTATTCAAATAGTGATGAAGTAGAATTTCCCCTGCAAGAAAGTGATGGAATGGAGATTCCATTACATGAGGAAGAAAAGGTCAAAGAAGGCACTGAAGATCCAGAGATCGATGACTATTGCAAGCAGTTCGTCGATTTCATGCAAGCACAGTTCAATAGAAGATATGACCTCAGATATTATAGGAAAATAACTCGCACTCAGGATCAGGAGGAAGACGCGCCTCAGAAGGAAGCATCTGCTCAGAAGGAGACAACAGTACAAAAGGTCACAAACAAAGGTAAGAGGCCTCTAAACAAATCTTTGCAGTCTAGTGATCAAATTCCTTCCTCTTCAAAAGTAGTCACTCCCCCTAATGCCAAGTCAGTGGAAAAATAATTCAAACCCTTGGTCCAAAGCAAAGAGTAAAAGGAGATTATAATAGAAAATTCCTCTTCTACCTTTAGTTTACAAAAGGAGCTTGAGAAGGTCAAAATCCCAGTTCCCTTGAATGAATTGTTGAAGCAGCCTGCATATCAGTCTCAAGTCACCTCCTTTATGCTTCCTCCAGAAGCAACACATATCCCAGACAGTTTGAACCTTCAAGAAGAAAGACCCATGGTTGTGTTTGGCTCCCATGTTGAGGAGCTAGATGCCTCTACTCCTCCTTTTTATGTTTGTTTAGTGATTCATGACTTGCTATTACATAGCTGTATTTTAGATTCAAGATCTTCCCATAACCTATTTCCCCTGTCAATCATGGAACAACTAGGATTACAAATCACCCATCCACACAAGGATATTTATTCATTTGATTCCAAAAGAGTTAAATGCCTAGGTATGATCAAGGATTTGGTGGTCAATTTGGCCCAGATCCCAGCCAAAAGCGTGGTGATGGATATAGTGGTGGCTGACATCCCAGCTCACTTCGGCATGTTGTTGTCAAGGTCCTGGGGGACCAAAATCGGTGGGTCAATCAAGCTAGACTTATCATATGCTACTATCCTAGTTTTTGGTGGCCAAGAAAGGAGGTTGTATAAGGAAACAAGATTTGTCAAGATGGTTACTAAGGTTGAAAAATTGGTTGATTCACCAGTCTATAGTAAAGAAGGAGATTTCTCATGTTTTATGTTGGAGGAAGACCAAGATTATGCTCAAGAACCATAATTCTGCCAGATCAAGATCGAGCAGTCCTCAGAGAGCCAGGAAGCAGGAGTCTGGACGCTTCACTTTGATGGAGCAAATTCTAGAGAAGGTAATGGGGCTGGAGTACTACTGATTTCTCCTAAAGGAAAATGGGTCCCATTGTCTTTCAAGTTAGAATATGAAGCTACTAATAATGTGGCCGAATATGAAGCACTTATGCTAGGGTTACAGACAACCAGAAGCATGAATATCCAAAGTCTAAAAGTCATGGGAGATTCGGAACTGGTGGTTAGACAAGTGAAGAATCAGTGCCAAACCAAACACCCTAGGCTGAGGACTTATAGGAATGAAGTATGGGATCTGGTGGAAATTTTTTTCCTTGCATTTAATATTAAATTTATGCCTAGAGAGCAGAATAGGATGGCAGACTCCCTTGCAGTGGCTGCTAATACATTTCGTCCACCTCATAACCCTCTCATAAGATATGGAATTGAGGTGCGTTATCGACCATCAATCCCAGATAACATCAAAAATTGGAAGGTGTGTGAAGATGAAGACCAAGTGAAAATATTTTTGGGAACAATTGGGGAATTCTCAAACATGGAGATTGATGCTTGTGAAGAAGAAGAAGCTGAAGAAATTTCAGAAAATAAATGGGAAGAAAAGGTGGCTGGCCATAAAGTGTTGCAACTAAAAGGAAACATTATACCTAGAGGAATGGTACCTCTATAAAGGTTGTTTGACAGGAACGATGTCCCACTGCAACCAAACAAAGTGATAGAAGAGAATAAGGTAGAAGACCTAAACCTTGGTATCGATGCTGACCCCAAAATTGTGAAGTTGTCCAAGAACGTCCGAGAGGAATATAAAGAGCTCTACCAGAAACTATTCCAGTCCTACAAAGATGTGTTTTCATGGTCTTATCAGGACCTGAAAACCTTCGACATCAACATCATGCAACATAAAATTCCTCTAAAGGGAGATGCGAAGCCACATAAACAGAAGCTTAGACAGATTAATCCCCTGCTGCTCCCCTCCATAGAGAAAGAGATTAAGAAGTTATTAAAGGCCAAAATCATTGTGCCATTGAGGTAATCTGAGTGGGTGGAAAAATTAGTCCCTTTCCGGAAAAAGAATGGAGAAGTAAGGTTGTGCGTTGATTTTCGGAATTTAAATCAAGCGTCCTTAAAGGATAATTACCCACTGCCCAAGATGGATCATATTCTACAGAAAGTAGTGGGAGCTTCATGGATGTCGATGATGGATGGTTTCTCTGGTTACAATCAGGTGGCTGTACTCCCGAAAGATAAAAATAATACTGCCTTCACCACACCATGGGGTACATTTATGTATTCCAGGATGCCTTTCGGGTTGATTAATGCAGGGGCCACTTTCCAAAGGGCCATGGAAATTGCCTTTGTTGGGGAGCAAGATATGTTTGTGGTGGTCTATCTCGGTGATATCACTTTGTTTTCAAAGGATGATGCAGAGCACATTGAACACTTGCATAGAACTTTCGTGAAGTGCAGAAGGTACGGTCTCTCCCTCAATCCACAGAAGTCATTGTTTGCATTGGAAGAGGGTAAGATTTTGGGACATATTGTGACCAAAGATGGGGTAAAAATTGATCCTAAGAGAGTAGAATTTATAAATGGAATTTCTCTCCCCATAAATAAAAAGGAGGTGCAGGTGTTCCTTGGGCTCATTAAATTTCTAAGAAGGTTTATCCCTAACTATGCAGAGATAGTTAGGCATATAATCGACATGCTTAAGAATACTAACGAGGTAAAATGGCCCTAGGAATCATGAGAGGCCTTTTCTAGAATAAAAAATGCCTTTGCAGAAGTCCCAGTGCTAGCTAGACCAGACTATGCAAAACCCTTCATGATTTTTTCATTTGCATCACCTCATACAATGGCAGGAGTTTTATTGCAAAAAAATGAGGAGGGGTATGAGCAGCCCATCGCTTTCTTCAACCAGGTGCTTCGTGATGCAGAATTGAAATACAACATATTAGAAAAGTAGGCTTATGCTCTGGTGAAGTATCTCAAGGCATTCCGAATGTATGTCCTGCAATCACACATCACTACATTTGTTCCCACAGCAGCCGTGAAGGACTTCCTTATCCAAGGAGATAGTGAAGGAAAAAGGAGGAAATGGATTGCAAAAATACAAGAATATGAGCTAGATATTCTCCCTACCAAACTGATTAAATGATGAGGATTAGGCAAAATCCTATCGGAATCGAAGTGTTAGGCTCTGGGTATAAATCTGTCTATGATAGCTAATGAGGAGTTTGAGAAGATGGAAGAAAAACGAGGGATAGAGACAGCTACTCAGAAGAATCATATGAAGTATCTCATCAGCCTGTGGTATAAGGAGATTGTGGAGTATCTTCTAAATCTCAGATGCCCCCTTAGCTGTGACAAAGCTAAATACAAAACACTAAGGCTGAAATCATAGAAATTTGTTGTTTCCAACGGTTGGTTGTACTGGCGAGATCCTTCAGGTGTCCTGCTCCTGTGTCTCACAGAAGATGAGGTAGAAAATATAATGGCTGAGTTTCATGAAGGTATCTATGGGGTTCATTACAGCTGGAGAGCTATTGCTCAAAAAATTCTAAAAAATGGTTTCTTCTGGCCCAAACTCTTTGGAGATGTGTTTGCTCGGGTCAGAGCTTGTGAAAAATGCCAAAAATTTGCGCATAGATAGAAGTTGGCACCCCTACCCATGATTCCTGTACATGTGGATGAACCATTCCAGAAATGGGGGATTGACTTTATTGGTGAGATTCATCCTACGTCGAGTGGTCAGCACAAGTGGATATTAACTGCTATAGATTATTTCAAAAAATGGGTGGAGGCTATACCTGCGAGGAATGCAACAGATACTGTGGTGATGAAGTTTATGGAAGAAAATATTATATCTAGATTTGGCTGCCCTTCCAAGATAGTGATCGACAATGCCCAAGCCTTTAAATCTGCTAAGTTTGTCAGCTTCTACCAGCAATATAACATTGCATTGGGTCACTCCATAGCTTATTACCCACAAGGAAATGGCCTAGCAGAGTCTTCTAATAAGACCCTGGTGAGAGCACTGAAGAAAGCTATCAACGAAAATAAAAAAAATTGGGACTCTCAGCTGAAATTTTCTTTATGGGCCAACAGGATCACCAACAAGAGATCAACGGGGAAGTCCCCATATGAATTGGCATATGGGAGAGCAGTAGTCTTTCCCATACAGTTGGCTTTACCAGTAGCCAGATTCATGCAGGAAAGCCAAGAAGAACCTGATGATATAACCAGGAGAATCAATCAGCTGGTAGAGTTGGAAGAAACACGAAACCAGGTGAGTCAGAGGCTAACTGAATACCAGGATAAGATGAAAGATCTATTTGGCCAGCACACTAAGGACAAGAAGATGCAGGTTGGGGATTTAGTGCTCAGATGGGATATTTAAAGAGCAGAAAAGGGGAAGCATGGTAAATTTGACCCCTTATGGTTCGGCCCCTTCAAAATTGTGGAGCAAGGGGGAAACAACACATTCAAGTTGGAAAATTTACAGGGAGACTTGCTTGACGCCCCTGTAAATGGTCAGTTCCTAAAACCTTACTTCCAGTTCTAATCCAGGCCAAGAGAGCCTGATGTATTATATTGTACATTAGTTATCTGCTTTTATCTTTGTTTTAATGATGTTTGTCACGTAGAATCATGAAGAGAAAAATAAAAAGTGTAGAAGAGTGGTGTCTACATGAAGGGTTAAAAAGTGGTCTACGAGGTTCTCGACACGCCCAAGGATGAACGTGCCACCCCCAGGTGGAGCCAATGTTGATTATATAGTTCACCCTTAACATTTTAATTTAAGTCATGTGGAGCAAAGCACCCAATAACATTACTCATGGTAAATGTTTGAAGCTGGCTAAGTAGAAATAGTGCTAAGCTAAGTCACGTGCCTAATGGATAAGCGCATTATATAATGGAGCGGAAATACATAAGGATTTTGAACATTAGCCGAGCAAAGATATAAAAGGTATAAAGGGGAAGAATATAAAACGGATCCCGCATTCACTTTATGCACGTTGGCAAGGGATTTCACAAGTGCAATTCCAGGGGGGTCATGAAGCGGAGGAGTAAGGCAGAGCCTTACCCCCTCGGAAACTTGATAACGTGTCAAGAGGGTCGACATGAGGTGAGTGTTATATGGGGAATAAAGCACAGGTCTTAAAGCTGTCACACTATGCACTTCGCGTTCCATGAGGGCTATGTTCTGAGGCAGAGCTGTCTCCATGACGAAAAGGTAAGGTAAAGTTCTTAGGATATCTGGTACTGAGGCCCGTACCAGTATTTAACCCGACACGTAGTGTTTACCTACCCAAAGTCTAACACCCAATTCCTAAACGTCACTTGTCTCACTGTCAGTGTCCTTACGACGCTCACCCCATTTGCTTCCCCAAGATCCATCGGTTCTATATAACAGTCCCCCGTATTTTACTGCAGTAAAATATTCAGGTTTCGACTACGGTATAAATAAAAGTGGGAGCCTAGTACCAGGTCCACCCAGTCACTGTCAATACCCCTGCGTCGCTTTCCCGAGCAAATTTCCTACTGCGCAGGTATTCCATCCCTCATATTCCCTCTGGTTTCCTTTTGTTTTTAAAATTTTTTCATATTAGTCATGGGTAAGGTCACCACTAAGAATTCAGAGTCGGAGACTCCTCAAGTCCGTGAAACCAGAAATCCCCCAGGTTCGAACCTTTCTTAGACTGACAAGTCGACATCTATGACCTGCAATATCCATTTCCAATTAGTAGTATCAAACCTAAAATTTTTAGGAGACATGTCAAAAACAGGGATAGGTATCGGGTGGTTCTGTTGGGTCTGTATCATCAAATTACCCTTCCAGTTTATCCAATGGTTGAATTTATCTGTTGGCTCAGGAATGCCTATGACGAACGTCAGGGCATGTTCCTCTAAGCTCAAGAGAATATGATATTCACTCTTTCCCCCGATATTATCAGAAAAGCCCTTCATTTTCCCACCAGTGCAAACTATGTCAGTTTTAGTGAAATTACTCTGACCCCTCAGTTTGCAAAATTGCCATGGAAACAACAAGGAGATTTAATCGCCTCCATAACCGATGATCAGACCACAGCCCTTCCTTCCGCAGAGTCTTTCCCCTTGAGCCTGTTCAAAGAAGAAGTACAGACCATCCTTGCTCTCATCGCAGGTTTATTAGGCGTGGATGGTTTGGGGCAAACCTCCAGGGGATGTGTTGCTTTCTTATGGTTAATGTCTCAAATCGGGGTTGTTCTGGACATTCCTGGTTTCCTGGCCTCCACCATTCAGACCTAGTTCCAGGAACTCTCAGACACTGGTCGCTTCCACTTTTTGTCTATGGTTTTTTACCTCTTCCTCTTTCAACATGCTGATAAATTTGAGGGTTTGGGTTTAGATAAGGTGTACAAGATAAATTCTCAGCCCAGACCAATTTTTGACTGGAGCCTTGCAACACATCAGTTACCAAATGGGGTGGGCTATTCAAGGTTTCTAAATGAGTTCATTCCTATTGCCTACACTATCATCCACGACTCTCCTTCACCTAGGGTTTTTCCTGAGATGAAGAGATGGTTACAGTATAGTGGAGCCCAAAGTACCGGGGATTGGTACCTATTTGATAACTACACTGAAATCCGAGTTTATGGAGCCGAAGTTCCCCCCCTACCAGTTGCCCATGTTCCCTGCCTGACAGATTTATGCTTTGGAATACATTCGGCAGACCCTGAAATCTGACCAACTCCAATTCCTCCCTGCAAAAAGGGGGTTTATCCTTAAACTTCCCATTACCATTGGCCCTTTTGTTGTCAATTCAAGGCACGCCCTCCCTATCGTTGAAAAGTTGCTTCAAGACATGGATTTGAGACAAGGGAAAGTTTGGCCCTATGATCCGAGGGGCATCATCTCTAACAGAAGGAGAAGGAACAAATCAACCCCATATGTGCATGAAATGAGACCTTTCATGGAATGGTGGGATAATCTTGAAAATTGGCCTTTGCTTTCGCAGATGGAGACCGATGCATATGCGACAGGGGAAAAGACATATGTAGCTTCAACAAGAGAAGCTGGTAAAGGTCATGAAGCGGAGGAGGCAGGTACATCAGGAGCACGTTCTCCCCCCCAAAAGGCAGAAAACAGTGACCAACGAAGCAAAAGCTATTGGGGAAGAATAGTTTCTTGAATAGGAAATACCATATGGGAGACCCGACAAGAGCAAGACAGGAATCAAGGTGTTACGGGATAGTGTTACATCTTCTGATTTCTCAGACGTCTCACAAGCTATCACAGTCGGTAGTTCCCAGGTCACAACCGAAAGGAGTTTGAAAGCTAGAGAAATTAGAGATAAGTACCGGGTTGAGCTGGAAGGATTTGTTGAGAAATACCAAACCATAATTTCAGCCTCAATGAACCTGGACACTGAACATTTAGTAATGGACATGGCCGAGGCCGCTCTGGACCCAGATGCTGGTACTACCAGCTATAGAGCATTAGATTTTGCAATCGACATGTCAAAAGTGCCGAAAATTGATAAATGGAACATATTTCAAGTTTTCGGTGATATGTTAAAGATGAAGTGATGTGGCTTTCGATCACTTTGAAGGAGTTGCAGAACAAGCATGCCCAAGTGACAGAGAATTTCAGAAATGAAAAGGTAAATTCCCGCACCCTCAAGAATGAAATACGCTCTCTCCAGGATGCGATTAAAGGAAAAGAGACAGGTGAAGCCAACCCACAGCGTCACCTCATCGAGCAATGCAGAAGGAAGTTGCATATTTGAAAGGTAAAATTAATATACTAGCCTCTCATCATGTACAAACAGCCGAGTTAGCCCGGGTTGAAAAAGACAGAGTAGACTTGGCTGATTCTCTTGCAAAAGAGAAAGAGGAAAAAGAAAAGATCACAGAAGAGATGGCTATTTTTCAAGGCAGACTAAATGCATTACAGACAACTTGGGATACACATGTGTGTGCACCACCATAAGTCCCACCAGAGACTAGTTCGTTGTCTGAACAACTGACTACAACATTGGCCACAAATGATGCGTTGGAGAAACAGGTCTCTATAGCGAGACAAAGAATCAATGAGCTGGAAGCTCTTTTGGCTGAGAACTCCAAGAGAATCGATGCCATGCGGAAAGAAATCGAGTGAGGGAATAAGGAGAAAGAAAATTAGGAGAAAGCCATGAACGAAATCAATAGTCGCTTGAAAGGTAATATCACCCTCATGGAAGCCAGACGATTAATCTGGGCAGAGATCATCACGGAGGTGAAAGGGAATTGGGCATTTTTAAACTTCATTGAGGAGGTAAAGTCGTCCATGCTTTATCTCAAAAGAAAGCTTCATGAGGGGAATACTGATGCATCTAGAAGAGTTCAAAACACAAAGAGTTATATCTCTTTCCTGAAAGGGCTGATACCTGAAGACGTGGTGAAACACGGTATAACGAGCAGGTTCAAGGAAGCCGCGGAATGTCAAAAAATAATTGAGAAGGATTCTGCTCGCAGTATAGCTTCAAGTACCTTGGAGAACGTGGCGGTCCATTTAGAACGGTTTGAAATTATGTGGGTTGAGATAACAACTCCCGGGCTTCCATCATGCTGGGGTCCTACCCCCGTCATATTACAACCATTACCAGCTTATGAGGCATGTCTTAGGGAGGAGATGAACTGAACCAATGTACTTTCAGACAAATCCACTCAGCTGAAACCCGAGACTATAGTTTCAACTCTCCGCAAGGAATTTTCCCTCCTGCACCTGGTGAAGCACAAAATTCCTGCTGATGCAAATTTCGATGATCTCACTGAAGCCTATATCAGAGTGGAAGGTTTCACGTCAATGCCCGAACCTACAACAGACAATCAGCAAAGGTGCACCAAATATGCCAGCCTGTTAGCCAACTCATCATCAAATTTCCCACCACCTGTGTCAGCAACCGCATCAACTACGTCGCACCAGTGAACATGGTTAACTCATGATTCAGCCCTAGTGGCCTTTATTTTTATTTTACTTTGTTACTTTCAAATTTCAAGTGGAATTCACATTTCACTCCTGCATTTTACTTCTTGTTAAAGATAGTTTTAAATATTTTGTTTTGAAACGGCCGTGAGCCTAACTGTAAATGATGAGAAGCTCCATCCCTCATCATGAATTTTGGTTACTTTTGATTAAGACTTCAAACTAATTACTAGGACGCGAGGAAGACATTTTTCCAAAAAATATCTTCCCGCCCTCTGATTATTCATCTCTGTGAAGTATTTTAGAATCCAACCCTCTTTACAGCAAGCTGCCTTTGAATTGTCTGATACGTTTCTATTAGGAATTCACACTTTGCCTCTGCAGTATTGCTTTCTTTGTGTTGAAGTTTTGAGTATTTTGGTTCCATCCAAATTAAACTTTCTTTTTTACATGACATAGCACGAGAGACTTTTTCGGATAACTTCCCATGTTATATCATATGCTCCTTGCTATACAAGATGTCCTAGGCACTGGTCTTTCACAACTCAAGGCTGTCTCTAGGAATGACAACACCCCAAACAAGGAACAATACCAAAAATGAGCACATGAGGAATCGTGCGCTCATCTGCAAATTCATTAGTAACTAACTGGCTAAAAAGGCCCTTGTCCACTAGATTACAATGATATGGAAGCTGAAAACCCATTACAAGGTGGAATTAGTCTCCAAATATGATTTACATGTGAAAAATGGATAGGGCGCTTTAACCCAAATAAAGAGGAATTCTCATGGGAATCAGTGTGGATTTTCCTCTTCTTGCTCCCACAAAAGTACTGGGATCCTTAAACCCTAGCTAAAATTTGAAATGAGTTAGGTAAATTTGTCTATCTTTCAAAAAAAAAACTAAGAAAGGAAGGCACACCTCCTACATAATGATTTTCATCTACATGAACATCTTTGGCACACTCTTGGAGGCCATAGGCTTAGAATCATAGGACATTTACTAGATCCAAATTCTCAAATATGAGAATGTCCCCTCCCGATGCAGGAAATTCCATGAGCATAACCATCTCTTTTGATATTTCCCTCTCAATTCTCCCAAGAAAGGCCCAACTAAAGCAACAGTCAAGGACGAAGAAGGATTCACCAAGATCCCCTCTAAGAAACAACATAAAAATAAAACCAATGTGCCCACTACCCCTAAAAGGAAAAAAAACAACAACAAATTTGAGGTGCTCATAGATCTACAAGACAACTAAGAACCCCCAACTTCAGCCCCAACACATGATAATGCCCAATAAGTATCAAGGATGCAACACATGAAATATGAAATAGTGCTACTAAGCATCAACATGGAAAAAGCAATGGGTAAGAATATGGAGGGTGATACCCCTAATCAATGAGAATATTCAAGCATCAGAGAGTGTATATTTCCATAGTTTTTCATATTGAAGACTTATTTTGGATGAAATTGTGTTGAGGACGTTTAATCTTTTCCAATTGTGTTTCATGCATTTACCCAAACAAACTTTCAACTCATCATTGTTATCTATCCATGATTCACGGTAAGATGTAAATCATCCAACCTCTTCTTCAGGCCTACACATGTCCACCTCTAATCGTGTGATCATTGTTTTTAGTAGTTAATGTACTCCTAAAGTCACCTTCAATCCCATCCTCTGTTAACACCCACCCCTTGATCTCCCGAGCTCCCTTGAAAACACTTTCATCATCCATTCTTCCCCTACAGCTAAGATAGGTGTTGCACCATGAGCTCCTAAAGTCACCTTTGATCCTCTCCTCTCTTCATGCCCACCCCTATACCTCACGAACTCAATTGAAAACACTCCCATCGTCCACTACTCCCTTGTAGCTAAGACATGTGTTTCACCCGACATGCACCCATCCCTTGAATTTTTAAACTCTGGGGTCAACACTTCCCTAAACCCTTACAATCAAGATGATCAATGTTGTGTCCAATCTTCTAATTCACCTTCAAATTTTGTAGTTTATAACTCTATTGTGGATGTTAACGATTATTTCCCTTCTAAGCTTAATCATTATTACAATTATACTATTAAATATTATTTTAATAACAATTCATCCATATTCCCTTATAACTTGTTTTGTTATTCAATAAATAATATGATCCATTATAAGTCTAACAAAAATATTTTAGTAAATTCGTTTATTAATTCTAGAAAATACAAAGTTGATAATAAATTTTTTGATAATTAATCTTCTCTTGGTCTCTTTAATTCCAACGAAAAAAAAATCTTATTCTTCCTCCTCCTTGTACAATATATATTTAAATCCTTTTAATAATAATTATTCCAATAATAATAACCAACCTATTAATCTTATAACTTATGCACATTATAATAATCAAATTTTAAAAGCCTCAGTTAATTGCCAAAATGATCAAGATTATACCAGTTCCCCTATTAATGGTACTCAAGTTAATATTCCCTTAGTTTCTTCTTTTTCACCTCCTCCTCCTAACATAAGTGTTCCCCCTCACTCCCTTCCATAGAAAGCTTTAAATCTTCCTTTGTGGTGAATCTCTCATCCTATGAGCTTGATTCCTATCCCTTCTCCCATTGGAAAAATAATTCAATTTTGCCATAGCCCCTTACAAGATCCCTATTGAAGAGATTATCTATTCCATTGAGCTTGTGTGTCAAAAACTTCCTTCCCATACATGAAATAAATTTGACAAGAGTGTGGCATAGTTATTTTTTGAGTTAAACTCTCTAAGCCCAATTTATCCAAAGACAAAATCCAAGCCCTTAAATTCCTTAACAACAACAAAGTTTACATTCTCATCCTTAAGGCGAATAATGGGAATTCCTCTGTAGTTATGAACATTAAAGACTATGAAGCCAAAATGCTTGATCTTCTCCCTTATTCTGCTTAAAAAATCCTTCCAAAAAACCCCATAAAATCCATTACTTAGATTACAGTCACTAAATCCATAAAATCCTCTTCTATTGATGCCTCCATCCAACAATGTCTTATAATCCATACCCCCCAAACCCCTAGAATCTATGGCCAAGAAAAAATTCACAAACCTAAAGTTCCTCTTAGACCCATTGTTAGTGCCATAGGAGCCCGCATCCACACTATGAGTGGGTATCTTGCTTCCAAGCTTCAAAAATTTGTTGGGTCCACCCCTGTTGAAATATGTAACTAGGTTTGGTCATCATAATGTCTTATGTAAATTTGATTTTATTTATTTGATGTAAAGAGAAAAGGAAAATTTATTAGTGTTATTTTGTAGCATGGGTTTCATGCTCAAGGTTGATTTACTTATAGGTCAAGCACCCATTGTGTTATTCTAGGGCTTTGTCATAAAGTCAAAGATTCAAGAGTCATTGTAGTATGTAAATATCATATTGGGCATCATGTATCAATTAAAATAAATTTATTATGTGTCAAAATACTCAAAAGACCCCCTCCAAGACCAAGTTAGACTACCCACAGTAAAAAAATCAGCCTGCAAGCAGAGATAGGTTGGCTTCATTAAGGTTGTTTGAGCTACATGAAAGGTATATATAAGTGTGTCATCAACCTAATTTTGGAAAAACACATTAGATCAAGAAAGAAGAAAGTTTTATCACTAAGAAAATGAAGTGTAATAGCCAGCAAAAAGAGGGGAAAAAAAGGAGAAGATAGATCTAAGTTTTGGGACATGTTTTAGGGCTACATTCTCCCACATGTGTGAAGGGTCTAGGGCATAATTTTTTGCAGAAAATTACAACCGTAAAAGGAGCCAAAATTACGTGTTAATAAGAATCAATTTGAAGAATTAATTGATAAGGAGAAAGAAGACGCCCAAGAAAAAGAGAAATGAGATATATTTTATCATATTCCAACAACATGTGTGATCTAGGGTTTCTGCAATTAGGCTAAAAATTGAAGTCCTAAGTTGCAGGTCCAAAATTGAGGTTGAGGGAGAAGCAACATCATTTTTTAAGAAAGTTTGACTAGATTGAATTAGTGAGAAGAAAGTTCACATGAAAGGAATATATAAGTGTGCCATCAACCTCATTTTGGAGAAATACATTCAATCAAGCAATAAGCAAGTTCAATCACCAAGGAAATGAAACATAATAGAAAAAAAAAGAGTACAACAAAAGGAGAAGAGAAATAAATTTTGGGACCTATTTTAGGGCTACATTCTCCCACATGTGTTAAGGGTCTAGGGCATCATTTGTTACAAAAAATTACAGTCATAAAAGGAGTTGAAATCAAGTGTCAAGAAGGATCAATTTGAAGACTGAATTGCTGAGGAGAAAGGAGATCCCCAAGAAAAGGATAAAGGATATATATCTTACAATATTCCAACCATGCTTTCGAGCTAGGGTTTTTGTCGTTCGGCCAAAAATTGCAATCATAAGTTGTAGGTCCAAAATTGAGGTCGAAGGGGAAGATGCATCAATTTTGAAGCAAGTTTGACTGGGTTGACTTAGTGCCATAGGAGCCCCTACCCAAGCTCTCAGTCAATATCTTACTTCCATGCTTCAACAATTTGTTGGGTCCTCCCCAGTTGAAATATGTAACTAGGTTCAGTCATCATAATGTCTTATGTAAAATTTATTTTATGTATTTGATGTAAAGAGAAAAGTATAATTTATTATCTTTATTTTGTAGCATGGGTCTCATTCTCAAGGTTAATTTATTTATAGTTAAAGCACCCATTGTGTGAATCTATGGATTTTTCATAAAGCCAAAGAGTCAAGAGAGTCATTATAATATGTAAATACCATATTAGGAATCATGTATCTAGTCAAATAAATTTATTATTTGTCAAAAGACTCCCTCTGAGACCAAGTCGGCCTACAAGCAATCAACAGTTCGACCTACAAGAAAAGGAAAGTCAGCATCATTAAGGTTGTTTAAGTTACATGAAAAGTATATATAATTATGCCATCAACCTCATTTTGGAGAAATACATTTGATCAAGCAAGAAGCAAGTTTGATCACTAAGGAAAGGAGGCATAATATCTAGTGAAAAGAAGAGAAAAAAAGGAGAAGAGAAATCAAAGTTTTGGTAACTATTTTAGGGCTACATTCGCCCACATGTGCGAAGGGTCTAGAGCATCATTTGTTATAGAAAATTACAATCATAAAAGGAGTTTAAATCAAGTGTCAAGAAGAATCAATTTGAAGACCGAATTTATAAGGAGAAAGAATATCCCAAAGAAAAGGAGAAACAAGATATATCTTACCATATTCCAATCACACGTGCGAACTAGGGTTTCTGTAGTTAGGCTGAAATTATAGTCATAAGTTGCAGGTCTTAAATTGAGGCCAAAGGAGAAGTTGCATCAGTTTTGAAGCAAGTTTGACTCGGTTGAATTTTTGAGAAGCAAGTTCATCAAGGAGAAGTTGGACTTGGCCTTGGAGAGGTATTTGTCAAAGGTCTTAGTTGTTGGAATTTGTGATTTGAAGATTTTATAAGAAGAAAATCATTCTTGTGGGTTTTCCTCTCAAGAGAAGAGGCTTTAGCCATAGCTAACAATCTATATTTTGTGTTCTATTGTTCTTTTTATCTTAATATTTTGATATATGTTTGATGATAAGTGTTATACAAACAAATCCCTTATGCAGATAGAAGCAATCTCCCTATAATTTTAAAGGAAAACTAGAAAAAAAAAGACATAAGAATATATCTTTCCCTAAGATAACTCTATTTAGGTTATTAAAACTAGAGGAAGAGGATGATGCTCTAACCCTTTTAATGAAATTCCTAATGAAGACCCCAAAATATGTCCTGATGTAGCTCCTCAATTTTCTGATGAAACCGACAAACACAAACATACAAAGGATCAAATGTGTATGCATTATAATAATATAAAATCAGCTTAATATAATGATCAAGTATATTAGAAATTGAAATTATCTTAATAAATACATGATCATAAACCATCCATAATTCCAATAAGACAATAAAATGAGAAATAGTATCTAAATCTATTATTCAGGGATAAAAGAGAATCCTTACAACTAAGCCTTGATGTCATGAAGGTTCTTCCCAAATGCCTATAATCTTCCTCCTTGGATGATAAGATTCCCAATCCAAAATTACCAGCAAAATTTTACCATAAGTGAACTCCCCTAACCTTGAAGTCTCAACTCAATTTATAGTACAAATGGAGGAGGTTTCAAACCCACAAAATAAGGATGAGATCCACAAATAGTGGGACTATGGTTCCATGAACCAAGGGAATTATCCCATGTTTAGAGGGATTTGGCTCGAATAGATATGTCTAAGAATATTCTAGTTGGGATATATCCTCCCAACAATGCTTCTAGAGCTTTCTTTTTATTTTTACTTTAGTTTGAGTCAGTTGCATGGTTTTTAATGGGAAACAGAGCGCAGATATGCACAAATATTTATGGCAGTAACAACACATGTGCAAAAATTGACTAGGTTTAGTGCTAAGTCATATTTAAGAGGTCAAAGAGCCATTTAACCTAGAATTAATGATTTGGTCAAGGAATATGAATGTTTTCCTTACAAAGGAGTGTACTAGAAAATATGTATGAATGGCAATAGATCCATTTTAACTGTCAAGTGTCATGGTGAGAAAATGACATGTAATAGATTTCCCCCTAAAGTGTGAATTCTGGAAAGTCATTAAAAGATTGAATGACTTTATCATACCAAATATTGGATCAAAGATACTGGTTGGAAACTTGAAATGAACATTCACATAATTACCACTGAGGTAGGAATTCCCATACTCAGATTAAAAATAACTCAATGTACTGGTACAAAAATAGCCTAGAATCATATTAATAATAGACACAATATGGGCACAACCATCTATTTATGAATTTGTCTACAAAATCATGAATATATAACTCCTCGCGAATTGGATGGATGAAACTAGATCTGGGGTCTTGATCTCCATCTCTCTATTAGTATGAATCTAACCATGTGATTGAATGTCTCGAAGTCAAATATGGTAGAAACCACTTGATTACCGGTCAATGATGAAAATAATTAAAAAGTGAGAGAGAAACCACCAATAATGACAATGGCTCTCAAGGTACTTCAATACAATCGATGAAGTGTGATTATATGATATGTAGTTGAACACTCATAGAGTCTTTCGATCGAAGGTCGATGATGAGAACATGTCATCGAAGGTGAGAAAATTTCCATTAGGGCATGCAAAATTCAAGTTAATGATAATTTTTCTGAATCAAATTCCTAGATAATGAACTGAAGTCGATAGGAAGTGATCTATCGTAGAAGAGCCTACAATGTGAAACTTTCATGTCAAGTTGAATAAATGTTTTTGCAAGGACTAATTTAGGTATGGCCAACGCAAATGGATGCTAATATTTTCAAAGGAATATGAACTGAGGTCGAACTTTTCT
Source organism: Pinus albicaulis (assembly GCA_034641835.2). Lineage (NCBI taxonomy): Eukaryota > Viridiplantae > Streptophyta > Pinopsida > Pinales > Pinaceae > Pinus > Pinus albicaulis. The sequence goes on along the minus strand of CM076584.1, from coordinate 797,291,792 downwards.
TGAACACATAAGGACACGAAAATTGACTTAGTAGCATTTGACTCAACAATAATACCCAAAACTAGTTTAATAATTTCATTGAGGTTTGATTAATAGTAAGACAAATGGATTACACAACCCAGACACAAGTGTGATAGAGTGATGTGTTCAAGAGCAACATGTTTCTCTTAAAATGAATATAAATATGAATACCTTTTCCCAATGCCCCCCTGCCATTACTGGAAAGTACCTCTTTATTTTTTTCAAGCTTGAGGAGGATAACATTTTCTTTTCATGTAAGCTCATCCTTTGGATGAGTCCTCCAAAGTATTTTTAACAAAACCTAGGAAGGAGTGGTTTGTTCCCGTTGCAATCGATGATTCATACATTGTTTAAATTTTATGAGTCAAATGTAGGATTACTCGATGTGATTTTAATATTTAAAGACTTTGAAAACATACAAAGAGAAAAATCATACAGTTCTTTCAACGTAATTTTTTTAACGAGCCTGAAAAAAGTGAAGCTCGGTGTTTTTCAGTTTGAGGGAGTCAGAAGAAAATCTTAAGAAAACTCCACGGTGTCCTTTTTCATGAATTTAGTCCCTCAAGCCTGAAAAAGTATAAAATAATGCAAGAGAGAATTCTATTGACCATGCTTAGTTAACGTACGCCTTTTTTGTAAATAGTTTAATTCAATATATAAAAGAGATAAACTTATACTGAAAAAATGATTGTTCATTTATTTTAACGAGTTCAAATAGTCAAGTACTCGATGATATTTTCATGTTTAGGGAGTCCTAAAAGTGCTTAAAAATGACTCAAGGGTTTCGCTTTTTCATTTTCGAGATTCCATAAAAAGTGACAAATTTTTACTCATAGTCAAAACGATTCATTTTAACATCGCAACTTGTACTCTGCACATAAAAAATCAATGAATCATAATAATTTCTCATCGTTATGGTAAAAAATATTAAAAATTGACTTTTAATAGGTTAAAGGAATAAAATAATAATATTTTATTCACCAAAAACTTATAAAAGTTGAAAAAATTAAGTTATTTTCACCATTTGAGTTTTAAAATAGTTTTAAAGCAGTAAAAGGGATTTTACCACAAAGCTTCTGAAGATGATATCACGCAAACCAGTGAACCAATCGACGAATTGATTTTTCCAGGTAATAGATCTTTTCTATATCTTGCATTTCAAACATTTGAATTTCGTTTTTAGGCTTTAGAATAATTTTTTTGGGAGGTTTATGGTTTTAGAAATCAGCTGCAAGGGTGCACGGTTTCTCCTGATCCAGGCGAAGTACCTTGATAATTTTTTACACATGTAATTATGCTATCTGCATAGTTTTTCATCTGAAAAACTGTGCAAAAACGTGTTGTCTGTTAATAAAAATTGGGGAAGTGCCATGGGTTTTCTAAAACCTCGGAAACCAACCTCAAAAACCCTCAAATTTCTCTCACCCAAGGTTCTAATATTCCTAAATTGTCATTTTTGGGGCTTTTGGATCAATCATGTTAGAGTGGAGAGAACGAGAGCATGAAACTCATGATGCAGAATCCTTGGATAGCCCGACAACCTTGCAGGCTCTCAAAATTTGTGGTCTCTATAAATTTTGGTCGATTCCAAGGATGAAAGCTCAAATGGAGATAATGACATGGCTAGTGACAACCTGGGATATCTAGGAACAATGTTTTGTTATCAGTGATCAGAAAATTTTTATTGACTCTAATAATATTTAATTTTTTATTGGATTATCCCATAGAGGACATGATATTTCTTTGTTTGGCCGGAGGCTAGGTGGGAATCTACAGTCTCCTACCTATGGTGATATTGTGCTCCCAACTGAGTGCTCAAAGATGGCCATATAGATATCGAAACTATCCAATGGCTTTCTTTGAAGATTATCATCTTCACAGTTACAAAATTGTGTGGTGGTGCATCTCCTCACATAACCACAAAGGCCCAGATGCAGATTGCAGTTGTGAGTTCATAGGGAATTGTCTTTAACTGGTGTGAGGGTGTGGTTGTCAATAAGAAAGGACAACTAACTAGATCTAAGGATGGTAAACTGAAGAATTTCGGTTATGGTGCTATCCTTATATTGTTTTCCCTAGAGAAGATTCTACTCCTCATTACACACCAACGTTTGGTAGATACAACAGGACCTAGAGATCCATGCATGTTGTGGTGGGTTTCATTGATGGCTTGTAATGTTGGCGATGGTGACTCAGTTGTGAGATATATAACTCAGTTTTTTGTGTGGCCAAGAAGCCAAATTTTCATGATTGTGGACTTCCCATGTGGAGCGATGGATTACAGGGGCGACCCAGACATGGCACTCCCAGCTGGGATGCAGTGGGATGAAAAAGGTAAAAAATGTCTCATTTTGATGTTTTTGTGATTTTTAAAATTTTATTTGTTTTTAATCATCCAAATCTAATTTTTGAAATGTCAATGTAGATGTAGGCCCAGTCCGACCAACAGGACTATGACGGTTTGACCGATGAGGAGACCAGCCTATAGCAGTTATGCCACCACAACTTGACGCAACGTAGGCCTTGACTGAGTTGGAGCACAAAATCGGAGAGGCTTAACATAGATATTCAAGATACTAGGACCAATGACTTGCCTCTTCAGTACCAAAGGCACGTGGTTGGGGTTCCAGGGCCGATGAGGCAATCGCTACGCCGTGTGGCATGTGCTATAGTTTGCCACCATGATCATCATCATGGATAGCTTATAGTCATTCTAGGGCTACATTTTGTTTTTTGTATCAACATATTCGAACAAGAAAGGATTCGAAGGCCTATGTCCTTGGATGATGCATATTTTTTATATTCTTGACAGAATATTATTAACCTAATTATGACTACTACTTTTATTTTTTGAGTATCTTGTTCCTTATGGATATTTTTTTTTTTTAATTTACTTTAATTTCTCAAATGTATATTTAGCAATTTATTGGCCAATGCATCAGCTAATTTTTTTGAATTTCTTGAAATGTGTTGATATTCGATATAATCAAATTGTCTTTCCAAGAGACAAACCCTTCAAAACATTCTTAACATTGATGGACTTCTAACTATATAGACACCACTTAAATGTAATACAATGAGTTGTGAATCTAAACTAACAATCAAATGTCGAATGAAAAATGAAATGGCATCATATAATAGCTCAATGACTACACTATACTTTGTTATGTTGTTCATTGTTTGACCAAGGCATATCCCATGAATAGAAACTAACTCATCAATGGGTGAATAGATGACCCAAGTTGTAGAAGATAAATTTTGAGTACTATGACTAGCTCCATCAACAAAGAAAATGTAAGTTTGAGGAAACGTAGTGATCCAAGTGGATATTGGTGGCCACCCACCTATTCTATTTGGACCCCCACCATTAGTTCTTTCAGTTTTTCAGTTTCATCACAACTTACTATTTTTAGCAGTTTTTCGGGTCTTGAACTTCTGAAGCCGTTTTGAGGCCCTAAACAAAGTTTTTGGGAAAAATGGGAGTGATATTGAAGTTCCTTAAATTTTTCTCACGTCAAAAGTTTTAATACTCAGATAGATATTTTTAACGAGGTATTGAACGCGTTAAATAGAGATCATATGTCAGTTATGTCCCTGGGAAGTTTATGTACCAATTTACCCAAATGAGACCCATAGTTTTGGACGTTTAGTGTTTTCCATTGTTTCTCAACAATAAATAAGCCTTTGAGCCTCATTGTAACACAGTTGAGAGGCATGTAGCTGCCACATATCTTCTCAGAGATAAGCTACCAATGCCCTAGCTAGTTTATTTTCATTATGTCTGTAAGCATATTTCCACTGCATTTATGTATTTATGTATATTTATATATTTTATTGTGGTCCTGCATAAATATAGATCAGTAGTATTAGAGCGGTCTGCGCTTTCTCTATTTTTCTTTGCATGTCCCCAACGAGGTCAGGGTATGAGTTAGGGCTCGATCTGGTTGAACCCTTGCAAGAATATCCTCGCAAACCTTGACGACATCTCATGACAGAAGAAAAGAAATATGAGGGATTAGGAGATTGTATCAAATTATTTCTCGAAGAGGTCCTCAAGAAACAAAGGAAAATGATGATGGATAGATTTTCCTAGATCCTTCAACAACTACCCACCAGCGGTGCATCTAGATCCAAAAACCACTCTGGAGGCTCCTCTGCTTTCAAGGTACAGGTGAACTTCGAAATTAATATATTTGAATTCCAGATAGATGAAGATGCCATAAATAGATGGTTTAATTTGCTGGAAGGGTATTTCTGGGTCCATGATTTCTTCGACTGAGAAAATATTACTTTTTGACTCCTCAAAGCTGCCCCCCATGTATAAGACTGGTGGGAAACCTATTGTGAGCATAAGGACGAGAGGGAACCCTCTCTGTTCTCGGACACACCCACTTGGAATTCATTTTGAGATGGAATCAAGGAACAATATTACCCTTTGGGGAGATATGAGGACAAGTACATCCAATGGACCATGCTGCATCAGCAAAGGGATCAATATGTACACGAACTGATGAATTTTGTCCATACCCTACGCACAAAGTTTGGTATTAAATATTCAGAGAGGAATTTGGTGCTTAAGTACCATAGTTTTTTACAGAGATATATTCAGGAGGAAATGGAGTTATTCGACATTACGTCACTTGGCACAACATATCACTATGCTGCTAAGATCGAGCAGAAATTTAAGCAGAAGAAGCGAGACTTTGGATCCGTGAATCCTAAGCCAAGGAAAGGCACCCTAGAATTGCAGAATAAGGAGAAAATCCAAAGGGGGGGACTCAAAACAACACCAAAAATCCAAAGGACACGGGGAAGTGGTGTGAATTTCATAACAACCCCACTCACAGCACAAATGGGGCCAAACAGTCGCAGGTGGCTGAACTAAAGGCACCCGAATCAGATGCATGTTTTGATCCCGAGTCAAAACCAGACAAGGGCGATGACAAAGGGAATCAGAGCGTTGATTCAGATCCCAGTGAAATTATTTCCACCAACAAGCTCTAGAGGGAGGATCTCGAGGATCTAGAAGAGGAGGGGCACCCTTCCATTCGTAGATATGGGTGAAGGGTTCTCCACTATAATTCTTCATCGATAGCGGAAGCCAAAATATCCTCATTTTAGCAAAGTTCATGAAGCAGCCTGGCCTACTGACCATAACACACTTTCAACTGTATATCATTGGGTGGCTTCAGCAAGGAAGAGATCTTCACATCTGCCAACAGTGCCACCTTTCGTACAACATCAAGCCATTCACGAATGAGGTACTATGTGATGTTTCTCCTCTTGATGTATCTGATGTATTATTGGGCCAACCATACTTGTGGAAGTGACATGTTTTGTATGATTCTAGGCCTTGTTCTATTTTATTACTTTGGGAAATAAATTGTATAGGATACCAGAGGTAGTACTACCTCCTTCCATATCTTTGACTATTGCAAAACAACACAGTGAGATTGTTTCTCAAACCAGGAAATTTATTTTCATTACAATTCGCCCACAGGGCAAGAAGAAGATTATGGCCACAACCTCTAAGTAGGGTTCCCATGCACAACAACATCATATGGAAAATGTCATGGAGGAATATGAGGACATTTTCTCCTCACCCACAGAGGTTACTCCATTGATATGACCCAAGGCGCGCCACCGCCTGATGTTTCCATACCTAATGTGACCACAGAGAGATAATACACACATGTACTATCTAATGTTGATAAAGCAACCAAATTTATGGAACGCATCCAGCATGTCTGCTAGAAGTTCTATGACATCTTCGACAAATCCAATAACAAGTTCAGCAGAATTTGCCTCATCTCATGGAGCAACTCAATGCAATGGGGACCATTGCTTCCTAAGGGGAGAGGAATGATCTAGGTGGATATTGGTGGCCACCCACCTATTCCATTTAGACCCCCATTATTAGTTCCTTTAGTTTTTTAGTTTCATCACAACTTACTATTTTTAGCAGTTTTTCAGGTCCTAAACTTCCAGAGTTGTTTTGAGGCCCTAAATGACATTTTTTGGGAAAACTGGGAGCAACATGGAATTTTGTTGGATTTTTATCACGTCCAAAGTTGTAGTCCTTAGATAGATATTATAACTAGGTATTAAGCGCTTCAAACGAAGATCATATGCCGAAATTACATCTTCGGGAAGTTGATGTACCAATTTACCCAAACAAGGCCCATAGTTTTGGTGCTTCATCTCCTAGGGTTAGGTTTTTGGATATTTAGGGTTTTCCATTGTATCTTAAAAATAAATAAGCTTTCGAGCCTCATTGTAACACAGTTGAGAGGCCTGTAGCTGCCACATCTCTTCTCATAGATAAGCCACTAGCACCCTAGCTAGTTTATTTTCATTATGCCTGTAAGCATACTTTTGTTATTTTATATTAATTAAATGAAGTATTATTTCTGCTGCATCTATGTGTTTATGTATATTTCTGTATTTTATTGTGTTTCTGCATAAATCCAGATCACGTCAACACCTTCATATAAAGAGTAATCAAGATAATCAGGAAAATTAGTAGAGACTTGTAAGAAACATAACTAATCTACGACACACGCTTCTAAATATTATATGTAATGTACAAGAAATATCTCCACGGGATAAATCATGCATAATGCCTCTTTAGATATAGACCATTTATGGGCTCTCCTAAAGAGACATAGTCATAATCAACTAATTCATAGTCTGATTTAGCTAGTACATGTTTAATAGTGTAAGGGTCTTGCCACATAGGTTAGAATATACCAACGCCTAGCTTATCATGTGCTTGATAATAGACTAAGACTAGGTCACCTTCTAAATAGATGTTGATGCAGGAGCATCATGGTTCCAAATTTTGTACATTTAGTAGAATCTAGGGGGTCTTATGTTTTCAAGGGATTTGGTTCCCTAAGTATTTAATTAATGTAATTTTAAATGTTTTGAGTGATTTTATGTGAGACGTTTGTAAATGTTCTCAAATGTAGGAGAACATGAGAGATTTAGGCTAGTTGAGATTTCATAGGGATTGTAAATCCTAGACATAGGAATTAGTTGATGATTTTGTGGATTTAGAGGATTCTTACGATTTAGTTGAGAAGATTGAGGATCCAAACTAGAATTGTTTGTAGAACCTTTTGTATATATTTGTAAGCCCCGAAGGCATTAAGAGACCATATTCTTAGATAGGTAATAGAGAAGATTTGATTATAAGCCTATGGGCATAGAGAGAGAGCAATGAGAGAAGGCCATTTTTAAAGAAAATCAGGCCAAGAGGTGGTTTATTACTGTAAATATTTTTTTGTGAATATAAAACTCAATTCTGAGTTTATGTGGGTGCAGTGAGTTGAGGTACTTCTCGATATGTTAATGAATTATAAAATTGTGGGTGTAATCAGAGTTTTTCACCTAATGCAGGTGTTTTAGCTGAGTTTGAGGAGGATCAGATTGAGAACAACATGAAAAGGCATTGTAGATATTAAATAACCAGAATAAAGCTCAGGAGGAAGTTAACACCCTGGAAAAAGAAGTGAAGTCGTAGTGATTAATTTAGAGAGAATTTGTGTTATTAGATTCCAGCCAAGAGGAGAAAGCAACTACATTCTTCCGAAGGCCACAACCATGATTTTCCTTTAAAATCCAGAGGAAGCGTGAAGGTTGAAGATGGACGGTGGGGATCAAATCACATAATTGAAGTGAGAGAGATGGATGGTTAGGATCATATCACAGAGATGAAGTGGAGATTGAAGGTCAATATCTTATCATAGATCTGAAGTGGGAGATGGATAGTCCAGATTAAATCACAATCCCAGTGGAATATCATACATCGCTATTAGTGATTTTTATATTTATAAGTTAAGTTATCACAATTTAATTGTTGTAATATTTGATGCCAAAAGAATTGGAGTTTGCGATGCGATGAGTAAATGTGCTAAGTGCCGATGAGGTAAATGTGAAAAGTTCCGAAGTATGTTATGTTTACTGATTTGTGAAATCACAAAATTGAAAACATTGGAATATATGTTATGTGCAATTGGGGGAGTTTGTTAATTTATTCGATCTGCGATGAGTTGAAACCCAAAGACAGAGGAGAAATTTTAGATCAGGGCATAGATCAATAGACGAGGTTTACAGAAGAGATCGGCGATGCGATTGTGAAATTGCAATGAGTTAAATTTTGCGATCTGCGATATGGTGAGTTTTGCGGTGTGTGATAAAATGCTAAAGGTAAGAGCTTTGGTATTGAGAAAGGCGATAAGGTAAGTTTAAGCATTAATGTTAACATTCACATATGAAATATTTTTTTGGGTTATGACCCGAGGTCCCACAAATCCTGTTTCCATGTGTAAATCGAGGTTATTTGGCATAAGGGAGCTTCCACGTAAATGTTTTTTTTAAAGATTAAAGTGAGTTTCTAAAGGTTCCTAGAGATACATGAACCTATCCTCGGGTTTTGGGAAAAATAATTCTTAGTTCTGCACATTTGGGTATTTGCATCCATATGGATGCATCATTTTTGGTATCAGAGCAGTAAAATCTCTTTTTGGAGAAAGTTAGAGTAGAGTTATGTTCTTGAAGTTGTATGTGCATAATACAATTGTGATTTTAGGAAGAAGGAACAGATTTTAAATCTGACAGGCAGTAGACACACAGAGATAAAAGTGTGGCAGAATATGGAGAGTAATTGATACTCTTGAAGATAATTTGCAGAGACAAAGGAATAGAGAATAGTCCATTCAAAGTGCAGATGAATGGTGGAATAAGATCATGCATAGATATTGAAGGTGAAATGGTATGTTTTTATTTTAACTCTGGTTTGAGAATATGTTTGCATATTTTAGGTTGTAGACAAAGAGGGAATATCTCAGCAAAAGAACAACAAAAGGAACTGTAAGAAGAAGGAATAATTTTGTTCTTGAAGGAAAAGTAAATTGGATACTCTGAAGAAAAGTGGCAAAGAACCTAAATGTTCCAGCTGAAGGTTGGACAGATAGGACAAGAGTGTTCTCAGAAGAAAGTGGAATTGTAGAAGCCAAGGAGTAAAGGAGTTACTCAATATAGGTTCGAAATAAAGAGAACCAGTGTTGCCAAAAGAACGAGATCAAAGAAGAGAGGACTTGGTGAGGTACTTGCAGTAGGTATAGAGACTTGCTGAGAAAGAGAGGCTTAGTGCAATTCACAAGTGAGCAAGATGAATTTCATAAAGGAGGGGAAGTCAATGATCACTGAAATTCATTATAGAGGTTCAGAGGAAAGCCATAGAAGAAGGAAATATGCCAAGGTAAAAGGCATATAGAAGATGAGTCAAGAGGAGATTGATAGAAAGAAATCTGAGATAAAATTCCATCTTGAGTTATTGATGGAAATGTTACAGAGAAGTAAAGAAGACCATAGGTATACTTATATAATGAGAAAGAAGGTGAAATGGCACAGGCTACAAGAGAAGAGAAAGTATTAGGTGAATACTCAGTTAATAGAGGAGCTTAGAAAGCTTGAGCAGACAATGGATGTTAAATTGAGGTCGGAGAAGCTCAAATGAGTTGAGCTACAACCAAAGAAAGTTGTTGGAGAAAGTGATGAAGAAATTGAAGGAAAATATAACAGAGAATATGTGAATTATGATGATAGTTTTGATGAAGAGTGGATGACTGGAATATCAAATGAGGTTGAAAAGCTTCATGGTTTTAATACTAATGAGTTTTGTATGTTTGTAGGTTACCCAAGAAAATGGGAAAGATAGTTACTGAATACTGTCAGAGCAGACAAAAATATGTTTTTTGAAAACATAAAAGAAGAATAAAGTGGAATTTTTTAAGAAAAAGGAGATAGAACAGTAGTGATTCATAAGGGTAATAAATGTGAAAGTTACCCACAGGAATCTGTTGGGATGAGAGCAAAAAAAGAACAATCACTGAAGATTGTTGAAATTAAAGATGATATGGAGAAGGAACAATTACTGAAGATTGTTCAAAAGAAAGAAGAAGTCTACACCGAAGATGCAATTAAAAGGCATGATGAAGAAAAGGTATTTATTGTGCCTAATGAGATTGGAATTTTTAAACATGATGATTTAGACATGTGTTTAGATTTAGCAGATGGAGAAGGGTCATCCGATGATTGGTCAACAACAAGTGAAGGTATTGAAAACTGTGTAAAGTTTCCAAATTCTACTCCAATTGAAGTTGTTGAGTTATATATAAATTTAGACCTCCAAAGAAGAAAGTTGGAAACACAAAGGATATATACTCAGGATGAATTGCTGAAGAAGAAAGACAAAGAAATTGTCATGAATGATAATCATGAAGAAGAAGTTATTAGTTTCAATAAACAGAGTCAGAAGATTGTCTTGGAAGACAATTTAGAAACAATTGAAAAGGTGAAAAAGATTATAGAAGATAGAGTGCAAAATTATATAGAAGACAACAATGAAATTTTTGTAAGGAAAAATTATGAGGTTTCTAAGTTGGGAGAAGCTAAGTATAACAGTGAAAAAGAGGGTAAAGATGTAAGGATGGTAGTAAGAATCCAACAACTCCAAAGTGAAGGTAACAAACAATTGTTTGAAGATGAATGGACAGAGTGTAGCAACAAATGCGACAGACTGATTACTAGTCATAAGATAAACTAGACATGGAGATTGAAAGAATAGGAAGGTCGATGATTGAAGTGTCTCAGAAGAAGACAACAGCAAGAAAGCAAAGCAACATCAACAAGATAAATACAAAAACAAACTGTGAGAACATATCCAGTGGGGCAATGTAGCATAAAGTATGGAGACCTGGAGAACAACAACAAACAAAAAAACAACAAAAAGGAAGAGAGGCAACCAAATATAGACTAGAGAACATGTTTTGGGATCCAGGAGGAATTCCATCAGCATTGAAGACACATGACCTAGAGTTCATGATTGTTTTCTACCTTGAAAGTTTGATGCAAGAGCATCATGGTTCCAAATTTTGTACATTTAGTAGAATCTAGGGGTTCTTATGTTTTCAAGGGAGTTGGTTCCCTAAGTATTTAATTAATGTAATTTTCAATGTTTTGAGTGATTTTGTGTGATACATTTAGAATAGGATTTAATTAAATATTGTCAGGAATTTTTGTAAATGTTCTCTCATGTAGGAGAACATGAGAGATTTAGGCTAGTCGATATTTCATAAGGATCATGAATCCTAAACTTAGCAATTCGTTGATGATTTTGTGGATTTAGAGGATTCTTAGGATTTAGTTGAGAAGATTGAGGATATGAACTATAATTGGTTGTAGAACCTTTTGTATATATTTGTAAGCCTCGAAGACATTAAGAGACCATATTCTTAGATAGATAATAGAGGAGATCCGATTGTAAGCCTATGGGCATAAAGAGAGAGGAATGAGAGAAGGCCATTTTTAAAGAAAATCAGGCTGAGAGGTGGTTTATTACTGTAAATATTTGTTTTTGAATGTAATACTCAATTCTGAGTTTATGTGGGTGTAGTGAGTTGAGGTAATTCGTGATATGTTAATGAATTATAAAATTGTGTGTGTAATCAGAGTATTTTGTCTGACGTAGGTGTTGTAGGTGAGTTTGAGGAGGATCGGACTGAGAACAATGTGCAAAGGTGTTGCATAGATTAAATAACCAGAATAAATCTCAGGAGGGAATTAATGCCTTGGAAAAAGAAGTGAAGTCGCAGTGATTACTTTTGAGAATATTTGTGTTATCTGATTCCAACCAAGAGGATAAATCGACTACATTCTTTCGAAGGTCGCAACCATGATTTTCCTTTAAAATCTAGAGGAAGCATGATGGCTAAAGACAGACGGTGGAGATCAATTCATAGAATTGAAGTGAGAGCGATGGATGGTTAGGATCATATCGCAGAGATGAAGCAGAGATTGACGGTCAATGTCTTAATGTAGATCTGAAGTGGGAGATGGACAGTCCAGATTAAATCGCAATCCCAGTGGGATATCGCACATCGCTATCGGAAATTTTTATATTTACAAGTTAATTTATCGCAATTTAATTGTTGTAAGTTGCTGTTACACTGAAAACTGTCACCTTGACATTCTGCTGACTGTATGAGCTCATTATTACTCATACTTCCTCCTTTTTCAATTCCAATATACCAGCTCCTCATGTCAAGCTTCAAAATCAGAGAAAAATCCCTAAAATCCCCTAAGAATTGGTATCGCACTTTCTCTATGCATTCCCTGCGGTCCCGCACCTAAATCTCGGCCTGCCTACGGAACCATACCGCACGTTCTTTGTGTAATGGGTGCGGACCTCTGTAAAACATAAAAAGGCGAGAAAATGAAGATAAAAAGTGAATTCCAAGTGAATTCTAGAAGATTCTAGACGGGAATTTTTGGGAATGGATACGCTTTGAAGAGGTTCATGCATCCCTCACTTGATGGAGCTAACCCATTGATATAAGGAGCTTATCCCTTTGAAGGAGGATTCTATCCCTTCATATTTGGAATAATAAACTTCCTCTTTTCCACTATAAAAAGAGGCCTTGGGTAGCCTCAAAGGGAGTTCAAGGTTATGAGATTTGAAGTTAAATGCTGTTGAGATTCAGACTTAGTTAACTAAGACTTTCTGTGAGGTTAAATCACTCATCTCCATTTGTCTTAGTTCAAAGAGTGCAATGCTTGTCAAAGTAGAGGAGATTCCTGCTTCGGACCCCGAGAGGACCTGCACAACATCAAGGCACAGGTTGTAAAGGTTTTCTATCTTTGAAGTTAATACAAATATACTCATTTCTCTCATTAAACTGTCAATTCATGGTTTATGTCGTAAATTCCTTGATCATTATGATAAGTATGATTTGTAATAATGTCTATACAGGTGCTGCTTAATCTTTTTGCTTGTTTGTGATTGCAGATATACGAGGAACGTTCTTTCAGTGCACGGGAAGGACTTCAACAAAATCAAGCAAGCGTTGGACATAAGGTAGGCCTTACACCCATATAGTGTTTTTATAAATCTTATATGCTTAGAGAGAGATTAGTATAATTGGCTGTTTGTTGCTAGTTACCTTTTGTACTAGAGAGATCGGTCTTGTCCACAAGACGGATTAATCTACACAACAAAATGGCGACTCCACTGGGGAAGAACTTGTTGTTTTTGGTTCTCTTTGATTTTTGACTTGAGAAAACGTTTTTTCTGGTTTTTGATTGATTCACATCTGTTTGGGTACTTTAGATTTTTTCTGTTTTTGAAAATTTAGAAGTGTTTTGAGTTTTTCTATAATTTTTGCTAGGACCGCACTCTGCATAACTTTGACAGTGCGGGCAGTTTCGCACATTCTTTATAGAATACAGTGCGAGACTGCACCTGTCAACACTGCTTACATGTGGACCCTGTAAAAATTTTAGAAAATTTCTAGGTTTCTTTTTCTGGTTAATTTTTAGATCTTTGGTTTCTGCCCAGACTGTTTATTGTGTCTATCAAGAATTCATTGTGTATGAACTCCAACAGTGTTAGTGTTTTGATGATTTTCTAGAAGATTTTGCCGATTGGATTATTTTTCCTGCTTGGTCTTTGTAGTGATTTGAACTTTTGACAATTTGCAGTATCTTATATTACATTGATCTCTTTTTGTCTTTTGAATCCGACCTGATTTTGGAAACATCCTATGTTGAGAAATTAAGCCGTTTGATTTCTTTGCAAATCTTCGAAAGAACTTGCTTCAAAGTTTTGAACTTCATTCTTTGAGTGTTTTGATCTGTTTGTTATCAGAATGAATAGATTCTTAGTTTACTGAACAACTAAGAGAAACATTCATAAAAAACTCTAAAAAGCTTTTACTCAATTTAGATTAGTTCTCAAGTTTAGTTTTTATAGTTTTGAATAGTTTTAATTTTTGTAGATTTCTTTCGAAAGAGAATTGTTTTGTAGCTTCTTGTTTGGAAAAGAAAAAAGTTTTTTCTTGTGAGCTTTGATAGTTTATTGAAAAGACAAAATAGTTTCTTTCAATTAGTTTTCATGTTTGAAGAAGGAATTTAAAGGTTGCATTCTCTAACTCTTCTTTAGATAGAAATTTCATTGAAAGAAAAAAGAATTGAATATCATCATAGGTGCAATTTAGTGTTTTTGGAAGTCGAGTCTTCACATCATACAAAGTTTCATTTCCGCACCCATTGACTTAAGAAACAGCTCTTAAAAGTAACGCTTAAATAAAATTCATCTAGTAATCTTTTTATTTCTAGGGCTCTCATCACCAACATAGCTTAGGCTAGTATCTTGGAGTAGGGAGTAGTTAACTCTCCAAGATAGTTAAAACAAACAAGTAGATATATCTTGCGGTAGGAAGAATTCCAGTTGTTGCATGTATGCTCTGGGAAGCTCCTCTTAAAGGAGTTAAGCACGAGATCATATCTGAACCAGTGGGGTAATCAATCCTTCCTCATTGGGAACAATAGAAGATATACACGTATTAAAAACGGTAAACCTCGGATAGACCATTGTCGAGGAGCCTGGGGTCACTTGTCGGTAAACCTTGGATCTTTTCAAGGAGCCTTCAAGGGGATTGAGCTTTGTTACTCTGCCCTTGCATGTGTGTCGGATCGTAGACTGTTCCCCCAGGTATATTTGTTTCAGTTGGTAACCTTAGAGGCCATAATCTTTAGGATTCTTTCCTAAGGTGACGGTGGAGGGCAGATCCCACTGTACCTGGAACAGACGTCGACTAGACTCACTTGGACTCTCTGGGGGGTTCTCTTCACTCGAGATGGTTATGTGAAGAAACTTGTGCCAGTCTGTTTCATTAAGCAGGTTGTCGGGGTAACTGTTCCAACCGCCCTTTCCGTGTTAAAACTCTACTAAGTTGGATTTCATCACCAACTAGTGATTTTAGTACGGAAAGTTACTTGTTTGTGTGTGGTTTGAACTCTTAGATTTTTTAAGCGAGTGATTCAATTGTTTGTTTCTTAGAGACTTTAGGTGTTTTCATTGAAATTTTTCTTTGTTTGCGTGTGATTAGATAATTTTTCATCGTGGCGGAATTGCCGAGACAATCTTGGAGAATACAAGGGAAACCCCCTGAATTTACACCAGGTCATCTTGAAGGGCTTCGAGCTCTGGTACCACACAGTAGCCGTAGACTTAGATCAACAGAAGCTGAAAGCTCTGCTATTGTGATACATCCTGATCATCAAATTCCTACAACAGAATATATTCAAGAACCGATTTCAGTTTCTGAAGTCACTGAAAATATTTCTCCTTTTGGTGAATTATCTGACGAACCTGAAATCTCTGAACCTGAAACTGAATCTTCTGTGTTAGAAACATCCTCAGGATTTATCTCACCAACTTCTAGCGATCCAGGTTCACCTAGGGTAAGAAATATCATTATAGAAAATCTTCCCTCTGGACTTATTTCTATTGAAGAACTTACTAATCCAGACGAAGACATATCTCTTCCCAACTCCCCTCAATCGTTAAATCTTAGGGAGTGTGAATCTATTTTATACAGCCCTATTCGAACTAATCCTTGGTATCTCTCTTTAACCGATTTTTTAGAGAATCTAGGTCTTGCTTTTTATCCACCTCGAGTTCCATTTCATCCTACACCCAGAGGTTATTATCTGTCATCTATTATGGCTGGTGATTCATCCATGTTTTCTCAAACACCTGAATCATTTTTACATGGTGGTCCTTCTGTCCCTTCAGGATATCAGTCTTTGTCTGGTACCTTCTTGGGAGCAAATCCTCAACCTATCGAAAATGTGTTATCATCTGGTCTTGATGGACTTAAAATGAAACGTCGAATGCAGAACAAATTTTTATGATGTCTGGTAATATTCCCAATCCTCAAGCTCAAGGAAGTTAGTTTCCTTCTGGGGGGCAACCTCAGGGAACTCAGTTACCGCCTGGGGGGAAACCTCAGGGTAGTCAATTACCGCCTGGGGGGAAACCTCAAGGTAGTCAGTTACCACCCGGGGCACAACCTCAAGGTAGCTTTTTCCCAGGACAAACTGTGGATCCATATTATTTTGGGGGACAACCCCAAGGACAGTACATACCTCAGGGTTATCAACCTCAAGGACAGTACATTCCTCAAGGTCAACCCCAAACTCAATATGCTCCTTAGGGTCCTCAACAACCCCAACTTCAGTACGTGCCTCAAGGTTATCAACCTCAAGGGCAGTACCCAATGCAAGGTTACCAACAGCCTTCTGGTCAACCATCTGTTCAAGGAGCCGAAACTTTACCTTATTATCAACCCTACGTTCAACCAGGTTTTGGTCCTTACGTTCAACCTTCTACGGGACAATACCCCGGAATGATGGTGTGGGATCCGTCCCAATATCAACAGCCTTTGCAGCCTAATGTGCAGTTAACTTATCAACCTGGTCAGCCATTGGTTTCTGGTTCTACTCAGCAACCTGTTCAACCAGCTATTCAAACTCCTGCACCTAGTTCAGTTCAGCAGGCTGGGCCTAGTACACCTCAGACTCCGTCCCAAACTATTGCAACTGCTGCAATGTCTGTTCAACCTGTCACACCTGTTTCTGGAGTATCTGTAGCCCCGAGTTTGGCTATCCCTATATCCGTGCAAACTCCTCAGGTATCTGTACCTCAGTCAGGACCTTCAGTTCAGACTACAGTTCAGATTCCTGCAGGACAAACCGGTACAAGTACAGTTGTTACAAGTCAACCTCAATTTACTTATCAACCGTACCAAGGACAACCGCAATTCGGTCCCTATGTTCAGAATCCGAGCTATCAACCATACCCTGGTTATACTTATCAACAACCTCAGTATGGTCCGATTCATCCTGGTTATCCAGGAGGTTATACAATACCTAATGCTAATCCGATTCCTAGTTATCCTGGGTATCCGCCTCCTGGATCTGCTTTGGCTTCTCAAGGTTTTCGTGACCCTAACCGTCAATTACCGTTCATCGCAACTTTGGACTTACCAGATTTGACGCGCCTTACAAATGATCCTATTTTCTATTATCAGAACTGGCCGTCAATGCCTCATAAGTTGCCCAGTGATATACCAAAATTTGAAGGTAAGTCAGGAGAGGATCCATCCAATCATGTTATGACTTATCACCTTTGGTGTGCATCTAATTCAATTATTGATGATTCGATTCGCTTACGTCTTTTCCAAAGAACCCTCATAGGTCTTGCAGCCAAATGGTATATTGAGTTGCCACGAGGCTCGTTTCATAATTTCAGTCAGTTAGCAACGTCTTTCTTAACTCATTTCCAGTTGCCTCTCAGATACGAAAATGGCACAGAATTATTAACTTCGCTAAAACAATCTACGTCCACGTATATTTCTGATCATATTCATGAGTGGCGACGTAGACGACGTTTAGTGAAAGTTTATATTCCGGATCAAATTTTGGCAGAATGGTTTGTAAAATCATTATTGCCCAAGATCACCGAAGATGTAGCTAAGGCTGGTGTTGTTACTGAAGAGCAAGTAATTTCTCAGGCTCAGTACCTTGACCTCGTCTATACGCAGTCAGGTACTCTACATGAGAAAATTCCCGATCTACCCAAACAAGGTCAAATAGCTGCTACTCCTTCAGGGTCTCATGCCGCTGACGGTATGATTGGTACAGTTAGTTCTAAAAGTAAGAAGAAATCCTCAAAGAATTCTTCTCCAATAATAACTTTACCTGATTCCCCGAAAGGAGAATCCTCTCAAGAAGTTTCTGCCGATATTCATGTCGTTGAAACATCTACGGCAAAATCAAAATCCGGTGGTAAAAAGAAAGGGAGGAATAAAAACAAGAAAAATTCGAAAGAGAAAACAGATAGAGAAGAATCCAATGACGAGAAACGTAAACCTCGCTATCCTTGCTTCATTTGTAAACAAGATCACTTCACGAAAGAATGTCCATATCGAGAAGAAGTTACGAAACTCGTTAAAGGATCGCAACAACCTGCTGTCTTGAAGGATCCTTTTCTAGTTCAAGATAGTAAGATGATTGGTTCTTCCTCGACTACTTTAGAAGAGCCTATTATGATGATGTCTCATGTAAGGATTGCGACGCGATCGCAAGATTACGGTTCTAAGAATCCCGTTGATGGCAAAGAAGGAGAGTCTTCTAATGCCAACGCATCAAATACAACTCCTCCTGTTTCCGGTCCGCTACAGATCGAGAAACAAAATCCAGAATTGATAATCAAACCGCCTACTAAAGGTGTTCTTCGTAAATCAGCTTTCAATCCACATGCGAGAGCTGCTCAGAATTACAACATTGTTGAAGATTTAGCTATTTCTCCTTCAGCAATGTCGGCTTTGGAAGTGCTGCAGTCGTGTCCAGCACAGCGTAAATTGTTATTGTCTACCATAGGAGCTGTTGATGTTAATGATTCTAACCTTATAATCTTCGATTTAGAAACTAGTACACCACGTCTTCCTCATCAAATGGCTTTCCAGATTCCAGTGTTAGTAAAAAACAGACCTATTTTTCGGACTGTGATTGATGAGGGAGCTTCAACGTGTATTATGTCGTTTCAGTGTTGGAAATCTCTTGGTTCTCCTACACTTAACCAATCTCCGACGATTCTAAAAGCTTTTGATGGTCGAGGTTTTCAACCTTATGGTATTTTGCAGGATTTACCCATAGGGTTTGAAGGGAAAATCGTTAATCTAGATGTGGAAGTGGTTGATGCCCCTCTAGATTACAACCTTCTACTGGGTTGTAGTTGGTCTTATGCTATGACTGCTATTGTCTCTTCGGTCTTTCGACTTATAAAATTTCCATATCAAGGAAGGATCGTGACAATAGATCAGTTAACTTATTTTTCGTCAGACCCAGCCTCTACAGAAACAATCCATCATGTTGGTAAAACGGCTATCCCTTATAAGGATGTTGGAGTAGGTTTGGTTAAAGATTCTGGTTTGCTAGGAACTTTTTCCTTTCCTCCTCCTAACGTATCGTCTTCTATTGCAACTATTCATATGATTTCGTCAGACACAGTTATGTTTGATGATCCTTGGATTATTCCTTCAGAATCCGAGATAGATTCATTTGATGGCGCGATGCCTTTGAGTCCATTTGAAATTGCGTACCAGACTGTATAGTCTTTTTCCAACCCCTCTTCAACCGAAACCGATCCAATGAATGGGATCCAAGAGGAATCGCTTTCTATTTCTAGTTCAGATGCAAAGACATTTCCTGAAATTGTTCATACAGATGAGCAAATTCGTGAGTTTTTGTCTGTTGATGATTTACCATGGGAAGATCTCCATCACCGGTCTTCATTCTTACCTGAATTAGATCATTTTGAAAATTATTTCGCTTCAATTTTTACTGCTGAATATGCCAAGGAACCTCAGAATCCATTGCAAAATCCTGATTCTGAGTTAAATTTGGAAAATATATCTAGAACAGTTCCAATTGACATTTCAGTAAAACCAGGAATAATTGAAAACATTCATATAGGTGCTTGTTGTACAGATGAAGAAATTCATACTTATAAAGCCCTATTTCAAGAATTCCGTGACGTGTTTGCCTGGTCTTATGAAGAAATGCCAGGAATTGATCCATCGATCGTAGTTCATGAAATTAAGACTTACCCGGATGCAAAACCTGTTCGTCAACGATTACGTCAAATTCATCCTAGAAAAGCTGCTGCTATAAAAACTGAAGTTGAAAAATTACTTCGAGCAGGATTCATTTATCCAATTCCCTTAACGGATTGGGTATCGAATATTGTTCCTGTGACTAAAAAACAAGGAACGATAAGAGTATGTATCGATTATAGGGATATTAATTGAGCGTGTCCGAAAGACAATTATCCAACCCCCTATATCGATCAGATAATCGACGATTGTGCTGGTAGTGAACTATTCTCCTTTATGGATGGTTTTTCCGGCTACAATCAAATAAACATACTCCCTGCAGATCAACCTAAAACAGCTTTCATTTGTCCATGGGGAACATTTGCCTATTGTAAACTACCTTTTGGACTTAAGAATGCTGGAGCAACTTTTGAACGGGCCATGTCTTATGCGTTTCATGACATTAAGCACATTTTTCAACCATATCTTGATGATTTACCTGCTCATTCATTACGTAGGGTCGATCATCCCACTCATTTACGAGCAATTTTTATGAGATGTCGGCATTATCGGATAAGGTTGAATCCGCATAAATGTGTTTTCTGCGTAGAATCGGGTCGTTTACTGGGATTTGTTGTTTCGAAATCAGGCATTCGCGTCGATCCTTCGAAGGTTGAAGCTATCGTTAAATTGCCTCCTCCTTCGAAATTATGCCAACTCCAAAGTTTGCAGGGGAAAGCAAACTTTTTACGTAGGTTTATTCCGAACTATGCCAAGCTCGCAAAGGGTTTTACCCGGTTGTTGAAACAGGACATTCCGTTCTTTTGGGACGAGGTCGCTGATCGATCTTTTGATGCACTTAAACACGCGTTGACCCATGCACCATTATTGCATCCTCCCAACTACAACCAAGATTACATTTTGTATCTCGCTGCTTCTCATTCCACCATTGGAATGGTACTAGTTCAGGAAGATGAATCTCACAACGAACATGTGATTTATTATCTTAGTCGAAATTTGAATCAGACTGAAATCAAATACACACATGTGGAGAAATTGGCCTTGGCAGCTGTTCAAGCTGTCCAACGTTTTAGACATTACATCTTGTTACGTAAAACCACAGTAATTTCTGATTGCAACCCTATGATGTATATTTTGACCAGACAATTGCTAGGGGGCAAGTATTCTAAATGGATAGTTATCCTCCAGGAATTTGACTTGGAATTTGAAAAATCCAAGGCAAAGAAATCTTTGGTTTTTGCAGAACTGATGTGTGATTTCCCCTCTACTGATACTGAAACAGTGGCAGAAGAGTCCATTGTGGACGAATCTTTGTTTCTTATCAGTACGCTTGATCCATGGTATGGGGATATTATTGTGTATCTCCAAACCCAATCTTTTCGGCCTGAAATTTCACGAACTCAGCGACGGAAAATACGCTTCCAATCCCAACAATATAATATCATTGGTGATACACTTTATCGACGAGGAGTGGATTCTATTTTCCGACGTTGTCTAACTCATGAATAAGCTGAGAAGGTGTTAAATGACTGTCAATCTGGAGCATGTGGCGGTCATATGTCTGGGTATGCCACTGCCCAAAAGATATTGCGTGCAGGTTATTTCTGGCCAACATTATTTAAAGATTTCATTTATGCGGTTCGGAAATGCCACAACTGTCAAGTTTTTGATCGGAAAATGCGCGCGCCACCCGCTCCTCTTCACCCTATAATTGCTGTTGGTCCTTTCGCAAAACGGGGTATCGATTTTATCACATGTAACCCTCACTCGGCCGGGGGGCATGCCTATATTATTCTCGCAGTAGATTATTTTACGAAATGGGCCTAGGCGATGCCTACATATTCAGCTGACGGAAAGACTGCTGCAACATTCATATTTAATCATATAATTGCTAGGTTTGGTGTTCCTCAAGCTATTATTACGGATCATGGAAGTCATTTTCGGAATATCATGATGACTGAACTAACATAACAACTTGGCCTACGCCACGATAGTTTCACTCCGTACTATCCACAAGGAAATGGTCTGGTTGAAGCCATTAATAAAGTTTTAGTCACCATGATTAAATGAATCATTGGTATTCACAAGACGAATTGGCATTCCATGTTATTTTCAGCGCTTTGGGCATATCAAACCTCAGTCAAAACATCAACAGGTTTCACTCCTTTTCAACTGGTCTACGATTTAGAAGCTGTGCTACCGATTGAATGCGAAATACCGTCACTAAAATTAGCCGTAGAATTACTTCCAGCTACGTCTGAAGAGGAAAAACGTTTCTTGTACTTGGCCCAATTAGATGAGAATAGACGAAGTGCTGCAATAGCAAACAAGGCTCATGTTAAAAGGATAAAAGCTCAGCATGATAGAGATGTGACCCCTCGAAATTTTTCAGAAGGAGACCTAGTTTTACTTTATGATCAAGCTAATGATAAGCTAGGAGCTGGAAAATTCGTGCCTATGTGGCATGGTCCTTATATTGTGAAACGAAAATTAGCAAAAGGGGCCTATGAGTTAATAGATTTTGACGGTGTCCCTTTGGATAAACCCAGAAATGGACTTTATCTAAAGCGATATTACGCTTAAACGAGGTGTGGAGATTTTTGTTAGTTTAGATTTCTTTACTGCTGGTGTGTTCTAGATTAGAAAAGTGTGCCTAGTTTAGAAGTGTGTTTTTGTCACCATGACTGCTTATCTGAGTTTTACTCTTGATATTGCAGATGTCGACGTCTCTTCAAACTTACATTGGTTTTGCTGATGGTGCTTGTCGTAGTACACGGAACATTTCTTCCGCAGCTTGGGTTATCTATTCACCCTCTGACGAGTTAGTATCCATGCATGGGGTAAGCCTTGGTCAAACAACAAATAACATTGCCGAGTATAGTGTAGTGATTGAGTTATTATCTGAGTCCATATCATTTGGAATTTGGAGTTTGATTGTAAGGTTGGATTCTGAACTTGTTGTATTACAACTTAACAGGGTTTATACCATTAGAAATCCGGTGTTATTACGATTATTTTTGAGAGTTCGTCTCTTGGAACGTGAGTTTGATTATATTGAATATCAGCATATTCCAAGACATTTAAATACATTAGCAGATTCAATTGCTTCTAGTATGATAAATAGACATTTGCAATAATTAAAAACAGTAAAACAATCAACATTCATATATGTATACAGATAGCCGTCAAAATAGTGATATATATCATAGGAGTGTGTTTAAAAAAATATACATCGTCTTCGATCATAGGTTGGAAACACCTTATGATCGGCAAAAATGATAATGCAAAAAGTACAAAAATGAGTCTACACGATCATCTCATCACTGATGATGATCTCGATAGGAAACAACTGCTCGGGCCACCCTGCATAGGAACCTCCTAAAAGGTCCTGGGACTCCAATCACATATCTTTGTAGCCTGAGAGGGATGTCATCTATGCTGGTCTCTGGTATATCTAGAGTCAGGCGCTCTAGATGATGCTCCAAATCAGTCAAAATCTCTACTGGTTGGCCTGCTGGGGCTGGTGCGGGCGCAACTGGTTGTCTCCTCTCGAAAGGTTGGAGATGAGCTGGTCGTTGTGGACCTACGTCTATATTCAAAAAACTTTTGGTTATTAGTTTTCTAAGACGATAAAAAATTAAAAAATAGAACTTAGCAAACGTTGGAAAATGTTTTACCTGAATCATCCCACTGTTCCCCTGCAAGGAGAGACATCTCTCTGTCGCTGCGGAAATCCATCCCGACATACGGAAAATCCTCTATCATGAAAACTTGGCGATCCAGCCAACGAAAATATGAAGTAGGGAATCGTACAATCTCAGTGCCCTCAATAGCATGACGGGCCATCAGCGCGGACCAGCGAACCATTCTCGGTTCTCGAGGTCGACCGGCATCAACTGAAATACTCTGTGGAGCTAACTGAGGAATTCTCTCCAAAGCAAAAGAAACGACAATGGAACCATATCCAAAGTTTTTTAGTTTCCCGGTTTTTGCTTTGGTAAGTTGGCCTTTTATATTTGCCAACACAGCTTCGCACCAGTTGAAGATGGTGCCGCGAAAACAGTCCACAGCAATGCGCATTTGGGAACCAGTAGCTACATGAAGCGCGACGCTCCCACATAGTTTGGTAACAGTGAATGCTATAACTTTCAGTTCAGGACGGATGATATGTTTTATGTCAATCCGTTTGTCCCGAGGATTTTCCTGATCATTGCAAAATTCGAGTTGAAGACTAGCGACAGTCTGGCCACCTGGCCTAGTCCCAAACAAAGATACATGTTCGCCCCTCTTGGACAAACCAGTCAAAAAGTATATATCCTCCAGCTCAATTTCGAGCCGGTGGCCACCAATGAAGAAACACCGGTCCTCCACATGCCATCTGTCTACCAACCATGTTAAGAGTTCCACTTGTGCCCTCATGCCAGAGATGGCCCAGAATTTGTATAAGCAGCATGCTTTTAATGCCCTTTGTGTGGGAAAATGAAGTATTGCAGCTTCATCCACTTCCTCATGCTCCCTTTCTCACCAAATAAGCATCTTGTTAATCCTGCAACACAAAATAAGACAAGTTAGAATGATTTCATTTGAAAATTTTTGGCAGAAAATTGAGAAAACCGTGCTTTAAAAGTGACCGCGCGGGTACCGCACCCGTTCTTTGTAAACAGAGCGTAGCTCTGCACGCGCAATGTGTTCCGAGTGCGGTACCCTCGATTTTTTCCTGTTCAGAAAAAATTGGGGTCCGCAGGTAACCTGTGTCCCACCTGCGGACCCCGCGGACGCATTTTCTAACCATTTTTTGCCCTAAAAAATCAAACTAAAGCCTAAAAATGAATTTTAAACGGATGAAAAACAAGGTAAGGAGGTCGTGGATTACCTGGGGCTGACGATTTTCGATTCCAGCGGTTGAATTTTCCAGAATCTTCACGGGAACTTTTTTATCCAAAAGCTTTTTACTTTTCACTCTCCAACTGAACGATAAAAATGAAATAGAAAAAGTCCTTTTTATAAGTTTTTTCGAATGAATGAATTTTTAATTTGTTTATTTTTCACTTTAAAAGGGTATTTTTTGAAAGTATTTTTACTTATCTTAAACAGGTATATGTAATGTTTTGAGTTTTTGTGCAGAAACAGGATTTTTCAGGTGAAATGATCGTTTTTCAACAAAGAGCATACTTTTATCACTTTTTCGGACTCTTTCAAAAATTTTACGAAAAAGCGAAACCTTGGAGTCCTCTTTAAGCCCTTTTCAGACTCTCTAAATATGAAAAGATTGCCGAGTACTTGACTATTCAAACTCGTTAAAGTAAATGAACAGTCGTCCCTTCAGTATAAGTTTACCCCTTTTACGGACTGAAATGGACTATTTACGAAAAAGGTATACGTTGACTAAATACGGTCAATAGAGTTCTCTCCCGCATTATTTTATCCTTTTTCGGGCTCGAGAGACTAAATTTACGAAAAAGTACACCCAGGGAGTTTTCTTAAGTTTTTCTTCTGACTCCCTAAAATTGAAAAACACCGAGTTTCTCCTATACTGGACTCGTTAAAACTTAACAGTAAAGGACCTGTTTAATTTTCAACAGGAACGAACCACTCCTTCTTAGGGTTCAAATTTTAAACTAAGATGGACTCATCCGAAGGATGAGCTTATAACCAAGCAAATGTTATCCTCCTCAAGCTTGTCAAAAATAAAGAGGTACTTGCCAGAAATGGTGGGGGAAAAGAGAGAAAAATGGGCGTGTTTGTTGTATTTTAATCTTTGAAAACTCAGTCGACCACTCTTGGACACGACACTTATATTCACCTGGGTTGGGAAATCTTTTGCCTAACAGTTAATCAAACCACATTGAAAGTTTTCAGCCGGTTTCTGGGTATTAGCTTTGGGTCAATTGTCACCAAGCCATCTGCAGTGTCATTATGTGTCCAAGAGAACAGTTCAAATAAAACCATTCATCTGCAAAATATCTGTCATCCATCATTGACCATCCCTGAGTCAGTCCTTGCCAACATATTTTCAAAACTTGATCTATGATTTCGTGTTGTAGGCTTGCCTACGACAGATCGATTTCTATCGACATCAGCACATTATCTAGGAAGTTGATCCAGGAATCGTCAGTACCTTGAAATCTGCATGCCTCAATGGCAGGTTTCTCGCTTTCGACGACAGGTTACATCAATGACCTTCGACCGAATGACTCCGTGACATGTTCGACTTCAGCTCATTCATTCACATTTCATGGACTGTACTGAGTACTTTGAGAGCCATTGACATTACTGGTGGTTTCTCTCACACTTGTTAACAGTTCACATCATTGACTGGTAATCAAGTGGTTTCTACCATGTTCGACTTTGACACATTCATTCACATGGATAGAATCGTACTAGTTCGAGATGCGGAAATCGAGACCCTGGATCTAGTTTCCACCATCCAGGCTGCGAGGAATTTTGTTGTCATCTATACAGTAGACTATTGATAAACAGATGGCTGCGTCCATACTGTGTCTACATATCTCTGTACTATGATGTATTCAAAATCATTCCTGTATCAGAACGATTTCAGTTAGTTCATAGTTAGTTTTTATCTGAGTATGGGAATGCCTACCTCAGTGATGACATATACATGTATATATTTTGCATTGAATGTTTTTATAGGTACCGACTAGGGTGTCCACAGGATGATCTTTGAAATGATAAAGTACTGCACTCTTCATATATGACAGACTACAGCTTCATTTATTCCAGACTTTGCACTTTAGGGGGCAATTTGTTACACTGAAAACTGTCACCTTGACATTCTGCTGACTGTATGAGCTCATTATTACTCATACTTCCTCCTTTTGCAAGTCCAATATACCAGCTCCTCATGTCAAGCTTCAAAATCAGAGAAAAATCCCTAAAATCCCCTAAGAATTGGTATCGCACTTTCTCTATGCATTCCCTGCGGTCCCGCACCTAAATCTCGGCCTACCTGCGGAACCATACTGCACGTTCTTTGTGTAATGGGTGCGGAACTCTGTAAAACATAAAAAGGCGAGAAAATGAAGATAAAAATTGAATTCCAGGTGAATTCTAGAAGATTCTAGACGGGAATTTTCGGGAATGGATACGCTTTGAAGAGGTTCATGCATCCCTCACTTGATGGAGCTAACCCCTTGATATAAGAAGCTTATCCCTTTGAAGGAGGATTCTATCCCTTCATATTTGGAATAAGAAACTTCCTCTTTTCCACTATAAAAAGAGGCCTTGGGTAGCCTCAAAGGGAGTTCAAGATTATGAGATTTGAAGTTAAATGCTGTTGAGATTCAGACTTAGTTAACTAAGACTTTCTGTGCGGTTAAATCACTCATCTCCATTTGTCTTAGTTCAAAGAGTGCAATGCTTGTCAAAGTAGAGGAGATTCCTGCTTCGGACCCCAGGAGGACCTGCACAACATCAAGGCACAGGTTGTAAAGGTTTTCTATCTTTGAAGTTAATACAAATATACTCATTTCTCTCATTAAACTGTCAATTCATGGTTTATTTCATAAATTCCTTGATCATTATGATAAGTATGATTTGTAATAATGTTTATACAGGTGCTGCTTAATCTTTTTGCTTGTTTGTGATTGCATATATACGAGGAACGTTCTTTCAGTGCACGGGAAGGACTTCAACAAAATCAAGCAAGCGTTGGACATAAGGTAGGCTTTACACCCGTATAGTGTTTTTATAAATCTTATATGCTTAGAGAGAGATTAGTATAATTGGCTGTTTGTTGCTAGTTACCTTTTGTACTAGAGAGATCGGTCTTGTCCGCAAGACGGATTAATCTACACAACAGTTGCGATGCGAAAATAAGTGGGGTTTGTGGTGCGATGAGGTAAATGTGCGAAGTGCCAAAGTATGTTATTTTCGAAATTGAAAAATCGCAAACATTGTGATATATGTTATGTGTGATTGGGGGAGTTTGTTAATTTATGCAATCTATGATAAGCCAAAACTAGAGGATAGAGGAGAACTATTAGATCGGGTCATAGATCAACAGACGAGGTTTGCGGAAGAGATCAACGATGCGATTGTGAAATTGCAATGAGTTAAAGTTTGCAATCTGCGATATGGTGAGTTTTACAGTGTGCGATAAAATGATAAAAGTAAGAGATTTGGTATTGAGAAAGGTGATAAGGTAAGTTTAAGCATTAATGTTAAAGTGCACATATGAAAGATTAGTTTGGGTTGTGACCCAAGGTCCCACAAAGCCTGTTTCCGCGTGTAAATCGGGGTTATTTGGCATAAGGGAGCATCCGCGTAAATGAATTTTTTTAAGATTAAAGTGAGTTTCTAAAGGTTCTTTGAGATACATGAACCTATCCTCATGTTTTGGGTAGACTAAGTCTTAGGTTTGCACATTTGGGTATTTGCGACCATATGGCTGCATCAGAGGTGAGGATTAATGTTTCGATCGTATTGAGCCTTAACAAGTTTTTTATGAGCCTCTGTTACACTGAAATTTGTCACCATGATATTTTAGTACTCCCTTGAAAGTCTACAATATCAAAGTTCCCAAATTCAAGCCTTGAAACTAAGAGAAAAGCTCATAAAAGCCTTAAAACTCTAGTACCGCACTTTCTCCTAGTTTTGCCTGCGGTCCCGTACTTTTTGGCTATAAATCTTGCGGAGCCAAACACAATGTCTATTTATTAAAAGTGCGGACCCCTGTAAAATATTAAAAAAGGCACAAGTAAAATCTAGAAGCTTAGTTTAAGTCATTTTTGGAAGCTTCTAGAAACATTCATATGGTGGAAAGATCGCTCCTTTCATGTTCATGCATCCCATCCAATAAGGAGCTAACCCCTTGATGTAAGGAACTAATCCCTTTGAAGGAGGATTCTATCCCTTCTTGTTTGGAGCTGTAACCTCCTCTCTTCCACTATAAAAAGAGGCATAGGGCAGCCTCAAGGGGTTACCATTAATTAATTGAAGTTTTAGTATTGTTGGAGGCAAAGTGTTGTTGAAACTTAGACCCTTTTAGCTGAGATTTCATGTGGGAAGGATTACATACCTGTATGTATCTCGGTTGGAAGAGTGAAAGGCTGATTTGAGTAAAGGAAATGCCTGCTCCAAACCCCAGGAGGACCTATACAACATCAAGGCAGACATGGTTTTAAGGCTCTTCCTTATTTAAGTTAATACAAATAAATCCGTTTTTCTCAATAAGCTGTCAATTGATTGTTTATTTTATGGATTCCTTGATTACCATAATGGATATGATTTATGAATGTATGTTATGCAGGTGCTATTTGATGTTTGCTTGTTTATGATTGCAGATCTTCGAGGGGAACTCTTTCGAGCCATTGAAGGACTATTACTACAAAAAAGCATTGGATCAAAGGTAAGATCGTTAAAACCTTTATAGCATTTAATTATGGATCACAATATATCTAGAGAAAGATAGTTTTGTTTGTCCGTTTTTTGCTAGTTTTCCATAGGACACTTGGGAGGTTTATCTTGTCCGCAAGAACGACTAATCCGTCCAACAAAATGGTGACTCCGCTGGGGACGAATTTGAGCTTTGATTTCTTTTACTTTTGATTTATGAACTTATGTTTCCTGATTTTTATTCATTTATATTGGCTTGGGTAGTTAATCCCTATAGAATCCTTGAGAACTTTTTGAGAACTTTTTGGTTTTTTCTCTTATTTTCTTGTGTCCACTCTTTTCCTTTTGAGACAGTACGGACAGTTCCACACTTTTATTGTGCCCATAGTGCGGGACCGCACTGGATTACACTAAAACTTGTGGACCCTGTCAAATTTTTGAAAAAATCTTAAAATCTTCTTTTATGGACTAGTTTTTTAGGTTCTCAGTGATTACCCAGACCTATGTCTTCTGTCAGGAAGCCTTGATTAAGAGTTTATTTCAGCACTTGTGGTTTTGATTGATTTTATGAAAGATTTTCATATTTTAATAATTTTTTCTTTGTCTTTATCCCACTCAAAGATTAGAAACCTTGGTATGCCGTTAGATCACTGGTGTTTCCTTGATTTCTTGCTGAGTTTGGCATTTTAGCATAAATTTTTTGTGAGATTTAGATCCTATTTTTCTCCTTTGCACATCTTTGAAAAACTATTGTTAATAAGTTTGGAATTTCACTTAAAAATGAAAATTGGATGTTTTTTTGAGTTCTTTCTGATTCAAGTAAAGAATTTCTTAGTGAGATCATAAGCTAAGTAAGACATCCTTAAAATATTTGAAGTTTTAATTCAGATTTAGTCTTTAATTCACATTTAGTCTTAGAACTTTTAGATCTCAAAATTAATGTTTTTAGTTTTGAGTGATTTTTAGAAAGTTATAGTGTCTTTTGAAGAAAATCTTAGTTTACAGTTTCGATCTTGAACAAAAGGGATTTTTTATTGAGCATAGATCAGTTTGAGTTCTCATTGAAATTAGATTTCTTTTCATTTATTCTTGTGTGAAGGAAAGATTTGTTTTTTCAGAAATTTTATTTATCAAACTCTTCCTTAGCTAGAATTCATTAAAAGAAAATGGATTGTTTCTCATTATTACATGCATTTTTAGTATGTTTTGAGTCGGGTCAATACACATCATTCATTTCACTCTTATACCTATTGTCTTAAGAAACAAGTCTTAAAATCAACACTTAATTAAAATTAATCTAGTAACTTTTTTATTTCTAGGGCTCTCTTCACCAATATAGCTTAGGCTAGTGTCTTGGAGTAGGGAGTAATTAACTCTCCAAGATAGTTAAAACAAACAAGTAGTTAATCTTGTGGTAGGAAAAAATCCAATAGTTGCTTGTATGCTCTGGGAAGCTCCTCTTAAAGGAGTCAAGCACGAGGTCATATCTGAACCAGTGGGATAATCAATTCTATCTCATTGGGAATGATAGAAGATTTGTGCGTATTAACAACGGTAAACCTCAGATAGACCATTGTCGAGGATCCTGGGGTCACTTGTCGGTATACCTTGGATTATTTCAAGGAGCCTTCAAGGGGATTGAGCTTTGTTACTCTGCCCTTGCGCGTATGTCGGACTATAGACTGTTCCCCCAAGTAGATTAGTTCCTGTTGGTAACCATAGTGACCATAATCTTACGGTTTTTTCCTAAGGTGATGGTGGTGGAAAGATCCCACTGTACTTGGAGTAGATGTCGACTAGACTCACTTGGACTCTCTGGAGGGTTATCTTCACTCGAGATGGTTTAAGTGGAGAAACTTGCACCGGTCTATTTCATTAAGCAGGTTGTCGGGGTAACTGTTCCAACCGCCCTTTCTGCATTAAATACTATGACATTGGATTTCATCACCAACTAGTGTTTTTATTGTGGGAAGTTACTATTTGTGTGTGGTTTGATCTCCTAAATTTTTAAGCATGTGATTCATTTGTTTTTTTCCTTAGTGACTCTAGGAGTTTTTATTGAAAATTTCATTTGATTGCATGTGATTGATAAGTTTTAATCGTGGCTGAATTATCGAGACAATTACGCAGACTTCAGGGGAAGCCCCCTGAATATACACCAAGCCAACTTGAAGGGCTGCGAGCTCTAGTATCACCTACTGACAGTATAATTAAATCAACAGAAGTAGGAGAGTCATCTATAATTTTTCATCCTGATTATCAACTACAAACCACAAAGCATGTTCAAGAGCCAATTTTAGTTTCCGAGCTTACTGGTAGTATTTCTCCTTCCGGTGAATTCGCTGAAGAACCTGAAATTTCTGAACCTGTCATTGAACCTGCTGTTTTGGAACCATCTTCAGGATTTTTTACTCCAACTTTGAGTGATATTGGTTCATCTAGGGTAAGACATATCATTACTAAAAATCTTCCTTCTGACCTCATTTCCATTGAATAACTTTTCGGTCCAGACGAAGAAGTAACTCTTCCCAAAACCCAACAGACTTTGCATCTTAGGGAGCATGAATCTATATTCTATAGTCCTTTTAGAAGTGACGCCTGGTACTTGTCATTGAAATATTTTTTAGAAAACCCGGGTCTTAATTTTCACCACCCCGAATTCCTTTTCATCCTACACCAAGGGGTTATTATCCTTCATCAATCATGTCAAGTGAGTCATCTATGTTTTCCCAATCACCGGAAAAATTTTTATACGGTGGTCCTTCTGTTCCTTCAAGGTACCAGTCACTCTTTGGTACTTTCTCAGGAGCAACTCCTCGACCAACTAAACAAGTGTTATCATCTGGAGCAAATGGCACTAAAACTGAAACGTTGAACACAGAGCAAATTTTTATGATGTCTGGTAACATTCCAAATCCTCAACCTCAAGGTAGTCAGTTACCGCCTGGGGGGCAACCTCAAGGTAGTAAGTTACTGCTTGGGGGACAACCTCAAGGTAATTTTTTACCAGGACAAACTGTAGGACAATATTATTTACCCGGAGAACAACCTCAAGGACAGTACATACCTCAAGGTTATCAACCTCAATGACAGTACATACCCCAAGGTCAACCCTAGACTCAGTATATTCCTCAGGGTCCTTATCAGCCCCAACTTCAGTATGTGCCTTAGGGTTATCAATCTCAAGGTTAGTACCCAACTCAAGGTTTCCAACCACCTTCCGATCAATCATTTTTAGAAGGAGTTGGAAATTTACCACTTAATTATCAACCCTACGTTCAATCAAGTTATGGTCCTTCATATGTACAACCTTCTATGGTTCAATACCCCGAAATGAACATGGTGTGGAATCCATCGCAAGTTCAACAGACTATGCAACCTAATGTGTAGTTACCTAATCAACCTGGACAGCCTTTAGTTTCTGGTTCAACCCAACAACCTGTCCAACCTACTGTTCAAATCCTTGCACCTGGTTCTGTTAAGGAGCCAGGGCCCAATACACCTCAGACTCTGCCTCAAACTGCTGCAACTACTGCAACCTCTGTTCAACCTATAACACCTATTTCTAGAGTATTTGTAGCTCTGGTTTCTTCTATCCCTACATCAGTGAAAATTCCTCAAGCCTTTGTACCACAGTCAAAACCTACAAGTCAGACTACGACCCAGATGCCTACGGGACAAGCTGGTACAAGTACGATTTTTCCTAGTCACCTCAATTTACATATCAACCGTACCAGGGACAGTATCAAATTGGTCAAGCTACATAAAATCCAGCATATCAGTATCAGCCATACCCTGGGTATACTTATCAAATACCTCAACAACCCCAGTATGGTTCGGTTAATCTTGGTTACCCAAGAGGTTTTACGATTCCAAATGCACATCCGATTCCAGGATATGCTAGCTATCCTCCTCCTGGCACAGGTTTGATCACTCAAGGTTATCAAGACCCTAGCCATCGGTTACCATTCATAGAAACTTTAGATTTAACGGATTTTTCACGCCTTACGAACGATCCCATTTTTTATCTTCCATATTGGTCGTCGATGCCTAACAAGTTGCCCAGTGATATTCCAAAATTTGAAGGAAAGTCAGGAGAGGATCCATCTAATCACGTTATGACTTATCACCTCTGGTGCACATCTAATTCAATAGTCGATGATTCAATTCAATTATGTCTTTTTCAGAGAACTCTCATTGGTCTAGCTTCCAAATGGTACATTGAGTTACCACGCTGCTCTTTTAATAATTTTAACGCACTAGATATTGCTTTCTTAACCCATTTTCAATTGCATGTCAGATGCGAAAATGGCACAGAATTACTGACTTCATTAAAGCAATCTATATCTACATACATATCTGATCACATTCATGAATGGAGACGTAGAAGGCGTTTAGTGAAAGTCTTTATTCCTGATCAAATTTTGGCTGAATGGTTTATTAAATCATTATTGCCCAAAATTACTGAATATGTGGCCAAAGGAGGAATTATTACAGAAGAGAAAGTTATTGCTCAGGCTTAGTACCTTGACCTTGTCTATACTCAGTCAGGTACTCTATACGATAAAATCCCCAATTTACCAAGACCTGGTCAGTTAAATGCAACTCCCTTTGGCTCTCATGCCGCTGATGGTGTATTTGGTTCTATTAGTACTGGTAAAAGTAAGAAGAAGTCTTCCAAGACTACTTCTCCTATTATCACTTTACCCGATTCACCCAAAGGAGATTCTTCC
Source organism: Pinus albicaulis (assembly GCA_034641835.2). Taxonomy (NCBI): domain Eukaryota; kingdom Viridiplantae; phylum Streptophyta; class Pinopsida; order Pinales; family Pinaceae; genus Pinus; species Pinus albicaulis. The sequence continues at coordinate 797,258,158 of CM076584.1, read as the reverse complement.
CTAGAAACTTCTGCTGATATCCATGTTGTAGAGACATCTACGACCAAATCTAAAAATGGTGGTAATAAGAAAGGTAAGAATAAAAATAAAAATATTCAAAAGAGAAAAACGATACAATTGAACCGACTGACGAAAAACGCAAACCTCGATATCCTTGTCTCATCTGTGACCGGGATCATTTTACAAAAGAGTGCCCGCATAGAGCCAAGGTATCAAAATTCGTTAAGGGTTTGCCTATACCTGCTATCTTGAAGGATCCTTTTCCCACACAAGATAGTAACATGTTTGGATCTTCCTCCAATCCGGTTGAGGATATTTTAATGGTTGCGACGCGATCGCAAGATTATGGTAGTAAAAATACTAGTAAGGAAGAAGAAACATCCAATTCTGCATTGAATACATCTCCTTCAGTTTCTGATCCATTACAGATCAAGAAATAAAATCCTGACTTAGCAATTAAACCGCCTGCAAAAGGTGTACTTCGTAAATCAGCTTTCAATCCACATGCGAGAGCTGCTCAAAATTACAATATTGTTGAAGATTTGGCAATTTCCCCTTCAGCAATGTCAGCTTTGGAAGTATTGCAATCATGTCCATCTCAAAGAAAATTACTTTTGTCAGCCTTAGGAGCTATAGATCTCCAATATTCAAACCTCATGATCTTTGATTTAGAAAATTTTACACCATGCCTACCTCATCAAATGGATTTTCAGATTCCTGTAATAGTAAAAAACAAGCGTATCTTTCGTACTATTGTTGATGAAGTGGCTTCTATGTGTATATTTTCGTTAAAATTTTGGAAATCACTTGGTTCTCTGACTATCAACCAATCACCAACTATTCTCAAAGAGTTTGATGGAAGAGGTTTTCAGCCATATGGTATTTTACAAGATCTACCAATAGAGGTCGAAGGCAAAACGATTAATCTATATGTGGAAGTGGTTGAAGCCCCTCTGGATTATAACCTTCTCTTGGGTCACAGTTGGTATTACTCTAAGAATGTTGTTGTATCATCGATCTTTCGTCTCATCATGTTTCCTCATAAAGGAAAGATCATTAAGATAGATCAGCTCTCATATTATTCATCTGACCCAGCCTCTACTGATAGTATCCAACATATCGGAAAATCGACTATCCCTTATAAGGATGTCGGAGTAGGTTTGATTAAAGATTCAGGCTTACTGGGAACTTTTTCCCTACCTCCTCCTAACATACAAACTCCTATTGCTAATATCAATATGATTACATCAAGTACTATTTCCTTTGATGATCCTTGGATAGTACCTTCAGAATTAGAATTAGATTCTTTCGAGGGCCCGATGCCTTTGAGTCCTTTTGAGTTAGCATATCAGCAAGTATAGTAATTTTCTGATACCCCTTCAACCGAATCTGATCCAGTGAATGTGATCAATCATGATTCATTTTCAATATAGAGTTTAGCTTCGACACTAATTCCGGATCCTGCTCAACAGGTTTTCCATACTAATGAACATATTCGTGAATTATTGTCGATAGATGAATTACCATGGGAAGATCTACACCATAGGTCTTCATTTTTACCTGATCTCAATCATTTTGAAAATAATTTTTCCTCTATTTTTACCAATGATTACGTCAAATAACCTCAGAATCCTCTTTCACATGCCGATTCTGAATTGAATTTAGAACATATTTCTACAACGGTTCCTCTTGACATTTTAGTAAAACCTGGAATTGTTGAAAACATTCACATAGGTGCTTCTTGTATGCCGAAAGAAATTCAAGCATATAAGGCCCTGTTTCAGGAATTCCGCGACATCTTTGCCTGGTCATATGAAGAAATGCCAGGAATCGATCCGTCAATCTTTGTACATGAAATTAAAACATACCTAGATGCCAAACCAGTCAGACATAAATTACATCAGATTCATCCAAGAAAATCTGTCGCTATCAAAGAAGAAGTTGAAAAATTACTTCGTGCAAGTTTTATTTATCCGATCTCGTTAACAGATTGGGTATCTAATATTGTTTTGGTTAATAAAAAACAAGGAACAATAAGAGTATGTATCGACTATAGGGATATAAATCGAGCTTGTCCTAAATAGAATTATCCAACCCCTTACATCGATCAAATTATCGATGATTGTGCTGGAAGTGAAATGTTCTCGTGCATGGATGGATTTTCTGGCTACAATCAAATAAACATACTCCCTACAGATCAACCTAAAATAGATTTCATTTGTCCATGGGGAACTTTTTCTTATCGCAAATTACCTTTTGGCCTTAACAACGCTGGCGCCACTTTTCAAAGGGCCATGTCTTATGCATTTCACGACATTAAGCATATTGTGCAACCCTACCTCAATGATTTTCCTGCTCACTCTTCACGCAGAGCAGATCATATTACTCATTTACAAGCCATATTTATGCGATGTAGGCATATAATATTCATTTGAATCCACACAAATGTGTTTTATGCGTAGAATCCAGACGATTATTGGGATTTATTGTCTCAAAGGCAGGAATTCATGTCGACCGATTGAAGGTTGAGGCAATCATCAATTTACCTCCTCCTTTTGCTCTTCGCCAAGTCCAAAGTTTGCAAGGGAAAGCAAAATTTTTACGTCGATTCATTCCTAACTATGCCGAGTTAATGAAAGGTTTCACTAGGTTGTTGAAATAGAACATTCCATTCTTTTGGGACGAGGTCGCTAATCGATATTTTGATGCTTTGAAAAATGCGTTGACCCATGCACCGTTATTGCATCCTCCCAACTACAACCAAGATTACTTCTTGTATCTCGCCGCTTTTGATTCCACGATATGGATGGTTTTATAGGAATATGAATTCCATAGTGAACATGTGATTTACTATCTTAGTCGAAATCTACATCCGACTGAGATCAAATACTCACATGTGGAGAAATTGGCCTTGGCAGCTGTTCAAGTTGTCCAACGTTTTCGTCACTACATACTTTTACGCAAAACGACAGTGATCTATGATTGCAACCCTATGATGTACATATTGACCAAACAATTGCTAGGGGGAAAATACTCCAAATGGATTGTTATCCTACAGGAGTTTGATTTGGAGTTTGAAAAGTCCAAATCCAAGAAATCATTGATATTTTCTGAACTTATGTGTGATTTCCACGTACTGATACAAAAACTATGGTGGAACAACCAATTGTGGATGAATACTTATTTCTTATTAGTACCATTGATCCATGGTATGGAGATATTATCGTATATCTTCAAACCCAATCTTTTCAGCTTGAGATTTCATGGTCACAACGATGAGAAATTCATTTCTAGTCTCAAAAATATCACATTGTTGGTGACACACTTTATCGTCGTGGTGCAGATTCGGTTTTTCAACGTTGTCTAACTCAGGACGAAGCCGAAAAGGTTTTAAATGACTGTCACTTCAGAGCATGTGGCAGTCATATGTCTGGGTATGCCACAGCCCAAAAGATATTACGAGCAGGTTATTTCTGTCCCTCTTTATTTAAAGATTGTATTTACGCGGTCAGGAAATGTCATAATTGTCAAATATTTGATCGAAAAATGCGTGCACCACCTGCTCCTCTTCACCCTATAATTGCTGTCGGTCCTTTTGCAAAATGGGGCATTGATTTCATTACATGTAAACCTCACTCGGTTTGGGGGCATGGGTATCTTATTCTAGCAGTAGATTATTTTACCAAATGGGCCGAGGCGATGCCTACATTTGTGGCAGATGGAAAAATTGTAGCTACTTTCGTATTCAATCTTGTGATTGCTCATTTTGGTGTACCCTAAGCGATAAATACTGATCACGGGAACCATTTTCGAAATATCATGATGACTGAGTTAACGAAATAGCTTGGCCTACGTCATGACAGTTCTACACCATATTATCTGCAAGCCAATGGTTTAGTTGAAGCGATTAACAAAGTTTTAGTCACCATGATCAAACGAATCATTGGAATTAATAAGTCGAATTGGCACACCATGATCTTTTCAGCACTTTGGGCATATCGAACCTCAGCAAAAACATCGACAGGTTTTACCCCTTTTCAACTTGTTTACGGTTTAGAAGTGGTATTACCCATTGCGTGTGAGATATCGTCACTCCAACTAGCCATAGAGTTATTACCAGATACTTCTGAAGAGGAGAAATGTTTTTTATACTTGGCTCAATTAGATGAGAATCGGTGCACCGCTGCATTAGCTACCGAGGCTCATGCGAAAAGAATGAAAGCTCAGTATGATAGAAGTGTTACTCCTCGTAATTTTTCAGAAGGAGACCTAGTTTTGATTTATGATCAAGCCAACGATAAACTAGGGGCTGGGAATTTTGAACCCATGTGGCATGGTCCTTACATTGTCAAGCGACAGCTTACAAAAGGGGCCTATGAATTGATTGATTTTGACGGGGTCTCTTTGGGTAAACCCATAAATGGACTTTATCTGAAGAGATATATGCTTGACTTCATGTGGAGATCTTCTCTGTATATTAGTTACTTTTTAGCTGGTGTGCTATATATTAGAAATGTGTGCCTAGCGTAAGTGTGCTCTTACTACTATTTCTTGCTTATCTGGATACTCTTGATATCACAGATGTCGACGTCCTCTCAAACATATATTGGTTTTGCTGATGGAGCTTGTCGTATTACATGGAACATATCTTCCACATCTTGGGTTATTTACTCACCCACTGACGAGTTAGTATCAATGCATGGGGTAAGTCTCGATCAAACGATGAAAAATATTGCCGAATATAGTGTAGTTATTGAATTATTATCGGAATCCATTTCATTTGGAATTCGGAGTTTGATCATTAAGTTAGATTCTGAACTCGTTGTATTATAGTTAAACCGATTATATGCCATTAGAAATCCAGTATTATTAAGATTATTTTTAAGGGTTCGTCTCTTGGAACGAGAGTTCGATTATATTGAATGTCAACACATTTCAAGAAATTTAAATACATTAGTAGATGCAATTGCTTCTAATGTTATAAATAGACGTTTGCGATAACAAAGTAACAAATCGACATTCCATAACATGATTGAACAAGTAAATTGGAAATAATAGTATATCATAGTATAAATGTTGTGTTCAAAAAATAATACATCGTCTTCGATCATGGGCTCAAAACGCCTTATGATCGGAAAAAAGTGATACAAAAATGAGTCTATAAAGTCAATCAGCCACTATCCGTGGTGATGATCACGATAATACACCACTGCTCGTGCCACCCTAGTCAAAAACCTCTTGAATGGACTAGGAACACCTATGACATATCTCTTTAGCCGGAGTGGGATATCATCTATAGTAGTCTCAGGAATATCTATAGTGAGCCGCTCCAGATGGTGCTCTAAGTCAGTCAGGATCTCTGCAGTCTAATCCTGTGGGGGTGGTGCTGCTGCTGCTGCATCCCTTTGCCTCTGGTCAAAGGGGCGGAGAATGGCTAGTCGAGTTGGACCCACGTTTGCATTTGAAAATTTTTGTTATCAGTTTTGGACGATCAAAAAACAAAATAAAAATTAGAAATTAGAACATGTCAAAAAATATTTTTTACCTGATTCGTCCCACTGAGCTCCTGGAGGAAGGGGTATCTTCTAGTCGCCATGAAATTCCATGCCAGCATAAGGAAAATCATCTATAACAAAAATTTGGCGTTCCAGCCAACGAAAATATGTAGAAGGAAATCTCAAAATCTCCCCACCCTCACTGTGGCGGGCCATCAAAGGAAGCCAACGAACCATCCTAGGCTCTCGAGGTCGACCAGCATCGACATGAATATGCTGTGGGACTAACATGGGGATCCTCTCTAGAGAAAAGGTGACTAAAATGGAACCATATCCAAAGTTGTTTAGCTTCCCATTCTTTTCTCTGGTAAGTTGGCCTTTCACATTTTCCAACACTGCCTCGCACCAGTTTAATATGGTGCCTTGAAAGCAATCTAATGCTATGCGCATCTGAGATTCGGTGGCTACATGCAATGCTGCACTTACACACAACTTGACAACGGTAAAAGCAATCACTTTCAGCTCTGGACGAATGATATTTTTTATGTCAATCCATTTGTCCCGGGGATTGGCCTCATCATTGCAAAACTCTAATTGTAGGCTAGCGACAGACTGGCCACCCGGCCTAGCCCCAAATAGAGATAATGATGCACCTCTTCTAGAAAAACGAGTCAAAAAATAGATGTCTTCCAGCTCAATCTCAAGCTGGTGAACTCCAATCATAAAAAATTGGTCCTGCACATCCCATTTACTTACCAGCCAAGTAAGAAGATCCACTTGAGCTCTCATGCCACTGATAGCCCAAAATTTCTAAAGCCCGCATGCTCTTAAAGCTTGCAAAGTTGGTTGATGAAGTATTGCTACTTCATATAATTCTTCATGCTCCCATTCTTTCCAAATGAGAATTGTAGATATCCTACAACAAGTAAAATGAAGGATTAAAATCATTTTGAAGCAAAAAATTTGGGTAATTTAGGAAGAAAATACATTTTTTAATTTGCCATGGCACCTCCGCACTTTATGCTCAGGAACAGTGCGTAGATACACATGGGCCCTGTGTTAAAAATGCGGGGCCCCGCCATTTTTCTTTGTAGAAAAATGTCAGGGTCCGCAAGTACCTAATGCATTAGGTGCGGACCCCCGAGGGCGAATTTTTCGGCATATTTTCCTCCAAAAAATGAAATTTTGACCCAAAATTAAAAAATTGAATGGATGAAATGAAAGATAAGGAGGTTTTGGATTACCTGAAATGGACGGTTTTCGAATCCGATGGTCGGTTTGCTCATAATATTCTCCAAAGCGTTTTTTTCCCAGAGCTCTAAAAACTTCACTCTAAATTCAAACGGTAAAAATGAACTTGAAAAACTCCTTTTTATAAGTTTTTTCGAATAGATGAATTTTAAATTTGTTTATTTTTCACTTAAAAAAATCAGTTTTTCAAAAATGTCTTTATTATTGAAACATGTATGCTTAATTTTTCAATTTTTTGTGCAGAATAATGGACTTTTCAAGAAAAATGGTCATTTTTTACGAAGAGTAAACTTTTATCACTTTTTCAGGCTCTTTAAATTTTATGAAAAAGCGAAAGTATGGAATTCTCTTTTAAGCCTTTTTCAGACTCTCTAAAAATGAAAATATCGTCGAGTACTTGACTATTCGAACTCGTTAAAGTAAATGAACAATCGTCCCTTCAGTATAAGTTTACCCCTTCTCCGGACTGAAATGGATTATTTACGAAAAAGGTATAAGTTGACTAATCATGGTCAATAGAGTTCTCTCTTGCATTATTTTATCCTTTTTTGGGCTTGAGAGACAAAATTTATGAAAAAGAACACCCATGGAGTTTTCTTAATTTTTTCTTCCGACTCCCTAAAAATGAAAAACACTGAGTTTCTCCTATACTCGACTCGTTAAAATTTAACATTAAATGACCTGTCGATTACAAACAGGAACAGACCACTCCTTCTTAGGGTTCGATTTTAAACTAAGTTGGACTCATCTGAAGGATGAGCTTAGAAGCAAGCAAATGTTATCCTCCTCAAGCTTGTAAAAAATAAAGAGGTACTTGCCAAAAATGGTGGGGGAAAAGAGAGAAAAACAAATTCGTTTGTCACACTTTGATTTGTAAAAGCATTACACCACTCTTGAACATGACACTTTTTGTCGCACTATTAACTGGGTTGGGATATCCTTTGTCTATCAGTTAATCAAACCACATTGAAAGTCTTCAGCCTGTTTCTGGGTATTAGTTTAGGGAAACTGTCACCAAACCATCTGTAGTGTCGTTATGTGTTCAAGAGGACAGTCAAATAAACCATTCATCTGCAAACACTTGTCTCCATTTGCGTTGACCATCTCTGAGTCAGTCCTTGCAAAAATTTCTTCAAAACTTGATCTATGGTTTCGTGTCGTGAGCTTTTTCTTACGACGGGTCGCTTTCTATCGACGACAACTCACCATCTAGGAAGTTGATCTAGAATCCGTCAGTACCTTGGAATCTGCATGCCTTAATGGCATGTTTCTTGCCTTCGACGACAGGTTGCATCATTGATCTTCGATCGAATGATTCTGTGAAATGTTTGACTTCAGATCACTTATTCACATCTCATGGATTGTATTGAGTACTTTGAGAGCCATTGTCATTATTGGTGGTTTCTCTCACACTTGTTAACATTTTACATCATTGAATGGTAATCAAGTGGTTTCTACCATGTTCGACTTCAACACATTTAATCGCCTGGATAGAATCATACTAGTTCGGGAAGTAGAAATCAAGACCCTGGATCTAGTTTCCACCATCCAAGCTATGAGGAGTTTTATTATTCATTATGCAGTAGATGATTCATTACAGATGGCTGCGTCCATGCTGTGTCTACATTATTGATGTAATATTAAAATCATTTCTGTATCAGAACAAGTTTAGCTAGTTTTGATTTGAGTATGGGAATGCCTACCTCAGTGATGATATATATATATATATGTGTGTGTGTGTGTGTGTGTGTGTTTCATTTAATGTTTTTACAGGGTTCCTACTGGGGTGTCCACAGGCTAATCCTTGAAATGATAAAGCACATCACTCTTCGAATATTCTCAGAATTCACACTTTAGGGGGCAATTTGTTACACTGAAATTTGTCACCATGATATTTTAGTACTACCTTGAAAGTATACAATATAAAAGTTCCCAAAGTCAATCCTTACAACTAAGAGAAAATCTCATAAAAGCCTTAAAACTCTGGTACCGCACTTTATCCTAGTTTTTCCTGCGGTCCCGCACTTTTTGGCTATAAATCCTACGGAGCCAAATGCACTATCTATTTACTAAAAGTGCGGACCCCTATAAAAGATTAAAAAAGGTGCAAGTAAAATCTAGAAGCTCAGTTTAAGTCATTTTTGGAAGCTTCTAGAAATATTCCTACGGTTGAAAGATCGCTCCTTTCATGTTCATGCATCCCATCCAATAAGGAGCTAACCCCTTGATGTAAGGAACTAATCCCTTTGAAGGAGGATTCTATCCCTTCTTGTTTGGAGCTGTAACCTCCTCTCTTCCACTATAAAAATAGGCATAGGGTAGCCTCAAGGGGTTACCATTAATGAATTGAAGATTTAGTATTGTTGGAGGCAAAGTGTTGTTGAAATTTAGACCCTTTTAGCTAAGATTTCATGTGGGAAGGATTACATACTTGTATGTATCTCGGTTGGAAGAGTGCAAGGCTGATCTGAGTAAAGGAAACGCCTGCTCTAGACCCCAGGAGGACCTGTACAACATCAAGGTAGACACGGTTGTAAGGCTCTTCCTTATTTAAGTTAATACAAATAAATCTATTTTTCTCAATAAGCTGTCAATTGATTGTTTATTTTATGGATTCCTTGATTACCATAATGGATATGATTTATGAATGTATGCTATGCAGGTGCTATTTTATGTTTGCTTGTTTATGATTATAGATCTTCGAGGGAAACTCTCTCAAGCGATTGAAGGACTATTAATACAAACAAGCATTGGATCAAAGGTAAGATCGTTAAAACCTTTAAAACATTTAATTATGAATCACAATATATCTAGAGAAAGATATTTTTGTTTGTCCGTTTGTTGTTAGCTATCCGTAGGACACTTGGGAGGTTTATCTTGTCTGTCAGAATGACTAATCCGTCCAACAGCCTCACTGGCTAGTGCAGTGTTGCAGCGAGTGTCATCTAACTGTGCTAAGTATAAAAAACGCTCTTCCTCTTAAGAGGTAGCTAGTAATAATTAAATGGCTAGTTTTAATGAAGAAATTTCACATTCAATTGGAAAAATGGCTTCCAAACCGTAAACGAGTTGGAAAGGAGTAAAACCAATAGATGTTTTTTTAGAGGTACAGTATGCCCACAAGGTTGAAACAAACATGGTATGCCAATTAGTTTTATGAATGTCGACAATGCACTTGATCATTATATTGGTCAAAACTTTGTTCACATCTTCAACTTGGCCATTTTCCTGTGGATAATAAGGTGTAGAGTTGTCATGGCGTAAGCCGAGCTGAGCAGAAATTTTAGCCATCATAAAGTTTTGAAAGTGGCTATCATGGTCCGTAACGATGGATTGGGGTACACCAAAACTATCAATCACATGATTGAATATGAAAATAGTTGTAGTCTCACTGTCATTTTTGAATGTAGGCGTCGCCTTGGCCCATTTCATAAAATAATCTACCGTTATGCCCATGTCCACTGGATGAGTGAGGGTTACATGTAATGAAATCAATTCCCCATTTTTCAAATGTACTGACAACTATGATTGGGTGAAGAGGAGCTAGAGATGCACACATCTTTCGATCAAAAATTCGGCAATTGTGGCATTTTCTAACTGCAATTATGCAATATTTAAAGAGTGATGGTGAGAAATATCCAACATGAAATATTTTTTTGGGTAGTGGAAAATCCATACATATGACCACCACATGCTCCAAAATGTAATTCGTTTAATGCCTTCTCAACTTCTTCGTGTGTTAAATAGCATCGAAAACTAGAATCATCACCACAACGATAATGTGTATCTCCAACAATAGTATATCACTAGGATTGGTATCAGATTATATGATGATCAGTTCATGAGAGTTCTGGCCGAAAAGTTTGAGTTTTAATATATATAATGATATCTCCATACCAAGGATCCAGAGTATTGATGAGAAACAAGGATTCATCGGGAAGATTATCCTCTCCCACGGTTTCAGGTTCAATATAGGGAAAGTCACATAATAATTCAGAAAACACTAATGACTTCATAGATTTATATTGTTCGAATTCCAAATCAAACTCTTGCATCATAACAATCCATTTAGAGTATTTTCTCCCTAGCAGTTGTTTATTCAAAATATACATCATAGGGTTGCAATTAGAGATCACGGTTGTTTTACGTAAAATTATGAAGTGACGAAATCGTTGGACAACCTAGACAACTTCCAAGACCAATTTCTCCACATGTTCATATTTAATCTCAATAGCTGTAATATTCCTACTCAAATAATATATCATGTGTTTAGCGGCATATTCATCTTCTTGAAATAATACCATTCCTATGGTAGAATTGGATGAAGCTAAATACAAAAGTAATCTCGATGATAATCAGGTGGATGCAGTAATGATGCATGGGCCAATGCGTGTTTCAGTGCATAAAAATATTTTTCAGCATAATCATCCCAAATTAATGGAATTCATTTTTTCAAAAGTCGAGTAAAACCTTTAGTTAGCTCAGCATAGTTAGGGATAAATATACATAAAAAAATTTCTTTCCCTTGCAAACTTTGGAGTTGACGAAGAGCGGAAGGAGGTATGTTGACGATATCATCGACCTTGAGTGGATCGACATGAATTCCTTCTTTAGAAATGATAAATCCCAAAAATCATCAAGATTGGACACAAAAAACACACTTATGTGGATTCAAACGAATATTGTAATGCCTACATCGAAGGAAGATAACTCTTAAATGCATAGGATGATCTTTCTGTCTCAAAAAATCAGTTGGTAAGTCATCCAGGTAGGGTTGCACAATATGTTTGATATCGTGAAATGCGTAAGACACCACCCTTTGAAGAGTAGCATCATCGTTCTTTAATCCAAAAGGTAATTTCTGATAGGAAAAAGTTCCCCACAGAAAAATGAATGCAATTTTCGGCTGATCTGCAGGGATTATGTTTATCTGATTATATCCATAAAATTTGTCCATAAATGAAAATATTTCATTTCTGACACAATCGTCATCAATTTGGTCGATGTAAGGGGTAGGATAATTGTCTTGTGGACAAGCCTCATTGATATCCCTATAATCGACACCCACTCGAATGGTTCCTTGTTTCTTGTTCACTAGAACAATATTATATACCCAATTAGCTAAGGGAATAAGATAAATAAAAACTTCTATAAGTAATATTTCAACCTCAACCTTAATAGCAACAGATTTTCGTGGATGAATTGGACGCAATATTTGTCTAATAGATTTAGCATCTGGGCATGTCTTAATTTCATGAACCACAATATTATGATCGCTTCCTAGAATTTCTTCGTAGGACCAGGAAAAAATTTCATGGAATTCCTAAAATAGGGCCTTATACGTGTTTATTTCTTCAATTGAGCACGAAGCACCTATATGAACGTTTTCAGTAATTTCTGGTTTAACTAAAATTTCAATTGGTATCGTTGAAGATATGTTTCCTAAATTTGTTTTCGAATCCAAATGAAGGAATGACACGAGACTTTGAGGATCATTGACGTATCCAATCGAAAATATGGATGGAAATTTATTCTCAAATTTATCAGGTTAGGTAGAAAAGACGAACGATGATGAAAATATTCCCATGGCAATTCATCCAATGTCATAATCTCCATAATACTTTTGTCAAGTGAATTTTTTTTTATCAAAAGGATTAGGAAAAGATGTTGGTGTTAAACATGATAGATGATAATACTCATCTCTAATCACATTCAATTGATTAGTTTCAGTTGATGATGGGTTGGAAAGTGATTGAATGGCCTCATAAGTTAATTCAAATGGGCTTAAAGGCATCTCACTTCCATATAGGTCTAACTCAGACTTGGAGCAAGTAATCCAAGGATCATTCGATGGCATTATGCTTGATGTGATCATGTTGACATTGGAAATATTATGAGGAAAATTTGGAGGAGGCATGGAAAAATTTCCCATGAGATATGAATCCTTGAGCAAACCTACTCCAACATATTCGTAAGGAGTAATCTTCTTTCCAAAATAAAGGACACTACTTGTAGAGGCAGGATCTGAAGTATAGTAAGACAACTAATTGACTTTGAAAATTTTCCCTTTATGGGGGAACATTATGATTCAAAAAAATTATGAGACTATATTTTTCATATCTTAAGACCAACTTTTCCCTACTAAAAGTTTATAGTCAAGTTGAGCATCAACAACCTTAACATCAACTGCAACAGTTTTACCTTCTATCTCTATAGGAAAATCTCGAAGAATCAAACATGGGTGAAAACCTATTCCATCAAAGGCTTTTAAAATTGTGGGAGATTGTTTGATTTTTGGAGAACCAAGGGCTTTCCAGCAAGAAACATACATTATATTTTGAGATTCAAAAAGAAAATTTCAGCACCCACACCTAGTGCATTAAGCACTTGCACTAGCGTGGGGCCCATAGTGCTATGTTTGGGTGCATGTATATTTTTAGTTATCCCTTAATTAAGATGGACAATAAAATGTAATATAATCTCAATGATGACTTGAAATAGTTAACTGAGAGTGATAAACTCAGTTAGCTAGTGGATTTTGAGTTAGAGGTATTTGGTAAGGCATGCAGAGTAATTCTAGTTGTGACATAGTTCAAAGTGCAGTGGTGCATTATTTAATGCAGGTTGTCATCAGTTTAACTCATTTAAGTGCATTAAACTCAGTTGTGATAGTTGTAACTGAAGATAAAATAGTGAGAGATAACGTGAATTAAATATTAATTAATTCACAATCAGTGATATCACATGCAATTGAGGATTTACTATTATTAGCTGCATGCATGTCAGATCCAGTGGAGACCCAGTTGAGTTCTAGGTGAAAGGGAAGTTGACTATCAGTTGTAGGATTTTTGGGTTGCACACATGCAACCAAACACCCATTTGAGTTCCCATGATACTTTCGCATTCAAGGGAGGCTAAAATTCCTATATTTTAAGGATTTCATTCATCAGGGATTACGCAAGCAAGGTGTAATGTTCCAAAATTTTAGCCTCCAAGCTAAATGGAACACTAGAGTTAGCAGCAGCTATAACCGATGAATAAATGGGGATAAAAGCCCATAAATCCCCTAAGGAGTAATAAAATGCTCCATATGTGAAAGGGGACACTCTTTCAAGCCTAATAAAACACCTCAATGTGTGAACAGGGTTAAAATCAAGCTGCTTTGACCAAGTCAACAACGCAGTTTTAGTGGAGGAGGAATCCAAGGAGGGATAACGCAATTTTGGAGGGAGATGCATCTTTGGAAGAAAATGACCTAATTGAGTGGGGCAAAGGGCAAGAAAACTCATATATTATATAAGGAAGAGGATGGCAGCATTATTCTTCATGTCTTAGTCTATTATTCTTGTCTTCCAAGACTTGTTGCTACTTTGCTGCTTAGCAAAGTTGCAGTGATGTTTAGCACTGGGTGTTCCCGGGCGGGAATCCCACCTCTTTCCTTTGAGGAGCCTCATTGGGAGAGTTCGTATTCATCATTCCACATTAGGTTTTTATGCCAAGCTTCAGACATCTTCATCATCATAGCTTTGCTGGAGATTGTGCAGTGTTGCTCGGTGCAGCAGTGGAAGGGATTGGAATCCCGGGCTTCTGAGCTAGTTTCTCATTGGAGGAAGTTTTCCTTCACTTTAGAGATCTGTTTGGAGAGCTCCAGAGCTTATTTCAGATCTGTTGTATCAGACCACACTTTTCCCATACATTCCCAGCGTTGTTTCTGCTAGGGAATGCGTTATTCTGGAGGCAGTGTTCATTGCATGGTTTGGTGGCTCAATTGCAGTGTTTCCTTGTGATTGAGAGGTTCATCCTTTCATGGGAGGAAGATCTTGAGGGATATACAGAATATCAGACATATTTCAGCCTTCTACACTCATTTACTTCAGTTTTGCAGTGGTTATTCAGTAAATTACTTAAATTCCCATTTTTTATGCAGAGTGTTTGACAAGAAACCCTTGTCGGTTTCTTTTGTATTTTGTATAAGGAGACTAGATCTCTGTTCTTCAGCATTTAAAATCAATATATGAGTATATCTATTGTTATCATATGATTTTATGTGTAAAACCTCTCTTATACTGCGTAGTCCCTTGAGCAGCTGCTCTGGCATTTTGCAGTATTGGGGTTTTAGCACTTTTTGGAAATCCTGGGTGTGGGAGAAATGTTTAACCCACCTAGTTTGCTTTGTTTCATCTCTAATATTGGATTTAGAATATATATTGACTAATCTATGGGATCCAAGAGTATTTTTTACTGTTTTATTGTATTTTTTGCTGGAAATGCGTTTTTCATGCATAATTCATGAGCTGTTCTAGATTTGGAATATTACAGTGGTATCAAAGCATGATCTCTGGCTCAACCTATGAGATCCAGATATCAAAGGAAGGAGATATGTACAGAATATAGAAAGCTTCAATATGTGTAGGGAGAAAGGAAGACAAGCTCACAAAGCTTCTTCCAAAATCTATGCAGAGCTTTCAAAGAGAGCTGAAGAAAATGAGATTAGAGATGGGATCCCAAAAATAGGTTGAATATAGAACTGAATCTAGATTTTCACATGGTGAGTGTGAGAATGTAGCTACACTCCATGATGCATAGCGCAGTCAAGTGCCCAGAGCTATCTTGAGATGGATGGGAGGAGGAAAAATGCCTAAGAGGAGAACTCTTAGTGATTTGTTGCAGGAGTATGAATCTCTAACTGAGAGGTTTAGAGATCACACTAGTTTCTAGGAGTTTTTCAAGATCCAGATGGAGAAGAGCAAGCAGCAGGATGCAGATGGATTTCTTCTATCTACTTTTTCCGGATCACCTACATGTTCAGCTGGAGCTTGGGTGAAGGAGCTAGACTCCTATTTGCAGCTGCACCATATTTCCGGAAGTGAAGCCATCATATTTGCAGCACTGCATTTCAGAGGTAAGGCTCATGCATGGTGGATTTTTGAGTCTGGTTATTTAAAAAATGCAAACACTTCTTCTTATGCAAGATTCATAGAAACTTCCTAAGGCACATGAGCAAGGAAAACTTGAGAAAACAAAACCCTTGCATGTGATGGAGGAAACCCCATTTCAGAAAACCATGGGAGGATTTGATATCTTGCATTACACATTGCCGAAAGCAAGACCTCCAGTTCATATTCTTGAACAAGAGGGCATGAGGATCTCCTTTTCACAGGAGGATCCAATTGTTGAGATGTTTCCCATGCACATTAAGGAAGATGAGGGCAACAACGCTGTCACATCTAGAGCACATCCAGTGCCTCATGCAGAGGGAGGAGGAGCACATGCTCCAATAGGATGGATTCTTGTGCCTTTGTAAGAAGTTCCCTAGGATCTCATACATGGAGGTCCAAGCACAATGGGTGAGCAGCATGATTGTGCAACATTGCAGCTGGAAGGAGAAGGAAGGGAGGAAGAGCAACATTAGTTGATGAGAGGCACACACCCTTCTCTATTTTAGAGAGCCAATGCAAGAAAGAGGCAGACTGTATTGCGCTGTAAAAGCAAGGGCAAGGTTTCCCGACCATATGAGCAATCTACTCTTAACATTGATGTCTCACTATATGGAGGCATTCCACCTGGGAGGCCACCTGATATGTAGTTGATGGAAGACATCTTGTCTTTGGATTCACCACTCTTAGATTTTGGAGAGGTGAAGAGTCTGAAGGAAGACTTTGGCATGGGGGATGTCAAAGTAGTAGGCAGCAGCATGAGGAGAGCTTCACATGCCAGATCACCAGCGCTGTCTTTGAGGAGGATTGATCCTTATTGGAGGTCTCAGCTTTTGGTATAGTACTCCAAGGATCTTGGTGCATGCATGATTCTTGATGACTCGGATGGAGATGAAAGATACATGGTGGATGATGTGGTCATCTATTCCTATGGCAGGAACTTCTTGACTAGATCTTCTAGTCTTAAGGAGAAGCTGCTACATGCAACACATGAGGAATTCTCTTCTATGCAATTTGATGCATATTTCTAGTTGATGGAGGAGTTCACTTGGGAGGGAATTTAGCATGACACATTTTAGCATATGGATAGATGCATAGCCCAGATGGTGATAGAGAGGAGGTCACAGCCACCTTCCTACTCATTGGGAGTGAGGAAGAATCTCCAGTTGAGCCATTTCAGCTCAAGACCTCAAGTACATGATGGAGGAGGTATAATTTCATATTTTGTATTGCACTTCTTTCCCTTATTTGAGCAGCATGATGTAACAAGAAGAATCATCTCTTCTTGCATGTTGTATGATGATGTACTTGCAGCTACTTGTAGCATTGACTTTGGCTATCTTTTTAATGGTTTGTGGGGGAAGACACATGTATCTGGGTGTTCACCATTGGCACCAACTTGTAACTTCATGTTTTCATCCTATGAGATGACTGTGGAAAAAAACAAGTGGTTGGAAAATCACTTGTTATTTCTTATGTTGATGCAGGCAAAGGATGCACTACATTGGTTCCATAAGAGGAACTATGATTCACTCTCTAGTTGTCATTTGGAAACTTGTTCTTATTGTACCTTGCTTCCATATATTGCTGACATGTTTATGATCATGAGGAGCTTTGTTTGGAGAGTGGTTTTGAGATGGGAGATGCCCATTGGGTGCATGATTCTCCCCGCTTTATATGTTGTACATTTCAGGAGAAACCATGGGCAAACCATGATTTCCATATCACACTTTTTCTCTTCTTGTGGGAGGAACCACTTGGAGAACTTGAGGAGGCACTTTATGGCTGATTTGTTTGTTGGGACATCATACAAGTTGACCATCATGATCTTACTCTATGGCTTGTATGAGGGAGAGAGGAGTCAGTAACAAAGGTTATTATTGTTGTGGTTGCACTTGGGAGAGTATGGGCATAAATTTTCCCATAATTTTCATGATATTTCTGGAAATAAGGAAGGCACATTCATGGTGCAAAGAGGCTACCCTTTAGCATTGGAGGATTATGAGGGACTTCCATGTAGGAAGAAGATTTTATCACATAGAAACATGATGGTGGATGACTTTGGAATATGGGATGTTAAAGAGAGGAGTCATGGAGCCTTATTACAAATGCCTACAATGCTGACACATAGGAGTATGTTCTTGTGGATGGAATATTCCAAGGAGAGGATGTATCCTTTCTTCTTGCAGATTTTTATGAGGAGACACTCATGGGAGGACTTATCAATGGACCTCAATTTCATCCAACTCACTATGTATGGTAGGAAATGCATTTCTGTACTTTTTGATTCCTCCATTGAGTATTTGTACTTTCTCACCATGTTTAGACAGTGCTTTGCTTTCCAAGAGAGCAAGAGTATTTTTGGGTTTCATGGTCACTTTATGGCCAATGTTTATGTTGATATTAGCCCATCTATTCATGGCTTTGGGCAAGTGTATTGTTATTTTACCTATGTACAGCTGATATACATTTATGCTTACTTCCCCATGTTGGAAGAACAGACATATACAACTTGTAACTTGTTGCAGAACCACTTGCCACATGACATTCTCAAACAACAGTTGGGAAGACTGCATAATATCCACTTGGAGAACCTTTGGTACCATCCAAAATTTCACATAACCTTCAGAAATTTTCTGATTTGGAGGCCAAATGGTGATGATGTGCCATTCATCTTGAATGGAATGGTTTGGGTTGGCATGTCTCATGACTTTGGAGGAAGAGTCCTTGGAGGCTCAATCTTCTTCTTGCCGTTAGAGGACAGTCATGTTGCAGCCCAAGATCAACGTGCCCTCTACACTTATCATAAGTGGAGATGAGGACAGCGTGGGATAGGTTCTCTTGCCTATCATGTTCATTTATTTAGCCCACCTACATTTCAGGAGCACAAGGTGGAGAAAACTTTTCATGAGTTACCATGTTGGAGAGTGACTCACTTCATTTGGATGATAGCATGGGTGAGCGGGGTACTCATTCACCATGATGATCATCACTCCTACTTTGTGGAGGCCATGAGACAGCTAGTAGGTTTCCATTCAGACTTTCCACCTTTGATTGATGCAGACACTTTCGTTTTGCACACTTGGGAGGAATCATTGGATGACAGTATATTTGCAGATCCTCTTGATGCAGTGATGGAGGCTATTGATGGGAGGCCAGATGAAGAAGAGGTGAGAAATTTTGTTCTCCTTATGCATTTTCTTGAGGACAAGAAAATATTTTGGAGGGGAGGACTGTAATTTTCCAAAAGTTTAGCCTCCAAGCTAAATGGAACATTAGAATTAGCAGCAGCTCTAGCTGGTGAATAAATGGGGAGAAAAGCCCATAAAAATCCTAAGGAGGAATAAAATGCTCCATATGTGAAAGGGGACACTCTTTCAAGCCTAATAAAACACCTCCATGTGTGAACAGGGTTAAAATCAAGCTGCTTTGACCAAGTCAATAGTGCGGTTTTAGTGGAGGAGGAATCCAAGGAGGAATAACGCACTTTTGGAGGGAGATGCATATTTGGATGAAAATGACCTAATTGAGTGGGGAAAAGGGAAATAAAACTCATATATTATATAAGGAAGACGATGGCAGCATTATTATTCATGTATTATTCTATTATTCTTGTCTGCCAAGACTTTTTGCTACTTTGCTGCTTAGCAAAGTTGCAGTGTTGTTTAGCACTGGGTGTTCCCGGGCGGGAATCCCACCTCTTTCCTTTGAGAAGCCTCATTGGGAGAGTTTGTATTAATAATTACACATAAGGTTTTCAAGCCAAGCTTCAGCCATATTCATCAGCACAGCTTTTCCAGAGATTGTGCAGTGTTGCTGGGTGCAACAGTGGAAGGGATTGGAATCCCGGGCTTCTGAGCTAGTTTCTCATTGGAAGAAGGTTTCCTTCACTTGAGAGATATGTTTGGAGAGCTCCAGAGATTATTTCATATCTGTGGTATCAGACCACACTTTTACCATACATTCCCAGCACTGTTTCTGCTAGGGAATGTGTTATTCTAGAGGCAGCATTCATTGCATGGTTTGGTGGCTCCATTGTAGTGTTTCCTTATGATTGAGAGGTTCATCCTTTCATGGGAGGAAGCCCTTGAGGGATATACAGCATATCAGACATATTTTAGCCTTCTACACTCATGTACTTTATTTTTGTAGTAGTTATTCAATAAATTACTAAATTTCCCATTTTGTATGCAGAGTGTTTGACAAGAAACCCTTGCCGGTTTCTTTTGTATTTTGTATAAGGAGACTAGATCTCTATTCTTCAGTATTTATAATCAATATATGAGTAGATATATTGTTATCATATTATTTTATGTGTAAACCCTCTCTTAGACTGTTCAATCCCTTGAATAGTTTCTCCGGCATTTTGCAGTCTTGGGGTTTTAGCACTTTTTGGAAATCTTGGGTGTGGGAGATCTGTTTAACCCACCTAGTTTGCTTTGTTTCAGCTCTGATATTGGATTTAGAATGAATATTGACTAATCTATGGGATCCATGAGTCCATTTTACTATTTTATTACATTTGTTGCTGGAAATGTGTTTTTCATGCATAATTCATGAGTTGTTCCAGATTTGGAATATTACACAAGGTAAGCTCTCTAGAGGTTAAAAATTGGCTATGTGTTGGTCATTTTTTTTCATGAAAATTTGATACAATTAGATGAGTACTGGAGGGCTCTTGTGAGAATATTTTTTTATGTAATTGTTTCATGATCCATGCTGAATATAAAATATAATATAGTGGGGTTCTTAGCTGTAAGCTTTCCCTAAGAAATTATTTGTGTTGTGTGTGATTTGATTCTTCTTTACTTCATGTAATTAGCGATTTTGTTTTTAATTCCACAAAATAATTGTAGAAGCGATTCAGTATTTAACTTTATTATATTGTTAGATCGGATGAATCCAAGATATACATGTATGTTGTATAATTTCTACATGGTATCAGAGCACGGGAAATTTCAAAAGTGAACAGAGAATTTGAATTTGCAGAAAGACTTTCTTGGTGCTACAGTTGATTCAAGATCAAAATGGATTTTGATGGATTGAGGCTAGAGTATGAACTTGAGAGCATCTCAAACTATATTTCTTGGAAGGATAGGATGGAGGCAGTACTCAAAGACAATTGCTTAGAGGAATTCATTGACACTAATGTTCCTAAACCAATTGTGACAGGTGTTACAAATCTTGATGCATGGAAAAATAAAGTGGAAAAGGCAAGGAGGATCCTGTTGGAGGGAGTATGAGGCCACATTTTCTCAAGCCTCCATGGGAAAACCACACCATATGTAATGTAGAAGGCTTTGACGGATCTATTTCAAAGCAGTAGTAACGATAGGAAATCGACGCTCAAAGATAAACTCAGGAATTTCAAGTTCAAAAAGGGCAACACCATTCCAAAATATCTAACAAAGTTTTTCCAATGTAGGGATGAACTAGGGAGAGTTGGAATAATAGTCGCTGATGATGATTTGGTGAGCTTGGCTCTCCTAGGACTTCCCAAGAGTTGGCATAGTTATCAAGACTCCGTCGATGGAAGGGAAAAATTTCCAGATTGGGAATGACTGTGGTCGGATTTGGTGTAGGAGGAGTTCAGACGGAACACCAGAGATGGATCTTCATCTAAGAATGAATATGAAGAGGATTGTGCTTTTGATTCCAAGGTGAGGAAGCAGAAGGGGAAGAAATTCCATTCTAAATTTGAGTCCAAGAATGGAAAGAAGCAGGACATGTCCAAGGTGAAGTGTTTTCACTGTCATGAGCATGGGAATTTTGGTACTAACTGTCCACAAAAGAAGAAGAACAAGTTGGAGGATATGTAGCTGGTGAGGCTCTTGCCTCACAATTTGAGCTTGACTTCTCATTGATCATATGCATGGTGTCCAGTGCATTTGGATCTATGTGGTATTTGGATAATGGCACTTCCTTTCACATGACGGGAGATAAGGAACTTTTCATTGACCAGGATTGGTACCATTACCTTTCAAAGGTAGTCAGGTAATCCCTTTCAATTAAAAAATGTAATGCATGTACCAGGTCTGAATAAAAATTTGTTCTTAGTCACAATGTTGGAGGATAAAGGATATGATGTTGTTTTTAGTGAAGGAAAATCTTTCATGTGACATAAAAAAACAGGACAAGCAAAGAGGATAGGGAGATAAAGTGGTGAGCCAGGATGAGGGTGAATTATGGCATAGGAGATTGGGCCATCTTCACCATGGAGCCTTGAAATTCATGCAACATATTTCTACTGGTCTTCCCAGGGGTACACTTGCACAGTTAGACACATGAAATGGATGTACTATGGGAAAATATGTAAATTCCACCTTTCATGAGAAGGATAACCGAGCTTTGGGGATCCTTGAGAGAGTTCACACAGACGTGTGTGGTCCTTTCTCTATTAATTCAAAAAAAAAACATAAGTACTATGTAATATTTGTGGATGACTATTCTCGTAAGTGTTGGATCTTCTTCTTGTAGAAGAAAGATCAGACATTCTCTAAGTTCTTTGAGTTTAAGGCATTGAAGGAGAAATATTCGGGGAAGAAAGTGAAGGCCCTTAGGAGCGATAATGGTGTAGAATACATCTCTAATGAATTCAATAACCTCTTCAGCAAAGAAGGAATTTGAATAGAACTCATAGCACCTCATAACCCACAGTAGAATGGGGTCGCAGAGAAAAAGAACAAAACTATTGTGGGTGCAACACGAGCGATGTTGCATGATCAAGGCCTACCGATGCATCTATGGGAGGAAGCATGAACCACAACGGTACATGTGCAAAACCCTTGTCCTCATAGGATACTTGGCATGAGTACACCTGAAGAGGCTTTCAATGGTAAGAAACCTAATGTTTCACACTTTAAGATTTTTGTCTCATCTATTTATGTGCATGTGACCAAGGACGCTAGGAAGAAGCTGGAACCAATAGCTGAGGTTGGGATTTTTGTGAGGTAGACTGAAACACCCCATAATTATCATGTGTATTTTCCAAACAATAGAATTAATGTTGTGTGAAGGGATATAAAATTTGATGAGGAGAAAGCCATGTGGTTGCCCCTTGAGAGGGAGCTGGACTTACATACAGAGGAGGAACTGCTAGTTCCCAAGGATGAGTCTCAAGATGTGGATCAACCACATGAGGAGGTTCATGGAGTGGAGGAAAACTCTCATGCAGAGTCATCCATCATAAATGGCAGAAGGCACACCAAAAAATATGATAGATTGAGACTTGATGCTGTAGAGAATGTAGGAGCCCCTACTTCACAACACGGATAGAGACAATCTCCTGACCGATTTACTAGATACATGGCTGTTATGAGCAAATGTATTGTAACTGAACCATCTTCCCTTCAGGAAGCAATGCAAAAACCAACTTGGGTTGATGCATGGGTGGAGGAGTATGACTCCATTGTCAAGAATAGTGCATGGGAGATAGTCCCAAGACCGGTCGATAAATAAATGGTTGGATCAAGATGGATCTACAAGGCAAAGCAAGCTGCTAATGGGAGTGTGGAGAAATAAAAGGCTAGATTTGTGGTCCAAGGATTCTCACAGATCAAGGGGATAGATTATGATGATAATTTTGCACCTGTTGTAAGGTACTCTTCCATAAGATCCATCCTTTCACTCTCAACGCATATGGGCTGGTGCATTCATCAGATGGATGTGAAAACCATGTTTCTCAATGAGATCATTGAGGAAGAGGTGTACATAGAGTAGCCTGAAGATTTCGAGATATTCAATAGTGAGTCGCATGTGCGCTGACTCAAAAGAGCATTGTATGGGCTGAAGTAATCACCCTGTGCTTAGTACACTCAGATAGGTAACTATTTCACCAGACTGGGCTTCACCAAAAGTGAATCAGATGAAAGCTTGTACTGGATTGTGGTTGAGGGTAACTTATTGATCATTGTTCTTTATGTTGATGATTTTATTTTATCTAGTGATGAGCAGCTGATACACTCATGCAAGGAGGGTCTTGCAAGGGATTTTGAAATGAAAGACATGGGACTCCTTCATTATTTCCTTGGATTGGAGATATGGCAGCAGGATGGTGAAATTTTTGTGTCTCAAGGAAAGTATGAAAAGGAGATATTGCGTAAGTTTAACATGGAGAGCTAAAAACCCATGGATACTCCTCTTCCAGGAAATTGGAGGAAAGGGGATGCTACTTCTGGAGAGGTAGTGGATGCTATTGTCTACAAGCAGTTAGTTGGTTCACTGATGTATCTAGTGAACACCAAACCAAAAATTTTCTACGCAGTTAACCAGGTGATCAAGGTATGGTTAAGCCTACCAAGCTATTTTGGAAGGCGGGGAAGGATGTCTTGAGATACATGAGGGGCACATTAGAGTATGGTCTATGGTGTAGACGAACGGAGGGAGTGAAGCTTCAAGGCTTCACAGATGCAGATTGGGCGAGTAGTCCATTAGACAGAAAGAGCACATCAGGAGGGATATTTAGCATAGGATCGACATTGATTTATTGGTACAGAAGGAAACAGTGATCTGTGGCACTCAGTTCAGCGAAAACATAATACATGGCAGCAATTCAAGTTGCATGTGAGGCTATCTTGATGAGAAAGATTTTGGTTGGTTTGTTTGGTTCTCAAATAGATCCGACAGTGATTCATTATGATAATCAGATTTGCATTAAACTCTTGATTAACCCTGTGTTTCATGATAGGTCCAAGCATATATATATGGTACCATCATCTCAGATATTGTGTGCAGAGAAGGATAATGTTGCTTCAGTACATTCCCACATAAGATCAGGATGTAGATATTCTGATGAAGGCGCTCACCAGGAGAAAATTCGAATACCATAAATATAGGATCAGGGTGAAGAATAATCTATTTCTTGTTGAGAGGGAGTGTTGAGACTCAACAAGAAAATTTCAGCACCCACACCTAGTGCATTAAGCACCTACACTAGGGTGGGGCCCACAATGCTATTTTTGGGTGCATGTCTATCTTAGTTATCCCTTAATTAATATGGATAATAAATTGTAATATATTCTCAATGATGAATTGAAATAGTTAACGGAGAGTGATAAACTCAATTAGCTAGTGGATTTCGGGTTAGAGGTAGTTGGTGAGGCATGTAGAGTAATTGTAGTTGTAACAGAGTTCGAATTGCAGTGGTGCATTAGTTAATGCAGGTTGTAATCAATTTAACTCAATTAAGTGAGTTAAACTCAGTTGTGCTATTTGTAACTAAATATACACTAGTGTGAGATCAAGTGAATTAAATATTAATTAATTCACAATCAGTGATATCACATGCAACTGAGAATTTACTATTATTAGCTGCATGCATGTCAGATCTAGTGGAGACCCAGTTGAGTTCTAGGTGAAAGGGAAGTTGAATATCATTTATAGGATTATTGGGTTGCACACATGCAACTAAACACCCATTGGAGTGCCCATGATACTTTCGCAGTCAAGGAAGGCCAAAATTCCTATCTTTTAAGGATTTCGTTCATTAGGGTTTGCACAAGCAAGGCAAGTTATCTAGAGGCTGAGAATTGGCTATGTGTTGGTCAGTTTTTTTTATGACAGTATGAGGCAATTAGCTGAGTACTGGAGGACTCTTGAGAGAAGATTTTTGCATGTAATTGTTTCATGATCCATACTGAATATACAATATAATATAGTTTGGATTTTAGCTATAAGCTTTCCCCAGGAAATTATCCGTGTTGTGTAATTTTATTCTTCTTTACTTCATGTGATTAGTGATTGTGTTTTCAATTCCACAAAAGATTTTTAGAAGAGTTTTAGTATTTAAATTTAGTACATTGTTAGATCGGGTGAATCCAAGATATACATGCATGTTGTATAATTTATACATTATACATGTAGATGCTCCTTCATCAATTACCGTGCAAAAAATCACTTGGTTTTAATGAAAACTGGTATCTAAAAATCCATTTGATGAGGGAGTCTAGGTACATAATTTTGTAGATCGAAGATATTTAGATTAGATTCCTCAGGTTCAATAGCTCATATTGCTGTCAATTTTTTTTTTTTGTGTTGGACAAGTTTGTAGCACTTAGAGGGCCAACATCGCTGAAGGTGACATAGCTAGATCTTCAACAATGTTGTAATTCCGAGTAGCTCTCACATGTGGGTTGAAAGATGAATTTCAAAGAACACCTTTAGGTGGCAATTTAATTACCATGTCAGAACTAGGCTTCTCGATCTGTAATGGTTCAAAAAGAGAAGGAATTGACATAGAAGTTTGACTAGATGAACCAACATTGTTTCCATTTACATGACCCTTAGATCCATAATATAGAGATTTCGTACCAACCATAATTTTAGAATACATCATCATGATATATGCCGATGAGTTGGAAGAGGATGCGTTATGAGAGACCATTTTATTATCCTGAGAAGGAAATAGATCCTTAATAACATTGGGTGTGGGTGAACCTTTGACGAATTTAGTTACCTTGGCATGATGGGGGCATTCCTTTGTGTAATGATCTCCATCACAAATTAAACAAGGATAGTGAGGTTTCCTCTTCTCGTAAGATGGTTTTGTTTTATCAGTTTTCTCTTTTGAAGAAATTTTTTCCAGTTTTACCCTTCCCCTAATTTTTACCTCTGCTAATTTACTTTTACTAGTAGATGAATCCACAAAATTAATTTCATAAGTATTTTCAGGAGAATATTTTCCTTTGGGTGAATCTAGTAAGGTTATAATTGGAGTGTTAGATTTGGATTGTTTATTTTTACTCTTTGATGTATTTACAATACCGATTACACCATCTGTGGCATGAGAGATAGAAGCATTAGGGGAATTTTGAGATCTAAAATGGGCCTCTGAAGGAAATTATAAAATAATAGTGGAAATAATAAAATAATGTTAGATAACATCATCAAATTTTAGAGGGAAAAAAGAAAAAAATATTTTTCAACTTGTATTTTCAACTTATCTCCCTATGGGTTTACTCAAATTTCATGTGACAACACTCTTTGGATGCATAATTTAATTCCTCATCCAAGTAACACCCATGTTTCATACTTTCAGTGGAGCCTTCTACAAGAAAAATGAGAAATACATTAAAAAGGTGAATGAAATCACGTTTTTTCATGTATTTCCCATTTTTCGTGTAGCAGGGTCCTTTGGAAGTATGCAACATGGGTACTCCTTGGATCAAGAATTAAATTTTACATCCAACGAGTACTCCCGCTCGAAGTGTGAGTAAAACCTTAGGGATATAAGTTGAAAGTATGTGTAGAAAAAGTAGTTTTATTATTTTATTATTTTTAAATATTTTTACTTTTTTACTCCAAAAATGGTGAATCATCCCCCATGGTTGAAATCATCATCTTGAATCCTATTGTTTCTTATAAAGTTTATTTTTCATGCTAGACTATGTGTAAACAAGGTCCAGATATTGTGCATGAGTGATAACTTGTTCTTTTGTTACAACACCTCCCTTAGCTACATCTTAAGTAATCTTTGGAAGTAAAGACTTGGTGAACCATTCAGCCATAATATTATCTGGGATGAAAACTTTAACCAAGTGACGTCTATGTCTCCATTCGTGAATGTGATCGGAAATATGGGTATACAAATTATGTTTAAGTGAGGTCAAAATTTTGGTACTAGTATCATACTGGAATGGTAACTAAAAATGGGTTAAGAAAGAAGTTGCTAAGGCACTGAAATTATGGAAGGAAGCTTGTAGTAACTCGATGTACCATTTCGTGGCTAAACCAATCAAGGTTCGTTGAAAAGTCATAACCGATTGGAATCATCGATTAATGATTTGGATTCACACCAAATATGATACGTAATAACATGGTTTAAAGGGTCCTCTCCTGATTTACCTTCAAACTTTGGAATATGACTGGGCAACTTGGTAGGCATTTCCAGCCAAAAAGGAATATAGTAAATAGAATATTTTTTTAGTCGAGACAAGTCTAGTAAATCCAATATTGATATAAAAGGTAGCTATTGATTAGGGTCTTGCTGTGAAAATTGATAACCTTGAGGGACAAGTCCAGTACTCGGAGGTGGGTATCCAAGATATCCTGGAATATCATGAGCATTTGGGTTTTTCATTCCTCCAAGGTAACCATGATTAGCCATACCAAACTGAGGTTGAGACGCTATTTGACACTTATGACCAGGGTATGGTTTATTCTGGAAAGGTGGATTTGGTCCCATTTGTCCTAATTAATATTTCCCCTGAAATGGTTGGCCTTGAAAAGGTTTGCCTTGAAAGAAATTCCCTTGATAAGGCTAACCTTGAAGAGGTTGACCTTGAAAACATGGGCCCTGAAAAGGCTGACTCTAAAAGGATTTTTTCAAATTTTCTACACCAGATTGTCCCAAAGGCATTTGAGGTATAGACTAGACCATAGGTCCGGCTTGATAAAATGTAGTCTGAGGAATAGATTGCAAAATAGTTTGCATTGGCACTTGAGGGGTAATAGGAACAGAAACTTGAGGTACTCTTGGGATGGGTGTTTGAGGAGTACTGGGTTGATGAAAATATATTTTCACAGTAGGTGGGGTAGGAGTATGAGGACTACTTGGACCAAATTTCTGACTACTCGAAACAAATTCCATTGGGATAACTTGAGTAATTCCTTGAATAGGTTGTTGGACTTGAGTAAAAACAAATTGTGCCTACTAAGGGTTCTAACACAAAAGGTTGACCTAAACCAGTTTGAGGCGTAGGACCATAACTTGGATAGTTACTGGGTAAATTTTTACTTACAACTGTAGGATATGTTCCAATGAAAGGTTGTCCTCCCGAAAGAGGTTGTTTCCCCCCAGGTGGATTGTAACCACCTTATGGGTCAACTTGAGGGTTACTCCTGGAAAACATGTGAATGAATTGGTATGAAGTCAAATTTGGGCAGTAGACTCTGATAAACCAGATGACATTGTAGAAGCTTGAGAAGAAGGATACAATCATGAAAAAACTCCAGTAAGATATTGGTACCCAATAGGAACTGAAGGACCACCATATAATAAGGCCTCTGGAGAAGAAGAAAATATGGATGAATCGGTAGACACACTTTTAGAAGCCATATTAAACGTATTACTTCTAGGTAAAGAGTAAAAGGGAATACAACAACATGGATGATCGTAACAATATGAGTATGCAAAGTCAAATGGTGTAAGATACCAAGGATCCAGTTGAAAAGGAGAAAGAGGTAGATCTAATGGAAAGGTATGTTCACTGAAAAAATTTTGGGCTAGTGGGAGTTTCTTCTTCGTTGTCCTCGGTAATTTCTTCAATACTAATGAGGTCAAGAGGAATATTATCAGTAATGATAAGTTCTAACTTAGGTGAACGTGGAGCAGGAGTAGGGGCTAAAACGTTTTAAGGAGATTCATGTTCTGAAATATGAGACTCGGGTTCAAAGATTTCTGGTTCAGTTAACTGTGTATCTGAGACTTCATTAGTGACAGATTATACTTTAATTGTTTTTGTAACTTCTAGTTGACTTTTTTCTAAATCTGTTTCAAATGTACAAGGACTATTTACTTCAAATTCAGGATTTACCACAATGGATATTTCTGGTTGTTATGAAGACCTAGATCTTGTTGAATTTTCCCTTTCAACTTTGATTTTCTCTAATTTATTTGGTGTGTGAGTCTGCATCTACATGAGTGTCTCAGTATTTCAGTGACAATTAATTTTTGTTACAAAATCACAAAATTTCAAGAAATCACACTTAAAGCCTCTAAAAAAATTAAAAAAAACAAATGAACACGCATTATGGAAGCTAGGAGTTAAACCCCACACAAACAATTTTTTTTCACAATAAAATCACTAGTTGGTGATGAAATCCAACCTCGCACAGATCAATGTGAAAAACTAGCGTATGGAACCAGGTACCCTAACAACCTATTTAATGAAATATTCTCATGCAAGAAACTCCACTATGCCATCTCAAGTGAAGATTACCATCCAAAAATTCCAAGAGATTCTATTCAACTTCTATTCCAGGTACAGTGGGACCTTCCCTCCACCGTCACCTTTTGAAAAAACCGTAATATTATGGTCACTAAGTTTACCAACTATCACAATAAAACCTGGGCCGATAGTCCTAGGTCTGACGTACATGCAAAGGCAAAGTAACTAAGCTCAATCCCCTTGAAAGCTCCTCAACATGGTAAATATGAGGTTTAATAACAAGTGACCCAAAGCACCTTCAACATCATTTGTATTGCGTGTAAATATTTTATATTTACCAATGAAGCAGGTATGATTACTTCACCGGGTCCAATATGACCTCATTTTTAAATGTTGTTTAAGAAGATCTTCCCAAAGCAAAACTGTAATAACTGGATTTCATCCATACTGCAAGATTCTATTGTTTTTTTATTGCTTTGGAAAGTTTACTCACTTCCTTATTCCAAAGAAGTAACCTTATCTATGTTGGTGGAATGATCCCTAAAAATATAAAAATTTATAGATTGATTTTAATTAACGTTGTGTTATTTGGTTGTTACTTACCCAGAGGGATATGAAAGAAAAACCAATGATATTTCGACTGATCAAAATTACTCTAATTCACTCAACAATGAAAATGTAAACTTTTCATTTCGATGAAATCCTAGTTAAGGGAAAGTAAGAGGTTCTTTGATCTTCAAAATGCAAAACTTTTAAAATCCAAAAACATTATTTTCATGAAAGGCCCATTCACTTTCAAAATTGTTCAATTGCAGAAAAAATTTAATGAAAATTTTCCATTCGCTTAAGTCAAAACACAGTTTTTTTTGCAAACAATCATTTCCAATTTTTCAAAATTGAAGAAAACCTACAAAAACTTCTAAAATTTATGAAAAAACTTAAAAACTAAAAGTTCTTAATGAATGCTTTGATTAATTATGCATACAGGTGAAATTTTGTAGAAATTTATTAACACTGATAGTATTATTAGATTCTCCTGATCTAACAAATTAATCTTATGTTAAATACATAATACTTCCACTTAATTCTTTGCAAAAATTAAATCACCAATTGCAAACTCATATGAAGCAAATCAATCGCACATAAACCCAGTTGTTGTTACACAGTAATTTGTCACCGCCCCTGCCATTCCCCATCCCGCACATTGGAGGGCTCATTCCCTGACCTGTGAGCAGAGACGAGACTTGAAAATACTTTCATGACATCCCTCTGAACATGAGCTTTCATTGCCCTGAAGACATCTCTTTGCAAAAAACCCTAAAAACACCTCTTTTTGCATTGGCGCGGATAGCCAGTTTAGTACCCACACCAATGGGGGAAATCCCTCAAAGAGGTCACTCCAATTGGTGCTCTGTCAAAGAGTCGCACTCGCGCCAACCAATTTAAGGAGTGTTTTTAAAAAATAAATGGCGGAAGTTTCGTCCTAACTGATCCAGGAACTGATATCTATCTTGAGTTGGGAGGTTTGGCTATGAATTTCCATAGAGAGGAAGTGGTTTTCCACCTCTCATGGAAGCTTCCTTGATGATAGGGCCAATCCCACAATTATAGGGATCCCAAATCCCCTTCCTCCATCTATAAAAGCTTGCCCATCTCCATTGCAAGCTAGTCTTCAAGTTCCCAAATTCCCAAGAGCCTTATGCTGCAAGAACCTCCATAATTCCCTTAAGGCCAAATTCAAGCAAGGAGACTATTGTCAAGAGCTGAAGAGAGAGGTCTGTCCCATCCTTGACAGGCTTTTCGAGACGTGTTCTGCTGGCGACCCTCCGAAGGAGAATTCAACGTCAGAACTTGGTTGTAATTTTCCTTTGATTGATTTTTAATGAATGACTATTGGTTATGGTTCCACTCTTGTTGTTGTTTATAATGATGAGTTATGTCCTTTCTAACTAACATATAGTTGCATATACTGGCGCTTGCGTTTGTTTTGTTCTCACATGTGCAGGTGTCCTATCACGGAGATCGTGGGGATTGTGATCTGCCAGAGCTGAGGAACAGGAGCACTACCTCTTCTATAAGCAACAACGTTGGATTCCAGGTAAGCCTTCATCACTAGTTGGTTTACTTGAAATTAGGAACCTGCACTGTAGCGTGAACGATTGTTGCTAGACCCGGTCTGGGCTAGTAGGGATCGCCTTTGTCCCGACCATACTGGGGACGTCTAGCTTGTTGTTGTTCGTTTTATAAGCTATAGACGGAGCCTGAAGTTAGCCAAATAGCCTTTGAAATGCTTTTTCTCTGCAATTGCGAAGTAGATCAAAGCTGCTTCAGTCAATCTCCGGTTTAGTTTGTAAACTGAACATTTGGAGCACTGTCTTGTCTTTTCGGTTGATTCTTGATTCTGCTTGCTTGATCAGCTCTTTTGGGCTGGTTCTTTCTGCGAATTTGGGTTTTTGATAGCTCCAAACATCATTGGTCTGATTTTGGTTTGCTTATTTTTTATTTTGGCATAGCAAACTTGACTGGCGCGTTTTTTAGCGTGACAGTCGCGCCAATTGGCGCTAGTTGTCAATGTATTACCCGCGCCAATCCTGATATGGCGCTAGTTTCAGCCTAACAGTTGCGCCAGTGCTGGGGAATGCTAGGGTTTGCTTGATTTTGAGCTTTCTGAGCCTGATCTCTGATTTTGGTTTCATTTTTTCGACTACTAGAGTGTTTTGGAGCCTTGATTGACTGACTGTTACCTTCGTCCTTTGGTTGTTTTCCCATTTCCATCGATTTTGCGTCCCAGCCCTAGGTCATCTAGGTGCTATCGTGTGTCGAGCCCTCCTTGGGAGTTTTTGGTTTCTATCAGTTCAGTCGACCTTGTGATTGCTTCTTTGCATTCGTTTGGTGATTTTTTATTGTCTCATTGCGTTGTTTGAGTAATTGTTCCCTTTTCCATTCAAATTCCACCTTGTCTCATTTGGGCCTAGATTACACGCCTCATTTGGTGTCTTTGGGATTTTTCTTGGTTTTGAAGGACTGTTGGTCGATTTGAGATCTGATTGTGCTTGTTATTGAGTGAAACGTGCCTATTTTTGCTCTCTTATCACCATTTCTCAAATTGCGTTCCATTAGTTTTCATTTTTTTTAGTGCATTTTGCTCATAAACATTGAAAATATAAAAAAAAAAAAAATCTCTTTTGCTTTTCATTAGTTAATGTGAATTAGACCTTTTCGGTGTTATTAGTGATTGGTAACCTTGAACGAAAATCTTTTTAGTTTTCATTAGCTGCATTAGAGACATCATTGGTTGTTTTCTCTTCATTTCGTTATTGTGTGAAAAGCTCTCAACTCTCTCATAAATAGCTTTCATCGAATGAAATGATATACTGTGGCATGTAGCTTTTCATTTAGGAGATTTGGAGACATTACATTCGCTAGGGCCTGAAAACTGAAACGTAATTGAAGATAAACTTTAAAATTTACTCAATTTACACTAAGGCAGCATTGAAACATTAACGAAACACATTTAGAGGTCTAGGCTAGAGACGTGTTCCAGCGTCTTAAAACCTAGTAGCTGTCATTCGCCTTTTGGCTTTAGACAGTGCTAGTACGGACTTGTGCTCCCCGTACCATTGCGTATATAAAGGGAGACCCCATTAGGTTTCTATCCTCTATCCATAGGACGCCGAGTCTGCCTCCCTATACCCGTGATACACTGGACACAGCATTCGGGGAGATTGCCTGCACGTACATTAAGTCCTTGGTTGATTTCTCTTTCATTTTGAAACCAAGGTGTATATTGCAGTTCACAGTTATTTGGTATACCCTTTGCCTAGTATTCCTGAGCAGTCATTTTGATCTTATCTAACTCTTTAAATTTGAAAAGATCATCAAGCGCTTGTCCTTTTACGCGTGCTTCAAAACTGAAAGAGATAGAGTCACCTTTCATCCGTTTCTCAACTCTTAAAACATGAAATGGTGAAGTTTCTAAGTTTCAATGTGGTAAAATAAATCACCTACGATCACGCGCCCTTTTAGAGTTTTCTTGTTGGCCGTTTGATTGTGTGCCTTACTTTTTAGCCCGTGTGCGGTTTTGAGTTGTTGATGGCAACTTTTCCAAAGTTCACCAACCAAGTAATCCCCTCCGATGGGAATCCTGGTCATTTTCCTCCTTTTGGGAATGTTGGTGCTCCTTATATGGCAACGTTGTCCCTTCCTGGGTTAACTGTTGGGTTGCCTGTTTGTTGTTTTCAACCTCTGTGGTCCCAAATGTCTCAGCTACTATTCAATCAGTTCCTCCACCTGAACAACATCATGTTGATTCCAAGGTGGACCTCTCCCCTTCTTCGCCTGTTTCTGCGTCCTCCTCTTCTACTTCGCCTGGTGAAAGTATGGATTCGAGTAACCAGGTGGCTAAGAAGAAGAAGAAGAAGTCTGATAAAGGAGAGGCTAGCTCTGCGGCTATTGCGCCTAAGAAGCCTTCCGTTGATAAACCTCCCAACCTTCCGCGGAAATTCAAGTTCCCTTGCATGTTGTGCACGGGAGACCATCTTCTTCGAGACTGCCCTGGCATTCCCAAGGTGATCGAAGTATGGTCTAACGGTCGCCCGTCGTTGCCTTTGGCTTCCAGGAGTCAGGTTGGGGGCACGTCTTCAGTTAGTGCTGGTGAAACTCTTAAGAAGCAGGGTAAGCTTTCCAATCCCTGTAAGTTGTGTGAAGGGCACCATGCCATTCACCTTTTTCCGTATATGGATGAAGCCAAACAAGTTTTTGACAACTCGACTGTTTCTGTACCGTGCCTTCCGGCTGGTTACAAACAACTTTCTTTGAGTCTTCCACCAGCTGATGCCACGATTGGTCAAGAGTCATCCTTGGTCGATCCCGCTCCCTCGAAAATTCAAATTCAGGAATCTGTTCCTGACCAACCATTGGTCGTGGGATCGGTTGAACTAGCCCCATATGTGGTGCACCAGGTCTTTTCCATCGAGAGTGGATCTCACACCCCCCATGTCCTTCTGGTTTCTTCAGATTCTTTGGACTTGGAGAAATATTCTCCTGTCCCTATACCACAAGAACCTACTCCTTCACTTCCCGTGATGGAGGTCCAAGAGGATACTCCTCTCGCCTTCGAGATGGAGGTCGTGGAGCATGCTCCTTCTTCTTCCGTAACACTAGGGGAAGACCATCTTGGTTCGATGGTAGCCCCTCCGAGTAGTTTGGTCGCTTCCTTTGATTGGAATCGATTTTCAAGATACCGCCTTCCATCTTATGTGCCTTTCGAGATAACAGTATAGGCCTATGGTCTGGTTGTACCTAGCACCATTATAGACAAAGGTTCCTCTGTTAGTATTCTATCCTCAACTACCTGGCAAGATTTTGGCTCACCGCTGCTTGCGCCTGTTACGCAGAATCTGCTATCATTCAACAGAATAACGAGTCAACCCTTAGGGATCCTTCCAAGGTTACCTGTTACTTTGGGAGGAAAAACCGTCCATATGGACGTGATGGTTTTTCCTGGCCCCTTAGATTTCAATCTTCTTTTGGGGAACGATTACACCTATGCCATGGGAGCGCTTGTCTCCTCCCTTTTTCGTGTGGTCTGTTTTCCACATGAAGAAAGGATCGTGACCATTGATCAGCTTTCATTCTTTGGTCTTGATGTGGCAACTGGCCTGCCATCATCCCTTCCTGGTTTCTATCCACCCGTTGTATCTACCCCACCGTAGGTCAACTATGTGGCTACCTACCCCGTGCCTGTACTCAGTGATAGTGTCGTTGTACATCAGGTTCTGGGGGCATTGGGTCCTGACTTCCAGGATGTTTTCCTTCCATCAGGATTGGAACTCTTGGAAGCGATTACTTCTTGTTCATTATGATGAAGTCAGTCGAAGCACAGTTCGTTTTCTTGTGTCAAGCTCCTTAAAAAATGAAACAAGACGGTCGGAGCACAGTTCGTTGCTTGTGTCAAGCTCCTTAAAAAATAAAACAAGGTGTCACGAGGATAGTTCTTTTAATGTGTCAACCTCGTTAAAATAATGAAACACTTTCCCGTTCAATTCGAGTCTTTGATGAGATCTCGTAAAATCCTAGTCGAGTCTTTCTCTTGATCTCGTAACTTGAACCTTCACTCCATCTGCCTTTCATATGGATTGAAGCTTGGGGGGCATGTACCTCGAATTGAGTCACCATGTTGGGGGCATGCTTACTATTTCAAGCATAGTTTGTTTCCGTTTCAAGCTTGTGTAAAAATGAAACCAACTTCAAGCAGAATTTCCTGATTTCAAGCTTGTGTAAAAATGAAACCATTCCCATTTTACCTCTTGTGATTGCCATTTTATCAGCCTGTTTTTGCCAGATGAGCCTTGGTTTTCTCACTCAATCGTCACTATCTACTTGGCCGATCATATGCCTTCACTTGGTTGTTTTACCCGTTCCTGAGGAACCGTTGCGATAAGTGGTCTTTGTTAGCCAAACTCTTGACCTTTATCATGTTCTGAGCAGTTCCACCATTATTAGAACCAGTTGCTACCCTTTATACCACTCGTTCCTCCAGGTGGAGTCAACTTTCAGCTCTTTTTTGACTCTCTAAACATGAAAAGATTGCTGAGGCCCTTGTCATTTTGATCTCGTTAAAGTGGCCACGAAACGACATCTACCCAGTATATGTTTACCCTTTTTTTGGGCTGGGAAAGATTATTTACGAAAAAGGAATACCCTAGCCTATCGCGACTAGGAGGTTTTCTCAGACATATTTTTCTACCTTTTCGAATCTGAGGAACTATTTACGAAAAGGGACCGTTGGAGTTTACTTTTCCGCTGTCTTTTCAAACTCTCTAAACATGAAAAGATGCCGAGTTATCCCTTTTTCAGACTCGTTAAACCCTGATGACATCGGATTCAGTCATGATGACGCTATTTGAGTCGCTCCTTCCTAGGGCTTGTTAAATGTACTAGGATGGATTCGTCCGAAGGACGAACTTATATTACAAGCATATGCTATCCCCTTCAAGCTTGTTATAAAAAATAATTGGGGTACTCACCAGAAATGGTGGGGAAAAATGGAACCAGTATCATTGTCGTGTCGGCAGTATGTCGCTCTTGAACATGGCACTTGTCTGCATTCATGTCGGGTTGGGGACATCTCATCTCGTTTTCACTTGCCTCCATGTGTTTGGGTAATCCCTTTTGACCTCTCATCAGCTCTTTGCCTCGTCACCATGACCTCTGATCTTTTGATGTCAAATACTGCCAAGTCCACAGTTGTGTCGTTCATATGTTCAAGAGAAGTTGACCTCTGCAACTACCAACCTCCCTATGATTCTCATCTGATCGTGATTCACAACAACATTATGTTCCTCTGTCTCATGTCGATGATGTGGGAAACGTTATGGCCCACCTTCGATCAAGGTCACTTCCTATCGACTTCATCTCATTATCCAGGAAGTTGATCTAGAGACTCCTTTCTGGTGCCTTGGAGCCTGCATACCTCAATGGCAGGCTCTTCGCATTCGACGCGAGGTTTTCATTATTGGCCTCTGATCGAGTGATTCTGCGGGTGTTCGACGTCAGCTCATTGATTCACATGCTGTAGATTGTACCCATAGTACCTTAAGGGCCATTTTCATTATTGTTGGTTCCTCTCGTGTCTGTTAATAACTTCCATCATTGGCTAGTAATCAGACGATGTTCTTTCATGTTCGACTTCAACTCACATATTCGCATGCTTGAACTTGTACTTTGTTCGGGTTGAGATGGAGCGCAAGACCCTGGATTGTGTCTGTTGTAATCCAGGCTGCGATTTTGTGGATTATTATGATTATTTACATGACTCACTTACTGGATGGCTATGACCATACCTGAGTCTATTTATCGATCCTCACTGGATGGCTGCGCCCATGCCTTGGATCTGGATTATTGTATACTCTGTTATGGATGGCTGCACCCATACCACATATATATCATGTATTTGAGACATCAGTTGTACTTCTTCATGCAGGTTTTCCGACGATAGAGTTTTCAGTTGGACACGATCTCGTAAAGCATTTCACCCCTCTCTCTCGTTCGGGCTTCATACTTTAGGGGGCATCTGTTACACAGTAATTTTTCACCGTCCCTGCCATTCCCCATCCCTCACATTGGAGGGATCATTCCGTGACCTATGAGAAGAGACAAGACTTGAAAATACTTTCATGACATCCCTCTGAACATGAGCTTTCATTGCCCTTAAGACATCTCTTTGCAAAAAACCCTAAAAACACCTCTTTTTGCATTGGCGCGGGCATCCAGTTCAATACCCGTGCCAATGGGGGAAATCCCTCAAAGAGGTCACGCCAATTGGTGCTCTGTCGCAGAGTCGCACTCATGCCAACCAATTTAAGGAGTGTTTTTTAAAAATAAATGGCGGAAGTTTCGTCCTAACTGATCCAAGAACTGATATCTATCTTGAGTTGGGAGGTTTGGCTACATATTTCCATAGAGAGGAAGTGGTTTTCCACCTCTCATGGAATCTTCCTTGATGATAGGGCCAATCCCACAATTATAGGGATCCCAACTCCCCTTCCTCCATCTATAAAAGCTTGCCCATCTCTATTGCAAGCTAGTCTTCAAGTTCCCAAATTCCCAAAAGCCTTATGCTGCAAGAACCTCCATAATTCCCTTAGGCCAAATTCAAGCAAGGAGAATATTGTTAAGAGCTGAAGAGAGAGGTCTGTCCCATCCTTGACAGGCTTTTCTAGACGTGTTCTGCTGGCGACCCTCCAAAGGAGAATTCAGTGTCAGAACTTGGTTGTAATTTTCCTTTGATTGATTATTAATGAATGACTATTGGTTATGGTTCCACTCTTGTTGTTATTTATAATGACGAGTTATGTCCTTTCTGACTGACATATATTTGCATATACTGGATTTTATGCTTGCATTTTTTTTGTTCTCACATGTGCAGGTGTCCTATCATGGAGATCGTGGGGATTGTAATCTGCCAGAGCTGAGGAAAGGGAGCGCTACCTCTTCTACAAGCACCAACGTTGGATTCCAGGTAAGCCTTCATCGCTAGTTGGTTTATTTGTAATTAGGAGCCTGCACTGTAGCGTGAACGATTGTTGCTAGACCCAGTCTGGGCTAGTAGGGATCGCCTCTGTCCGCAGAGGGGATTTACCTCCACAACAGTTGTTTAACGGGAAAGCTTAAAGATAAAAACCCCAACTATCATATATTATGTATATCAATGGCTCATGTAATAATATCATACAAAGCTTAGTAGATCAAGCTCTTAGTACAATCAACAATCATTACACACTGTCATGCAGAAATTTGCATATCTATGCACCAATTTATTGCCTCCTGATAGCCTGCCTCCACTGCGCAATCCCTGCTGAAGAAGACCTCTTAATGAATTAAAATTGGCCTTGCCTTGACTATGAAATCCGCATTGGCATCTCCAATGTGTGTAAGATGCATTGAATGCATCACTATAGTCACAACAGATAATCCATCTCACCCTTTCACTTATCTCTCCACTAGGTCTCCACTGGAACTGACATGCAAGTAGTTAATTGTTGTATTTTCTCAGTTGCAAGTGAGTCTCTAGTTATGAATTAATTAAATAATTAATCACTAAACTCTCACTAGTGTATCTTCACTTAGAACTAGATACAACTAGCACAACTAAGTTTAACTCACTTAACTGAGTTAAACTGAATAACAACTCCCATAACTACTCTTCCAACTCTGTCACAACTTTGCCACTTCAGTTCTAACTGAGTCCTCCATGCATGAGTCACCAACCACCCTAGGAATTACGTAATTCCTTCAGCCCACTAATTTTCTAAATCTGTTCACTGAAATAAAGTGCTCCAAGAGAATAAGTTGATATTTATTGTTGGATTATTTTTAAGTGCTAATAATAATCGAAATGCATCTATTTTTAGATTGACGATCTATAAATAGACTTCGCCCAATGTTATAAAAATAGAATCTCATATATTTTTCACATTTGACCAACCATCTACAAATATCATCCTGCAACTTATAGAATATGCTCACCATGTCTAAAAATAGACATACACCTAAAAATAGCCTACAGGCCCCACTTAGTGAAGGTGCTTAATTTTCACTAAGCTCATCATCTTGTTGAATCTCAACACTCCCTATCAACAAGATAGGGATTATCCTTCACCCTGATCCTGCCTCTATGGTATTGGAATTTTCTCCTACTGAGCGCCTTCATCAGAATATCTGCATCCTGATCTTCTGTAGGAATGTACTGAAGCAACATGATCTTTAGCTGCACACAATCTCTGATATGATGATACCAAATATCTATATTCTTAGATCTATCATGAAACACATGATTAATCGAGAGTTTAATGAAACTCTGATTATCACAATCTATCACTATATGATATAAATGAGAACCGAACAAACTGACCAGGATCTTCCTCATCTAGATAGCCTCACATGTAGCTTGACTTGCTACCATGTATTCTGCTTCTGCTGAACTGAGTGCCATGGATATTTGTTTCCTGCTGTACCAAGAAACTGTTGTAGATCCAATACTGAAAACCCCTCTTGATGTGCTCTTTTTTTTCGTTGGGCTACCTACCAAATATGCATCTGTGAAGCCATGCAATTTCACCTCATCCATCTATCTGTACCATAAGACATACTCAGATGTGCCCCTAAGATACCTCAGGACATGATTTCCTGCCTTCCAAAAGAGCTTGGTAGGCTTAACCATCGCTTGACTAAGCTGGTTCACCGCATAGCATATGTTCGGTCCTGTATTAACTAAATATATGAGCAAACCCACCAACTATCGATAAACAGTGGCATCCACTACCTCTGTAGATGTAGCATCCTCTTTCCTCCAATTTCTTGGAAGAGGAGTATCCATGTGCTTACAATCCTCCATGTGAAACTTACCAAGCATCTCTCGAGCATACTTTCCATGAGACACAAATAGTTCAACATCTCGCTGCCATATTTCCAATCCAAGGAAATAATGAAGGAAGCCCAAATCCTTCATCTCAAACTCCTTTGCAAGATCTACCTTGCATGAGTGTATCAACTTCTCATCACCCATTAGTATTAAATCATCAACATAAAGAACAATGACTAAAATATTTCCCTCCACCACAATTTGGTACAGGTTTTCATCCACCTCACTCTTGGTGAAGCCAAGTCCAGTGAAATAGCTATCAATCCATGTGTACCAAGCATGGGGTGCTTGCTTCAGCCCATACAACGCTCTTTTGAGTCTGCACACGTGCGACTCACTGCTGAATATATCAAATCCTTCAGGCTGCTCAATGTAAACTTCTTCCTCAATGATCCCATTAAGGAACACAGTCTTCACATCCATCTGATGAATGTGCCAACCCATCTGCGTTGAGAGAGTAAGGATGGTCCTTATGGAAGAATAACGTGCGACAGGTGCAAAGTTTTCTTCATAATCAATCCCCTTGATCTATGAGAAGCCTCGAGCAACAAATCTTGCCTTATACTTCTCGATGCTCCCATTAGTAGCTTTCTTTTCCTTGTAGATCTATCTTGAACCTACCACTAATTTACCCACTAGCCTTGGAACAATCTCCCAAGAATTGTTTCTGACAATGGAGTCATACTCCTCCACCATGGCATCTACCCATGCGGGATCCTGCGCTGCTTCTTCAAAAGAAGATGGCTCTGTCACGATACACTTGCTCATAAGATCCATGTATCTAGTAAATCAGTCAGGTGACTGTCTCTGTTTGCATTGTGATGTAGGGACTCCTACATTCTTTGCCGCATCAAGCTTCAGTCTCTCAGCTTCTGTGTTACGCTTTCTGCCTGTTCTGATTTTTGGTTCTGCATGAGTGGACTCCTCCACTCCATGAATCTCCTCATGTGGTTGATCCACATCTAGAGGCTCATCTTTGGGAACAAGTAGCTCCTCCTCTGCATGCAGGTGTAGCTCCCTCTCAAGCGAC
Organism: Pinus albicaulis; assembly: GCA_034641835.2. NCBI lineage: Eukaryota > Viridiplantae > Streptophyta > Pinopsida > Pinales > Pinaceae > Pinus > Pinus albicaulis. Next base: position 797,216,636 of record CM076584.1, on the reverse strand, counting down.
AACTTCATGGCTTTCACCTCATTGATTTTTATATCCCGTCGCACCACAGTCATTTGACTATTTGGAAAATACACACGATAATTATGGGGTGTTTCTGTGTACCCCACAAATATCCCAACTTCTGTAGTTGGCTCCAGCTTCTTCCTGGGGTCCTTTGTCACATGAATGTAAACATAATAGCCAAAAAAAATCAAATGAGAAATATCAGGCTTCTTACCAATAAAATCTTCTTCAGATGTACTCATACCAAGTAATCTATGAGGACAACAGTTTTACACATAAACCGCATTGTTGCATGCTTCTAGCCACAAGTGCATCGATAGGCCCTGGTCATGTAGTATAGCTCATGTAGCACCCACGATCATTATTTTCTTCCTATCTGTGACCCCATTCTACTGTGGGTTATGAGGCGCTATGATTTCTCTTCGAATTCCTTCTTTTCCATAGAATTCTTTGAATTCGTTCGAGATATATTCACCACCATTATTGCTCTGGAGAGCCTTCACTTGCTTCCCCAACTCCTTCTCCACTAATGCTTTAAACTCACAAAAAATTAAGAATGTTTCGCTCTTCTTCTACATGAAGAAGATCTAGCATATATGAGAATAGTCATTAACAAATATAACATAATACATGTTTTTTGTTGTTGAAGCAACCGAGAAAGTTCCACACACATATGTGTGAATTCTCTCCAGGATCATCGAAGCACGATTCTCCTTCTCATGAAAGGTGGTATTCACAAACTTACCCATAGTACATCCCTTTCACTAATCTGACTACGCAAGAGTACCCTTGGGAAGTCCAGTATAAATTTATTGCAAAATATTCAAGGCGCCATGGTGAAGATGGCCCAATCTCCTGTGCCATTATTCACCCTCATCCCAACTCACCACTTCTTCTGATTTTCCCATCATTGCAGTGCAGCCATCTACCTCCAGCTTGTAGAGATTCTTAACTTGAATCCCTATCCTCTTGGTTTAACCTGTTTTTTTATGTCACAGGAAAGAATTTCCCTTGCTGAAAACATCATAACCTATGTCCTCCAACATAGCGACTGAGACCAAGTTCTTCAGACCTGGAACATGCATAAAATATTTCAAAAAAAATGGTTTACTTGACTCTCTCTCAAAGGTAATGGTTCCGATGCCAGTCGCACTATATCTACCATCGTTGCCCATCTATATATGCATTTGGATATCCTTCTCCTCCAAGTCACTAAACAACTCCTTGTCTCCTATCATATGGAAGGAAGCACCACTATCAAGATACCACACTGATCCCATTGCGCTTGAAACCAAGCATGCGATCAAAGATAAATCAAGTTCAAATTGTGAGGCTAAGGCCTCACTAGCTGTAGCTCCAGTAGCCTTCTTGTTCTTCTTTTTCTGTGGGCATTTTGTGGTGAGATGCCCATGTTCGTGACAGTGAAAACACTTCACCTTGGACAAATCCAGCTTCTTGCCTTTAGCCTGAAATTTTGGATGGGATTTCTTCCCCTTCCCTTTCCTTGCTTTGGTATCCAAATCGAAATTCTTTTCATTATCATTCTTCGATGAAGAGCCATCCCTGGTACTCTTCCTTATCTCCTCCTGCACAATATCTGACCAAAGTCGCTCCCAATCCGACAGTTTCTCCCGTCCATTGACAGAGTCTCTGTAGTTGTGCCAACTCTTCGGAAGCCCAAGGAGAACCAAGCTCACCAAGTCATCATCCACAACTGTAATTCCCACACTCCCCAGCGCATCCCTACATTGGAAAAACTTCGTGAGATATTTTGGAATACTGTCACCCTTCTCAATTTTGATTTTTCTGAGCTTATATTTCAGCACCAACTTCACATGGTCATTGGTGCTTTGGAAAAGATAAGTCAAAGCCTTCCACATTGCAATTGGAGTGGCTTTCCCATGAAGGCTTGACACAATATGGTCTTTCACACCTTCCAACAGAATTATTCTTGTCTTCGCTACCGTTTTTTGCCATGCGTCAAGTAATGCAACATCACTAGAAGTAGGCTTAGGAACATCGCTATCGATGAACTCCTTCAGTCCATTATCTTCAAGCACCGCCTCCATCCTATCCTTCTAGGATATGTATTTTGAGCTATGCTCAAGGGCATACTCCAACCGTAACCCATTTAAAGCCATTTCAATGAATACTCAACTATTGCACCAAGAAATTTCTACAACAAATTTGAATTGACCACTAACATAAAACTCAACATCGCTTCACTATTGCAATATCCAGTGATTAACACTGCTCCGATACCATGTAGAAATTTATTAATATTGATATTATTACTAGATTCTCCTGATCTAACAAATTAATCTTATGTTAAATACATAATCCTTCCACTTAATTCTTTGCGGAAATTAAATCGCCAATTGCAAACACATATGAAGCAAATTAATCGCACATAAACACAGTTGTTTAACGGTAAAGCTTAAAGATAAAAACCCCAACTATAATATATTATGTATATCAATGGATCATGTAATAATCTCATACAAAGCTTAGTACATCAAGCTCTCAGTAAAATCAACAATCATTACACACTGTCATGCAGAAATTTGCATATCTATGCACCAATTTCTTGCCTCGTGACAACCTTCCTCCACTGCGCAATCCCTGTTGAAGAAGACCTTTGAATGAATTCAAATTGGCCTTGCCTTTACTATTCAATCCTCATTGGCATCTCCAATGTGTGTTAGATGCATTGAATGCATCACTATAGTCACAACATATAGTCCATCTCACCCTTTCATCTATCTCTCCACTAGGTCTCCACTAGAACTGACATGCAAGTAAACTATTATATTTGTTCAGTTTCAAGTGAGTCTCTAGTTATGAATTAATTAAATAATTAATTCACTAAACTCTCACTAGTGTGTCTTCGGTTAGAACTAGATACAACTAGCACAAATGAGTTTAACTCACTTAACTGAGTTAAACTGAAAAACAACTCCCATAACTACTCTTCCAACTTTGTCACAACTTTTCCACTTCAGTTCTAACTGAGTCCTCCATGCATGAGTCACCAACCACCCTAGGAATTTTGTAATTCCTTCAGCCCACTGATTTTCCAAATCTGTTCACTGAAATAAAGTGCTCCAAGAGAATAAATTGATATTTATTGTCGGATTATTATTAAGGGCTAATAATAATAGACATGCATCTATTTTTAGATTGACGATTTATAAATAGACTTCGCCCAATATTCTGAAAATAGAATCTCATCTATTTTTCACATTTGACCAACCATCTACAAATAGCATCCTACAACTTATATAATATGCTCACCATGTCTAAAATTAGACATACACAAAAACATAGCCTACGGGCCCCACTTAGTGAAGGTGCTTAATTTTCACTAAGCTCATCATCTTGTTGAATCTCAAAAAATTTCATGATTATTTCAAACTAAAAAAGAATAAAACACTTTTCATTTAGTAAACAGAAGCACTTTTTCATAAAACCCTACCTTTTTAGACAATCCTAACTTCACTAATCTAGAATTTTTCCCTCACAAATAAGAAAAATATTTCATTTAAACGAGAAAGATTAAAAACTAATCTAGTATGTTTGAAAGAGAAATACATAAAAACAATGATCTCAAGTAGCAATATATCTTTTTAAATGAAGCAAAGAAAAAAACTAGAGCAAACCCTACCCAAAAATGTGAATAGGATGAATTCTAAAAAAAAATCACCAAGGCAACAAATCAATATCAAAAACAGGTTTTGAAGGTTTAAAAAAGTAAAAATGACCATCTAGAAATTGAACATCAGACTTTGATCAGAAGAAAATTCATTTTTTCAAAAATTTCAAGTGGGTGCGCATATAGTCAGTGTATTCCAATGCACATGCACACTGTATAGCAACTAAAACTATGCATTTTTGCGCTCTGTTGCTAAAATCAAACTGCACATGTTAGGGAAATTTCAAAAAAATAAAAAAAAGGCATTCAACCCAAAGGATCTAAAAGGTCACAAATTCACCAAGATTCAGACTCAGTCAAACCAGTAGAATGGGAAAACAAAACCAAAGAAAAACTAGATCACTAAGACGTTCCCCGGTATGGTCACCAATTTGTTATACGAACAAATCCCTTCTACAGACAGAAGAAATATCCCTAGAATTCTAAAGGAAAAATAGAAACAAATAGACATAATAATATCTCTTTCCCTAAGCTAACTTTGTCTAGATGATTAAAACTAGAGGAAGAGGATTATTCTTTAAGCTTTTTAACGAAATTATTGACAAAGACCCCGCAATTTGTCCTGATGTAGCTCAATTTTTTGATGAAACCTGCATAAACAAACATACAAATGATCAAAGGCATATGTACTATAATAATATAAAACCATCTTAATCTAATGATCAAGGATATTAGAAATTGAAATTATCTTAATGAATACATGGGCATAAACCATTCATAACTCCAATAAGACAATATAATGAGAAAAAGTATCCAAATGTATTATTCAGGGATAAAATAGAATCCTTACATCCAAGCCTTGATGTCATGAAGGTTCCTCCCAAATTCCTCTAATATTCCTCCTTGGATGGTAAGCTTCCCAATCTAAAATTACCAACATAATACTACCACAAGTGTACTCCCCTAAGCCTAAAGTCTCAGCCCAATTTATAGGACAAATGGAGGAGGGTTCAGATCCACAAAATAAGGATGAGATCTGTTAGGGCTCCTTAGTTTCCCAAGGCTGAGAAAGGAAACCAAAGAGGTAACCACAGACCAACTTCTGACTTGGTATATAGCCCTACCAAATAAGAGAGGGTTCTCTGAAAATTGACCTCAAAGCCAATGGAAGTGATTGGAGAGTATTAGGATTTTAGGCTAGTTATCATCTCAGTAGGTTTTTCGATTTAATTTTTGTTGGATAAGAATCACCAAGTTTAGGAACTAGGCCAAGTGTTCTAAAGTCAACTGAAGTCATAGAATAAGGCAACATAAATGTAACTAGTGACACAATTTGAAATTTTCATTGTAGTGTGGTGAGGAAGAAATCATGTAGAATGAGTAAAATGAGCATACATGTATGAATTCATGTACTTGTAAGATCAAAACACTTATATGAAAATCTTGGATAAAACATAGTATATGAGGAAATGTATCTTGTTTAAAACTTATGAGATTAACACAATAAGAACATATATGGTTGCTTGAAAAACTTGATCATCATATGCATAAGAAAAATTGACAAAAACACTTTCACTAACCACATCACAAGAATCCCATAAAAAGAGCTGCAACTTCTTGTATATTATTTCTGCTAAGAGTCAAGTACACCAGTTCCAAAAAAGTGTGAACTTTAAATATCCAAACTTCTCTTTGACTTGATTATGAGTATATATAGAAAAATAAACAAGGTTCCACCTCTAGGGGTCGAATCCCGATCCACAAAAACTAATTAATGAACCTAATGACTCATTGCCTAATCCTGGGGAAGTTAGAAACAACTTTCCGCCTTTTTAGCTAACTAATTGATCTTATATCTCAAGGAATTAATCATAACATTATTTAAAAAGATAACAATTAATAAGCCTATTAATCATCAAATAACTCATGAGTTAACTATTACATCGACCAATTTGGACCTTTAACCTCTGTTGGGCCGTGAATACAACCACTTTGTAACACTTATTTCATCCATTCTTACCATTCTCTATTATATCATTTGTTATAATTTATCATTTAAATCCATTTTATAAATGATTTATGCTCTTATGGATGAAAATTATTTATCTTCCTTTATTTCTAATAAATTGATTATTATGAATTATTTTATCAATGATAGTTTTAATAAGTTGGTTATAACATCATTCACCATTTTTAGCCTCCAAGGTAATTTCCAAATTGAAGATTTGATCATTAAAAGTGCCAACTCAGAAATGCGCTGGAATAAGGAGTGACAGTTTTGCGGTTGAGATTTTGAGCAAATGAAGACGAATCTGGAAAATCCGGAACATGGGTTTTGTCCAGAACGGACCCAATTAACTTTAGTGAAGGACGGTTTGCCCAAATTCGGCCTGTGTTGAGAGATTCGCAGAGTTCTTTGAGCACGATTTTCTCATATCTGTGGTTGCGGCCGTCCTCCAAATCTCAGCTACAAAGTCAAATTCGACTTGCTGTTGTTGAAAGATGGATGTAAATCTATTTTATTGTTGATCAATTGGTTGGAAGAAATTCAATATTATTATTAGAGATCCTATTTGCTATTTAATTTCTCCTCCTTCTGATTATAAAAGGAGAAGCATGTATTGTGTATGGGGGAAGGGAGAGACTTTTCTTGTGGTAATTTGCAGAATTGTGCATCAACTCTTGTTAAGAGAGTACGAGCTGTTTGTAAACATTATTCATCCCTGATTAATAAAATATTTTGTTCTCGTTCCATTCCTCGAGTTCTGCAGTAGCCCAGCGGCGCTCTCACCGGCGGTTGAGGGCCCGGCCCTGGTGGAGCGACCCGCTGTTTGTATTTCTATTACTTTATTTCTGTTGCTCCGTAAACTCAGACCGCTTGTCAGTTTCTCTCATTTATAAATTAGTTTAGTGATTGCTGTGTGACTGTCGACAGAATTAAAGCATTGCTTGGTTATGCATTGTAGTTACTGTTCATTTTACGCTGCCGTATATTATCCCCTTGGTTTGATTTCTGCGTGGTTTGTTCATTATTGTTATTTGATTATTTGATATGCTTTACAAGTTCATATTATATGCCTGTTCAAGTTTGAATCATTGAGGTGTTTTGACAGATCGGTCTGTATGTTAACTCGCATCAAGTTATTTATCCTTTCAAGAGTTAATCGCATATCCTTACCGTTATGTTACAGAGCCGTTATACTGAAACGCTGTGTAGTGCGTTTTATGATTTATCAATACCGTCTCTACCATTCATTCGTTGTATTGCTGCTCCATTAACGTGATCTGTAAAATCGCTTAGATAAATGCAGCATCGTTCTTTGATTGCAAGGAGTGTATAGATTGAGTTTGATTATAGCCTTCGCGGACTTAGTTATTCAATTGCTGCTCCATCTCCAGATTTGCTATTCAATTCTTTATTTGTTGTCTAATTCTTTATTTGTTGTTCTATTTACATGTCCATCATCGAGAGACGACCTAAGGTCAGAAATCGTGAGCTTTGGCATTCACCGTATAGTCTCTGCACTCCGTGATCTATGCTCTAATTTCCTTTACATCAGTTTCCAAAAGGATGAGTTATTATTACTGGACCCTTGACTGATACATTGCTTATTTTTCCGAATGCATGATTGAAGTCAGTCTTAAAGTGCTTTGCTGTAAGTAGATTTTATTTCCAGCTTTCATTTACTTTTGGATTTTAAGCACTATACTGCAAAACATTACTCTTGAGTAAATAGCCGCCTCAGACTGAGTAGACTCTTGAAACAAAAAGTCGTCCCTGGGTTGACAATTAATGTGAGGTAATTAGGAGTTACAAAGACACCTTTTTATCGCTCCACATTTTGGCGCCGTTGCCGGGGAGAGTGTAGCCATTTCTAAATAGTAGTGTGAATCTGATGAGTGCCTGCTAGGGAAGAGTTGGATCTTAAAAACGGAAGGTAAGAACCTACGTGCGGAGCATGTAAATGCCCTGCTCCACTGTCCGCTTTCCTAACAGATTTGCTGTTGCTTTAGATGTTTGAATTTTTGTGTGAATGACTAAAAAAAAAAATAGAAATTTTGGAAAATGAATCACATGATTTCATTGAAGTGGTGATGTAAGCACCACCCATTTCACTAACTAATTGACAGGAACATTGGAAGAAGGAGCTTTGAAGGAACACATGAAGGAAATCTTCTGTTATGGTAAGAAACTGCCCAACATCTTTTTGAATTTCCCGCTCAACTAATTCCACACCCTCACCGCAATAAACCAGTACAACATACTTACAGTGTTGAACTGCCAAATTTACCCACCCTTCCCACCCATTCTATCTCACATGCGCCATTAGAGAAAACTTACAATGAGATTCAGAATGTTTTAAATTCAAAAATTGTAGAAGTTATGGAGGAAAATGAGCTTACTTCTAGTTTGCATCAACAAACCATTTTAACAGCTCAAGAACTTAACGATATGATGGATATGGGAAATCAAGAAAATGACGGATATATTGAAGATTGGTTTCACTCCATCACTTGTTCGCAACATTGCTCCACACTTCAACAATTTTTGACTCCATGTTTTCAAGGGAAGTTGGCTTCTCATACCCTGATTTTCATTAATATGCATTTTTCAAATTTGGGTATGTGTATACGTGAAGCCTTATTTCGAAAATGGCTCCACTGGAAGTACTCATATACGTAGTCATATTCATTTTTTTCAAATTAAAATAGGTTAGTGTAGAAAATAAAATAAATAAGGGAATAAATAAATGCATTTTGTTTTTTTATGTAAAACTAGTTGTTTTTTTTTTGTTGCAACATGCTATGCAAATCAACATTGGTGATAATTTTTTTTTAATTCATTTGTGTTTGTAGATGACTTATAATGGAAATAATAGTTCTACAAACACTCATATTCACTTTTATCACCAATTTGAAAAAATTCTTGAATATCATTTTTTTGGCTTGCGGGCTTGATGAATTTTCTGGAAAAACAGTCGGGACAGTCATGTTTTGAGGGACCAAAAATGAATATTTTTAAAACCTGTTTCTACCCTAGATAGCCCTTGATGTCTACTTTCTAACCCAATTTGAATCAGTCAATTTGGATTTGAAACGAAAAAGTTAGAACCAAAACATTGACCGGATGTCTAGCGGGCAGCTCAGGAACAGAGTTGGGACAGTCAGTTTTTTGAGGCCTAAATGACCATATTTTTAAAACATGTTTCTACCCTAGATAGCCCTTGATGTATACTTTCTAACCCAATTTGAATCAGTCAATTTGGATTTGAAACGAAAAAGTTAGAACCAAAACATTGACCGGATGTCTAGTGGACAGCTCAGGAACAGAGTTGGGACAGTCAGTTTTTGGAGGCCTAAATGAATGAATTTTTAAAACCTGTTTCTATGGTAGATTCCCCTATGAATCTAGTTTACAATGCAATTGGAATCACTTATTTTCGATATCGTATGGGGAATTTATGATCAAAATACTGACTGTCTATCGTAAATCAGCACCCTTAAAACTCTGTTTTTCCGGATGTTCCTTACAGTGTTTGACCTATCAATTTTTCTTGTCTTCAAAATCTGTTTCTATTGGAGATAAATAAATGAATCTACTTTCATTTCCAATTTGAATCATTTGAGTCCGACATCAAACGAATAATCTATGCTTGAAATATCAATCGTTGGTCTAGATTGGGTAATTGAAAATGACTATGTTATGCAGGCTGTTCTAACTAAAATTGACATATCATATCATTGAATTTATAAAACCTGTTTCTACTGGAGATAAACCTTTGAATTAGCTCTCATTTGGCTTTGGAATCACTCAATTTCGATGAAAAACAAAGAAGTTGTGATTAAAACACTGCAGGTTAGCATGATTGGCCACTGCTCTCCCGCAGGTGACAGATAAATTTTACTTTGTTATTTTCTCAATGGATTTGTTCTACAGAGTAACTACTTGTTATTTTTTGCATAATTCTTGGATTAGGGGAGCCCGATCACCTCTCTTTCTCCATGATTTAATGTTTTATTGCAGATAGATACTCGTTTTTTGCAGGTCCTAGGAGAAAAAGAAGGTCAATTTATGGACGAGTGATTCTTGAAACAAATTTTAATAAAACAAAGGAATTTCATCCAACTCATTACCCAACGGATTCATAATAGAACAAATGAAGAATTGATTTCAATTTGAAGATTCATGTCTTATCACTGCTGCCAAAACATTTTTCAAAGAGATCATTTTTTGACATAACATCATAGCTGTTGTAACTTAATTTAGTTATTTACATATTGTTTTTAAATAAAATATTGTTTCTTTTCTGATATTTTTTTATATTTTGTGTTTCAGGTGTTGCTTCATTCAAACTGTGACCCATTCTCAGCATCAATACAGTGAACAGCTAATTCATTCTTTGCGTGCTTGCATTTCATGCTTGTGCATTTTTGCTGTTCTTTTTCTGAAGGGACAGCGTTTGTGTGCACGTTTGTCGTTTTTGCTGTTCCTTTTTCAAAAGGACATCAATTTCGTTTTATTATTCCTTTTCCAAAGGAACAACACCTTTTTGGTCAGCAATTCATTTATCACGGGTCATTTTGCCATTCCTTTTCCACGACTCTTTTTGCTGTTCCTTTTTCACGTTTTGCTGTTCCTTTCCGAATGGAACAACACTTCTGCACTTCCACTTTTTGTTGTTCCTTTCCGAATGGAACACCACTTCTACATTTTCACGTTTTGCTATTCCTTTCCAAATGACATAGCACTTCTGCATTTCCACTTTTTGCTGTTCCTTTTCGAATGAATCACCATTTTTGCACTTTTACGTTTTGTTGTTCCTTTCCAAATGGAACAACACTTCTGCACTTTCACGATTTGTTATTCCTTTCCGAATGGAATAGCACTTTTGCCCTTTTCATTTTTGTTGTTCCTTTTTCAAAGGAACGACACGTGTGTTTTTGCTGTTCCTTTTCCAAAGGAACAACACTTGCGTTTTTGCTGTTCCTTTTCTAAAGGAACGGCACTTGCGTTTTTGCTGTTCCTTTTCTAAAGGAACGACACTTTTAGTTTTTGCTGTTCCTTTCTTCAAAGGAACGACATTTGCATTTTCACACTTTTTTGTGTGTATTTTTGCTTTTTGTGTGCATTTCCTTTGTTGTTCCCTACAAGGAACAACACTCTTTTTGCGTGTTTTTGCTGTTCATTCAAAAAAGCAACACTTTGGGAGTATTTTTGAAAGCAACCCTTCCTTCCTCTTGTGGAATTGTTCTTAGTTCATCTCAACCACATTTTACTGATTCCCCTTCATGGCATGAAGTACACTATTTTTATGAGGACAAGAATTATGGATTCTATTGAAGCGAGTTAATATCATTCACGTTATGATCTTTAACGAGACAGCTCCTTGATGATAGAATATTTTCAAAAGAGACACAATTATTTATATACTACTTTACTGCATTGTTTTCTATTGAACATGATGTTGATTGATCATCTTAATACCATGCTGGTTCCACCCTTCTGGATTATAATCTTCTCTGTCTGTAATAAATGAGATTATGGGTATATTTTTCTATTGACATGTTCAACTTCTTCCACCATCCTTGCTCTTAAGGAGTACTGAGCCTCCCTCTTTTTATCATAAAAATGTGTAATAATAACAAAATTTTGTTCACAGATGGAGGATAGGGGGTCTCATTACGAGCCAGCCTACCATGTTCATAAGGTTGTAAGAAAGTGACATTCCCATTATGGTCACCACACCAGGGTTATGATCCATTGGATAGCCCAATTATCCTTGGAACAGGAGGTCTCATCACGAGCCGGCCTGATCACTTTTGCTACATCCCAGTGAATGGCAGTGTGGTTATCTGGTTACCACGCCGGCACATTGATCTTTTCTGTATAACAACAATGTAACTCTCTAGTTATAAATTGAGGATTCTGGCTCATATGGGTTAAAAAGCAACCCTGCCGAGGCTATGGACGCCTGCTGGCAGCAGCGGCTCTGCTTATGGTATTGAAGTTATATCTTATCGTCAATTATTATTATAATATCCTTTTCTTATTTTTTCTTTTTATCAGAGAAGTTATTTCCTTACTTTTCCCTATTTTGAACCTTTATGCATGAGAAATTGTTTTATAATCAATCACATCATTTTTCAGCTAGAATACCATCAGTAAAGCATCTTTTTGGCATATTGTTGTTCTTTTTCTCTTTTTCATAACTTATCATCAATCCAAAGCGTCCTATCTCTTATTCATAACTATCCTTACACACTCTGCTTTCATTATAACCATAACTCTCGCTGTCCTATCATTGATTTGTGTACTCTACTGCTGTATTGTTCATTCCCTTGCCTTGCCATCAGCACAACACCTTTCATATGATTTATGGTCATGGAATTCCTTTTCCAATTGGAGGGGGGAATGTATGCATTATGGGATTGCATGCGATATGATTCATGCACTCTGCCATCACTTGTTGATTTGCCAAAATATTAGTATTGCATGTATACATAAGTTTTTCTGATTGAAATTTTTGCATGCACCTTATCTATTGCTTACACTATGGATTCAAGAACATTGTATGCCAAATAGTGTTTTGTTTGCAGGAAAACAACAAGTATGGGCAGAATTCTATTCATAGCATGACCACATTATTGCAACTTATAGAAGAGGCTCGAGCAACTCTCGAACGTGAACAATTCTTCAGACATGATGTGCTTACCTGGATTCCACCTTTTGCATCACTTTCAGCACCAACTCTGCCTACATCAGCTTCAACAACTGCCAGTGCATATATGTCATTCCACATTTTTTTTTTGGAGGTAAAACTTGAGGTAAAATAGCATAATTTTCTGATTTATTACGAATTTAGGAGAATTTCATGCAAATCCATTTTGAGCATTATTTATCATCCTTCATTCCACATCTTTACCACTTTCCCTTTTTCAGCAGCATATCATTTTCGAGTCTGGGGGAGTGTTCCTTTCATTCATTTCTTTCTTATGACCATGTCATCCATATTCTTTATCATCCATTGTTATTCTTATTCATTCTCAACACCTCCATTATTCCATGTTGTTTTACACCAAGCATAGAATTCAACAGCTGGTAGCAACCACCTCAATTTTTTTCTAGCATCGCATGAGGGCATGCTAATTCTTCAGTGAGGGGGAGGAATTGCTACGCATGATGGATGTTTTCAATCTTCTTTCTCATTTAAGGCATACAATTTCATTTTTACACAATGCAGAAATTGATTTCCATAATATTTTTAAAACTATGAACTCAATTCTTGTGATTTCTGGCAAACACAGACGTATCATTAATACAAACCCAGATAATTTCAAGATAAATTGGTTCATAAAATTTTGGAAATCATGCACTCTCAGCTACAGTCATTTTATTTATATCTCATGATCCATGCATCAAAGCAGTCTGATTTTTGGATCATAAAGGCATTCATATATTATAAATCTACTTGCCAAATTTCAACAAAAGCTGGTTTGTAGTTTTTGAGAAAATGGTTAATGAAGTTTGATGTTATCTATATCATATTTTGCTGCAACTTCATACATATAGTTGAATGTCAATGTAAAAATTGTTATGCCTTCATCAAGATTGCTAAAATTGAATATTCATTAATTAAGGAAGCATTCATTTGTTCTCAAATTTTTATTGCTTGGTTAACACATGAGTTTTGTCTTGGGGTTGCATGAAGACATGCAATATATTCAGGTTTTCGTTGCATGAGGACATGCAACATATTGAGTGTGGGGGTGTGTTGGGCCGTGAATACAACCACTTTGTAACACTTATTTCATCCATTTTCACTCTTCTCTATTATATCATTTGTTATAATTTATCATTTAAATCCATTTTATAAATGATTTATGCTCTTATGGATGAAAATTATTTATCTTCCTTTATTTCTAATAAATTGATTATTATGAATTATTTTATCAATGATAGTTTTAATAAGTTGGTTATAACATTATTCACCATTTTTAGCCTCCAAGATAATTTCAGATTGAAGATTTGATCATTAAAAGTGCCAACTCAGAAACGCGCTGGAATAAGGAGTGACAGTTTTACGGTTAATATTCTGAGCAAATGAAGACGAATCTGGAAAATCCGAAACATGGGTTTTGTCCAGAACGGACCCAATTAACTTTGTTAAAGAACGGTTTGCCTAAATTCGGCCTGTGTTGAGAGATTCGCAGAGTTCTTTGAGCACGATTTTCTCAGATCTGTGGTTGCGGCCGTCCTCCAAATCTCAGCTAAAAAGCCAAATTCGACTTGCTGTTGTGGAAAGATGGATGTAAATCTATTTTCTTGTGATCAATTGGTTGGAAGAAATCCAATATTGTTATGGGAGATTGTATTTACTATTCAATTTCTCCTCCTTCTGATTATAAAAGGAGAAGCATGTATTATGTATGGGAACGGAGAGATTTTCCTTATTGTAATTTGCAGAACTGTGCATCGGCTCTTCTTAAGAGAGTGAGAGCTGTTTGTAACATTATTAATGCCTGATTAATAAGAGATTTCACTGTTATTCCATTTCTCAAGCACTGGAGTAAAGCACAGCAACGCTTCACCGGTGGTTGAGGGCCCGGCCCCAGGTGGAGCGATCTGCTGTTTGTATTTCTATTACTTTATTTCTATTGTTCTGTATCTGATTTCAGTTGCTGTCTCTTTCATTTATAAATTAGTTTAGTGATTGCTGTGTGACTGTCGACAGAATTAAAGCATTGCTTGGTTATGAATTATAGTTACTGTTCATTTTACGCTGCTGTATATTATCCCCTTGGTTTGATTTCTGCGTGGTTTGTTCATTATTGTTATTTGATTATTTGATATGCTTTACAAGTTCATATTATATGCTCTGTTCGAAGTTTGAATCATTGAGGTTTCTACAGATCGAATTGTATGTTAACTCTGCATCAAGTTATTTATCCTTTCAAGAGTTAATCGCATATCCTTACTGTTATGTTACAGAGATGTTATACTAAACGTTTGTGTGGTGTGCGTTTATGATTTATCAATACTGTTCTACCATTCATTCGTTGTATTGCTGTTCCATTAACGTGATCTGTGTAAATCGCCTTTAGAGTAACAGAATGTTCTTTGATTGCAAGGAGTGTATAGATTGAGTTTGATTATAGCCCGTGGGACTTAGTTATTCAATTGCTGTTCCATTCCAGATTTGCTATTCAATTCTTTATTTGTTGTTCAATTCTTTATTTGTTGTTCTATTTACTCGCATTTGTGTGAGAGACGACCTAAGGCTGTAGTGAGCTTTGGCATTCACTGTATAGCTCCCAGACCCGTGGTCTATGCTCTAATTTCCTTTCCATCGGTTTCCAAAGGGATGGGTTATCGATGCTGAACCCTTGACTGATACATTGCTTATTTTTCCGAATGCATGATTTAAGTCTTAAAGTGCTTTGCTGTAAGTAGATTTTATTTCCCAGCTTTCATTTACTTTTGGATTTTAAGCACTATACTGCAAAACATTACTCTTGAGTAAATAGCCGCCTCAGACTGAGTACACTCTTGAAACAAAAAGTCGTCCCTGGGTTGACAATTAATGTGAGGTAATTAGGAGTTACAAAGACACCTTTTTATCGCTCCACAACCTCCACGTGTAGTGAAAAACATTCAAGCACAGAAATGCAACAAACTTTCCTAGAAACGCAACATTTTTTTTGCAGAAACACAACAAATTTGGCTTGATTTTTATATGAATTAGAAGAGGTTCTAAATGATGTCGAGGGTTGGTGAAGAAATATTAGGATGTCTACCATATGCACAGACCTTTAAGTAATCCAAACTCATCATTTTAGCCCCCTCAAAATTGATTTTAAGCCCAAGTGCCCAGAAGCGCAACGAATTTCTGAAAAGGTATCCCTGTTTTATTTTTCCAGTAAATACTCCCTACTTTTCTCAATCTCAGCACTTATGATGTCAAATATAGTATCTTGAGCTTGAGTAGCAGCTATGGTGTCTTGATCTTGAGTAGGAGATGGATCTTCTAGATTATGTTCCTTCCTAGCCATTACTCTTGTCTTAGGTCTCCTAGGTTGCGTTTGATTGTTCTTTTGTTCCAGTTGTTCAAAATCTATAATGGCCTTACCTTTATCCTTTGTTGTCAAAACATCTGTTTCACTTGTTGATGGAGGGTCTTCTTGTGACTTTATTTTTTGCCTTAGGCTTAGTTTCAATTGTCTATTCTCCTATTGTAAGAAAGCCACCCTGAAATTGGCTTTGGATAGTTCATCCTTCAACTCTTTAATTTGTGCCTCCTTCTCCTTGATTATATCTTATGTTTCCTTATCTCCATTTTGTTCTCCTATGCAAACCATTTCAAATTTTGTAGGTACCTCTTATTCATTGTGTAATGATGAATCGTGTCTGCTCAGAGGTAATTCCTCTCTCATGGTTTTGAACTGAATTTCCTCTTCACTATAAACCTCCTTAGGTATCCTTTTTTCTTGAGATCTAATTTTAGGCCTAGACCTAAGCATCTCCTCTTCCACTTAAAGAACAAATACCAACTTGTTACCTTTCTTATTTTCCCTTGAAATCTCTGTTCTAGGTTGATTTTTTGTCACTAATTGAATGTTTGATGTTTCAGCTCCCTGTGGTCCTGATGGTGATGAAGGAGAGCTTTGACTCTTTGACTAGTTAGAGACAGGCAAGAGAGTCGATGCCTCCAAGAAATATTCCAATGACATAGTGATATGTGTCACTTGGTGGAGGACTATTAGCTTAGCTAAAGCATGATGAAAGAGGTTTGCTTTATGATCTCTTATTTTAGACTGCACCTTCTTTGTCATCTTCACCAAACTTATAAACAGATAATTAGGTAGGTTTAGGGGCTTCTCATAAGTAAAATGCATCAATAATATAATATAATATTGATATAGCCTACTAAACATGCCCTCACAAGTTAAATACTTCATAATAATCTTCATCAAAGGGCTATACTTGTCCAACAATTTCCTTGTAGTCAAAACATGAAAAGGAGACTCCTTATACTGTGGTTTCAAGAACATATTGTAGTGTTATAGGTCTAAATGCATTCCCTTGAAAAAAATTTCACCTTGATTAAGGATAATAGGTGCTAAAGCAATGACCTATGTTGACACTGGAAAATTGATCCCTGCAATAGTTACCTGATCCTTCTTGAAATTGATGGTAAAGAGGCTTGTTAAATCATGATGATAGCCTACATCTTTCACTTTTAGACAAAACCCTAGGCAGCCTGCCTGCTCAAATGATCTTCTGATAAAATCTGATGCATTAACCTCTTATATATGAGTTGGCTCATATATTTAGATCTCTACTCCCTTATACCTCCTCATTTCACTGGTCTTCACCATGTTTTTGGTTTCTGTTGTGAAACTAGCTCCAAAAAGATAAGAAAAGAGATATCAACCCCTTAGAAATAAGCCACTTCGAGGGGGTAACCTCCAATACATTACATGAATGAAAAATTCTTGGATGATTCAAATTACAAAACCCCCTTTCTATATATAGGAGTCCATGGGGCCACAATGTAATCCTAGTGGGGCCCAATGTAATCCTAGCCGACCTAACAATAATAATTTAAGGGCACAATAATAACAATATGGGGGTTACAAGGGTATAATAATAACAATAAGGGGGTTACACTAACAACAATAAGGGACTATACTAGTAATATAGGGACCTAACATGCCTCTCTCCTTCAAAAAAGTGTTGTCCTCAACGCTTGAGTAGCTCTGGGTGCTTCTGTATAAAATTCTCATCCTCCCATGTAGAATCTTCAGTGGGTAAGTTCTTCCACTTGATGAGATACTCTGAAATTGATCGATTCCGTAGTTGTCGAGTTCTTGTTTCCATGATTGCTTCTGGTTCCAATATGATTTTCCTTCCTCATCAAGTTCTGGAAATATTGTTTGAACTGGAAGATTTGTCACCTATAACCTTCTTTAAGCATGAAACATGGAAAATTGGATGCACTCGTGAAGAAGCGGGAAGCTCCAATTTGTATGCCATAGTACCAATCTTTTGCAACACCTTGTAAGGACCATAGTACTTTGG
Source organism: Pinus albicaulis (assembly GCA_034641835.2). Lineage (NCBI taxonomy): Eukaryota > Viridiplantae > Streptophyta > Pinopsida > Pinales > Pinaceae > Pinus > Pinus albicaulis. The sequence continues at coordinate 797,198,901 of CM076584.1, read as the reverse complement.
AAATAATTTATTATCCTTCTTAGCTTGCTTGAGGGAAATTTGTGTTTGTTTATCAGATACCACTTGACCCATTGTGTTTGTTTATCAGATACAAAACAATGAAGATATCCTTCAAAAAATTTATTTACTATCTCAGTTTGACCATCAGATTGAGGATGATAAGATGAGCTATGAGCTAATTGAGTACCCAAACAAGAAAATAACTCCGTCCAAAAATTTCCAGTAAAAATGGGATCTCTGTCAATCACAATAACCCTTGGGCTTCCATGTAGCTTTTGAATTCTGTCCATAAATGTAGTAGCAACTGTACTTGCTTTAAATGGATGAGATAATGCACAAAAGTGTGCATACTTGGTAAGTCCATCAACTACCACCATGATGACACTCTTTCCTTCGGACTTAGGTAAACCTGTGATAAAATCCATTGAAATATCCTCCCAACGTTGACTTGGAATTGATAAAGGTTGTAGAAGTCCCGGGGTCTTAATAGTCTCAACTTTATTCTGCTGGAAAACTAAACATTCCACCACAAAATTTTGAATATCAGATTTAAGGCCATCCCAAAAAAATTCTTTCTTCACCCTGTGGTAAGTTTTTAAAAATCCTGAGTGTCCTCCTAAAGGAGAAGTGTGCAATTCCAAAAGAATCTTTTGTTTTAGTTGGAAATTCTTACAAAGATATAAGCGATCTTTGTACCATAAGGAATCATTTTTCCAACTAAATGTATCATATGTACTAGGATCTTGTTGCAACTTTTGAATGAGTGTCCACACGTCTTCGTCTTTCTTCCATTCATCTCTTGCTTCGGTTATCCAATCTGGTTGGATAATAGAAATGGCACAAAGCAATGCTTCCACCTCTTCATTCTTTCTTGAGAGTGCATCTGCAACAACATTAAGCTTTCCTTTTTTGTAGATTATTTCAAAGTCATAACCCAACATCTTTGTGATCCATTTTTGTTGCTCTTCTGAAGATAGTCTTTGTTCCAAAAAGTGTTTAAGACTATCATGATCAGTTTTTACCTTGAAGTGTCTTCCCATTAGGTAAATTCTCCATTTCTTTAGTGCATGCAGTATTGCTAACATTTCCTTCTCATAAATAGGTTTCTGTAAATACTTTCCTTTGATTGGACGACTTTCAAAAGCAATGGGTCTTCCTTCTTGCATTAAAACAACACCAATTCCATTTTCTGAGGCATCACATTCCACAATAAAGGTTTTTGTGAAGTCTAGCGTAGCTAAGACCAGTGCTAGGCACATTGCCTCTTTAAGATGTTCAAAGGCCTTAGTTGCTTCAGGAGTCCATGAAAATGCATCTTTCTTCAATAATGTTGTTAGAGGTGCTGCTATTCTCCCATAATTCTTAACAAACTTGCGATAATACCCTGTTAACTTGAGAAATCCTCGCAACTGCTTTATGGTTGTGGGGACTTTCCATTCCTTAATAGCTTTAATTTTGTTAGGGTCTACTTTAACACCCTCGTGAGATACAATATGAACCAGATATTCCACCTCTTGTACTCCAAAGAAACATTTGGATTTTTTTGCATATAATTGTTTCTCCTGCAATAGTTTGAGCACCCTATTAACATGTTCAGCATGATCCTTCCAAGACCTACTGTAGATTAGTATATCATCAAAAAATACTAGCACAAATTTTCTAAGGAAGGGTTTGAAAATGGAATTCATCAACCCTTGAAATGTAGAAGGTGCATTGGTAAGGCCAAAAGGCATGACCAAAAATTCATAATGACCCTCATGAGTTCGAAATGATGTTTTTGGAATATCTTGAGTCTTCATTCTAATTTGATGATATCCTGAATGAAGATCCAACTTGGTAAAATAAATTGCTCCATGTAATTCATCCAATAATTCATCAATCACAGGAATGGAAATTTATCTTTAATGGTGAGCTTATTGAGCTCCCTATAATCCGGACACATTCGCCATGATCCATCCTTCTTGTGTACCAATACTACAGGAGCAGAGAAAGAACTTTGACTAGGTTGAATTATACCCGCCTCTAACATTTCTATAATCATACGTTCAATTTCGCTCTTTTGGACATAAGGATATCTATAAGGCCTGATGTTTGGAGGAACACTTCCTGGAATCAAATGAATAGCATGATCATGATCATGAATAGGTGGGAGTCCTTTTGGAGTTTCAAAAACCTTGGAATGATTGTCCAAGACATTTTGGAGATCTGTAGAAATAGATGATTTTGATGTTGGAACTTCTAGTGAGAATAATTGTGCAATTATGCCATGTTGTTATTTCTTTAGAAGCTTTGTCATGAAATTAGAGCTTATTATATTTCTCGGCTTCCCTGAAATACCCCATAATTCGACTTCCTTTCCTTCTGGAAAAAATTTCAAGAAAAGTTCTTGAAAATTAAAAGCTACCGTCCCCAAAGATTGTAACCATTGTACGCCTAGTACAACATCAACACCTCCCATAGGAATGGAAAGAATTAGAATATTCAATACATATTCCCCCATGGTTAGCTTGATATTATGGAATTTTCTAGAGCAATTTATAATTCCTCCATTTGCAACCATCACTTGACATTTTGGTGCTGGGTATAGGAAACAATTCAATTCCTTGGCTACCTTACAATGAATAAAATTATGGGTAATGCATGAATCAATCAACACTATTATCTTTTTCTTCTTGATATGTCCTTCTATCTTGAGAGTTTTAGGAGTGGTAATTCCTGCCAATGCATTACACGATATGGTCGGACTCATTTCTTCCTCTTCTGGGTTGGTTCCTGATGTATATCCTCTTCTTGTTCATTTTCTTCTTCCTCTTCACAATCTATGTAAAATAATTTCTTCTTAGCACACTTATGAACTTTAGTGTATTTGCTATCACAACTGTAGCAAAGCCCTTTTGCTCTTTTTTCTTCCAATTGTTGTGGTGTCAACCTTGTAGATTGTGGAAATCTAGGATAGCAACACTTCCCTCTTTATAGAAGTGAGTGGTAGGCTTCCTTGTCGCCATAATTTTACATTCAATTTTTCTTGACAACCTGAATGCCTTCTCCAATGAATCGGGTTCCAAAACACGAACTTCATGTTGGATGTTATCCTTTAAAGTACCTATGAAGAGATCAATCTTGTGTTCCTTTGGAATATCAGTTACCCTTATATTCAATTTTTGGAAGTCCTCAATGTGCTCCCCCATCAAACCCTTTTGTTTGAGATTTATCAATTGGCCAAATAAGGTGTTGCTCTTTGTATCCTCATAATGCGCTATCATTTCCTTCATAAAAATTGACCAAGTGACAATTTTTTTACGGGAGTAAAGCCATTGATACCATACAAATGTATTTTGTTCTAAATGAAAGTTTCAATGCATACCTTTTGTGTGTTTTACACATTATAGAGATCAAAATATTGCTCCATCTGTAGTATCCATGTTATAGGATCCTTTCCATCAAACTTCCTCATATCCATTTTTGGAATATGGCGGTTCTTCCCGCCAACATTAGATTTTATGAAATCACGATTAACATTTATTTTGTTCTCATCATGAGTTTCCTCTGCTATCTTTTCACCATTAGGAAACATTTCTTGTATCAACTTTGTCAAACCTTCCGTGTCTACTTTTAGATCATTCTTCATGTTTTCCATTTTCTCATCGATCTTAGCTTCCATGTCATCCATCTTAGATTCCATGCCAGCTTCCATGCCATCTATCTTAGATTCCATTCCATTATTCAAACCATCCATCTTAGATTCCATGCCTTTCTTCAAACCATCCATCTTAGTTTCCACTCCTTTCTTCAAAACTTCCATGTCATTTTTTGTTGCTCTTTGAGAGAGCGAAATTTGTTGCACTTGCTCTTGTAATTTTGATATGTCATGTTGCCATTCTTCGTCTTCATGAGTCATAGTAGAGCTTTCTAAAGGCTTAATGGGTGTTGAAATATTTTTAGGGTCCATTTTAGAATCCAATACCGATATCTATTCTACAATATTCCCTTGGAATCAATTCAACTTGATTCTTCAAACAAGACTTATGAAATTCGGAAAAAAATACACAACTTTTACTTTCTTTTGCAGAGCTCGATATTTAAATTGAATTATCTCTATAATTGAATATCCTCAATATTTGAAATTCAGCCCTGTAGTATCCCTCTAAAGCTTCTTTAAAATGCCACAAGTCTGATCTGATCTGGATTCTTCAAGGCAAAGTTATGTCCAATCTCCCACAATGACCCAATTTTGGATTGGTTCAGTAGAGTGAACTTGTAAGACTTTCAACGTGTCACAATTTCCTCCTTTGGCTCTAAAAATTATAGACAAAAAAATACAGTCTGTGTACTTGTGGCCACTTTTTACGGTATTCCAATCCGATGCTCAGAAAGAGAGCTATGAAGATTTTCCCATCATCACCTCTTTGAGATGAAATTCACAAGCCTCAAAAATCCCTGACTTCCACAGATCATATCTCCGAAAATATTGCGAACCAATATCTGAAATTTTGCGACGATGTTCCTCAGGATTTTGGTTTTTCACTCTAAAATTTCAGCTTGTGAACCTTTGTAGAAAAAAAATTATTATGAAAATTCCATGATGACTTGTTTAGGTTAAATTTAGGAGCCTGCAAAATTACCTAGCTTGCACAGATCATATCTCTGAAAATATTGTGAACCAAGCTCTGAAATTTTGTGACGCTGTTTGTCAAGATTTTGGCTTCGCACTCTAAAAATTTCAGATTCTGAACCTTCGTGGAAAAAACGTTATAGCGAAAATTCCATGATGACCTGTTTGGAGTAGCGAAACCCTAGAATCTCAAAGCTCTGATACAAAATGTTGTGAAACCAGCTCCAAAAAGAGAAGAAAAGAGATATCAATGCCTTAGAAATAAGCCACTTCGAGGGGGCAACCTCCAATACATTACATGAATGAACAATTCTTGGATGATTCAAATTATTGAAACCTCCTTTCTATATATAGGAGTCCATGGGGCCACAATGTAATCCTAGTGGGGCCTAATGTAATACTAGCTGACCTGTTGGATATATAAGTCATTCTTACAGACAAGACAGACCTCCCAAGTGTCCTATAGACAGCTAGAAACAAACAGGATAGATGAAAACTTCTTTCTCTAGATTATATGTAATTTAGAATTTTCTATGATGAAGAAAGGACCTACCTGTGATCCAATGCTAGTTGAATTCTTCTTTCCCGTCGCTCCAAGAAGTCACCTCGAAAGACCTGCAAGAAAAGACATGGAAAAGAATCAAAAGCACCTGCAACATATACTAATTCACAAATCACAAATCTATCTCAATGATCAAGGAATTTAAGAAATAAGTCATTCAAGTAAATACACAAACAACTTATTGAGAAAATGGTATTCATTTGTATTATCTTAATAAAGAAGAGCCTTACAACCGCGTCTGCCTTGATGTCATACAGGCCTTCCTGGGGTCCATAACAGGTGTTTCCTTTACTCTGACAAGCCTTGCACTCTCTCAGCTAAAATGCACATGGGTGTGTAATCATTCCCACATAATGATCAGTTAAGAGAGTATGAGTCTCTACAACATTTCTCCTCAAAAATTCTCCAAGTCTAACTCACTAACTCTAACCCTTGAAGCTGCACTGTGGCTTCAATTTATAGGAAAAGAGAAGAGATTATGGTTCCACATAAGAAGGGATAGAATGGTCTTTTGAAGGGATTCGGCTCCATAAATCAAGGGGTAGGGTCCCATAATGGAGGAATGAACATACATGATAGGAGCAAACCTTCGACTGGATAATTGCTTCTAGAAGCTTCCAGATTTGACTGCTGGGCTTATAAATGTTACTTTCCACCTTTTTTTTCCTTTTACAGGGGTTCACACCCTTAATTAATAAAAAGTGCATTTAGCTCCGCATGATTTAGAGAAAAAAGGTGTGGCACCACAGGCAATGTTAGGAGAAAGTGCGGTACAAGTGTTTTTAAGACTTTTATGAGCTTTTCTCTCAATTTCAAGGCATGAATTTAGGAACTTTGATGTTGTATACTTCCAAGGGAGTACTAAAACGTCATGGTGAAAAATTTCAGTGTAACAAATTTCCCCCTAAAGTGCGAATTATGAGAGCATTCGAAGAGTGATGTGCTTTATCATTTCAAGGATTAGCCTATGGACACCACAGTCGGAACCCTGTAAAAAAATTCAATGCAAATCATACATATATATATATATATATATATATATATATATATATATATATATATCATCACTGAGGTAGGCATTCCCATACTCAGATCAAAACTAACTAAACTTGTTCTGATACAGAGATGATTTTAATATTACATCAATAGTGTAGACACAACATGGACGTAGCCATCTGTAATGATAGTCTACTGCATAATGAATAATAAAACTCCTCGTAGCCTGGATGGTGGAAACTAGATCCAGGGTCTTGATTTCTGCTTCCCGAACTAGTACGGTTCTATCCATGCGATTAAATGTGTCAAAGTCGAGCATGGTAGAACCCACTTGATTACCAATAAATGATGTGAACTGTTAACAAGTGTGAGAGAAACCACCAATAATGACAATGGCTCTCAAAGTACTTAGTACAATCCATGAAATGTGAATAAGTGATTTGAAGTCGAACATTTCATGGAATCGTTCGATTGAAGGTCAATGATGCAGTCTGTCATCGAAGGTGAGACACCTACCATTAAGGCATGCAAATTCCAAGGTACTGAAGGCTTCTAGATCAACTTCCTGTATGATGAGCTGTTGTCGATAGAAAGTGATCCGTCATAAGCAAGCTCACGACACAAAACCATAGATCAAGTGTTGAATAATTTTTTTGCAAGGACTGACTCAAGAATGGTCAATGTGAATGGAGACAAATGTTTGCAGATGAATGGTTTGTTTGACTGTCCTCTTGAACACATAACGACACTGCAAATAGATTGGTAACAGTTTCCCTAAGATAATACCCAGAAACCAGCTGAAGACCTTCAATTGGTTTGATTAACTGATAGGCAAAGGATTTTCCCAACCCAGGTAGAAGTGTGACAAAAAGTGTCGTGTTCAAGAGTGGTTTACTGCTTTTAAATAAAAGTGTAACAAATGAATTCATTTTCTCTCTTTTCCCCCACCATTTCTGGCAAGTACCTCTTTATTTTTGACAAGCTTGAGGAGGATAGCATTTCCTTGTTTATAAGCTCATCCTTTGGATGAGTCCAACTTAGTTTAAAATCGAACCCTAAGAAGGAGTGGCCCGTTCCTGTTTGAAATTGACAGGTCCTTTACTGTTAAATTTTAACGAGTCCAGTATAGGAGAAACTCGGTGTTTTTCATTTTTAGGGAGTCAGAAGAAAAAAACTTAAGAAAACTCTATGGGTGTAATTTTTCATAATTTTAGTCTCTCAAGCCCGAAAAAGGATAAAATAATGCGGGAGAGGACTCTATTGACCATGATTAGTCAACGTATATCTTTTTCGTAAATAGTCCATTTTAGTCCAAAAAATCGGTAAAATTATACTGAAAGGACAACTGTTCATTTCCTTTAATGAGTTCGAATAGTCAAGTACTCGACAATATTTTCATATTTAGAGAGTCTGAAAAGGGCTTAAAACAGGACTCCATGGTTTCACTTTTTCGTAAAATTTAAAGAGTCCGAAAAAGTGATAAAAGTATACTCTTCATAAAAAATGACTATTTCACTTGAAAAATATGGTATTCTGCATAAAAGCTCAAAAAATTAAACGTACCTGCTTCAATAATAAAAACATTTTGAAAAAACATCTTTTTAAAGTGAAAAATAAACAAATTTAAATTTCATTTATTCAAAAAAACTTATAAAAAGGAGTTTTCCAAATTCATTTTTACAGTTTGAATTCAGAGTGAAGATTTGAGAGCTTTTGGCAAAAAACGCTCCAGCAAAGATTCCGAACAAACCGACCGTCAAAATCGAAAACCGTCTGCTCCAGGTAATCCACATCCTCTTTTCCTTGATTTTCATCTGTTTATTTCCTTAATTTAGGGTTTAAAATTAATTTTTGGAGAGAAAATAGGTTCAAAATTATTCCCTCAGGGGTCCACAGGCAAGACACATGGCACCTGTGGACCCCGACATTTTCTCAAAAAGAAAAATTTCGTGGCCCCGCACTTTTAGCACAGAGCCCGTGCGGAGCTACGCACTGTCTTTGAACGTAAAGTGTGGGGGCACTGTGAAGGATTTAAAAACATAATTTCTTCCAAAATTATCCAAATTTTTTGTTTTAAAATGATTTTAATCTTTCATTTTTCTCATTGTAGGATATTTACAATGCTCATCTGGCGGGAACGTGAACATGAGGAGGTGGATGAAGCCACAATGATTCATTTGCCTACATTACAAGTTTTAAGAGAATGCAGGCTACTTAAATTCTAGGCTATCAGCGGCATGAGAGCTCAAGTAGACCTTCTCACTTGGTTGGTAAACAAGTGGAATGTTTAGGACCAGTGTTCCGTGATTAGAGGCAATTGGCTCGAAATTGAGCTGGAGGACATATATTTTTTGACTGGTTTGTCTAAGAGAGGCGAACCACTTTCTCTATTTGGGGCTAGACCAAGTGGCCAATCTGTTGCTAGCCTACAATTAGAGTTCTATAATTATGAGGCTAATCCAAAAGAAAAACAGATTTATATTAAAACTATCATCCATCCTGAATTAAAAGTGATTGCATTTACCGTTGTCAAGTTATGTGGAAGTGAAGCTTTGCATGTGGCTACTGGATCTTAAATGCAGATTGAAATGGATTGCTTCCGAGGCACTATATTCAACTAGTGCGAGGTAGCGTTGAATAATGTCAAAAGCCAACTAACTAGAGAAAAAAACTGGAAGTTAAATAACTTCGGATATGGATCTATCGTGGTTACTTCTGCTTTAGAGAGGATTCCTCTTTTAGCCCTACAACATATTCTTGTTGATGCCGGTAGACCTCAAGAGCCTCGAATAGTTCGACAGGTTGCTTTGATGGCACGTCATAGCGAGGGTGGAGAGATTGTTCAATTTCCCCCGGCATATTTCCGTTGGTTAGAGCACCAACTCTTTGTGATAGACGATTTTCCTTATGTGGGCATAGATTTCCGCGGCAACCGAGATATGCCACTTCCTCTAAGAGATCAGTGGGATGAGTCAGGTAAAAAAAAAAAAATCTTTGACATGTTTTAATTTTTAATTTTAATTTTGTTTTTTAAATCGTCCAAAACTAATAACAAAAATTTCAAATGCAGATGTGGGTCCACGTCAACCAGCCACTCTCCGCCCCTTTGACAGGAGGCAAAGGGATGTAGTTGCAGCACCACCACTACCACCACAGGATCAAACAGCAGAAATCCTGACTGATTTGGAACACCATTTGGAGCGACTGACTCTGGACATCCCAGAGACTACTATAGATGACATTCCTCTTCACTTACAGAGATGTGTCATTGGTGTTCCTGGACCGTTCAGGACATTTTTGAGTAGGGTGGCGTGAGCTGTAGTATATTATCATGATCATTACCATGGATAGTGGATGATCGATTGTATAGACTCTTATCATTTTTCGTATCACTTTTTTCCCGATCATAAGACGTTTTGAACCTATGATTGAGGACGATGTACTATTTTTTGAAACACTACTCTATGCTATGATATACTACTATTTTCAGTTACATGTCCAACATGTTATCAAATGTTGATTTACTGCTTTTATTATCACAAATGTTTGTTAATCACACTAGAAGCCATTGCATCTACTAATGTGTTTAAATTTATTGGAATATGTTGATACTCAATATAATCAAATTCTCATTCCAAGAGACAAAATCTCAAAAATAATCTTAATAACACTGGGTTTCTAATGGCATACACTCGATTTAATTTTAGTACAACGAGTTCTGAATCTAACCTAATGATCAAACTCTGAACTCCAAATGAAATGGATTCAGACAATAATTCAATAACTGCGTTATATTCTGCAATATTGTTTGTCGTTTGACCGAGGCTTACCCCATGCATAGATATTAACTCTTCAGTGGGTGAATTAATAACCCAGGCTGCAAAAGAAAATTTCTGTGTACTACGACAAGCACCATCAGAAAAACCAATGTATGTTTGAAAAGACGTCGACATCTGCAATATCAAGAGTAATCTAGATAAGCAAGAATAGTAGTGAAAGCACACTTAAACTATGCACACATTTCTAATCTACAACACACCAACTAAAAATAACTATTATACAAGAAAGATCTCCACACAAGAATCAAGTGTAATATCTCTTTAGATAAAGCCCATTTATGGGTTTGCCTAAAGAGACCCTCTCAAAATCAATCAATTCATAGGCCCCTTTTGCAAGCTATCGCTTGACAATATAAGGACCATGCCACATGGGTTCGAATTTCCCAGCCCCTAGCTTATCATTAGCTTGATCATAAACCAAGACTAGGTCTCCTTCTGAAAAAATTCGTGTAACCTTCCTATCATACTGAGCTTTCATTTATTTCGCATGAGTCTCGGTGGCGAGTGCAGCGGTGCGCCGATTCTCATCTAATTGAGCTAAGTATAAAAAACGTTTCTTGTCTTCAGAAGTGGCTGGTAGTAACTCTATTGCTAGTTGGAGTGACGGTATCTCGCATTCAATGGGTAATACCACTTCTAAACCGTAAACCAGTTGAAAATGGGTAAAACCTGTTGATGTTTTTGCTGAGGTTCGACATGCCCAAAGTGCTGAAAAGAGCATGGTATTCCAATTCGACTTATGAATTCGAATGATTCATTTGATCATGGTGACTAAAAATTTATTGATAGCTTCAACCAAACCATTGGTCTGCGGGTAATATGGTGTAGAATTGTCATGGCGCAGGCCAAGTTGATCAGTCAGTTCAGTCATCATGATGTTTCAAAAATGGCTCCCATGATCATTAATCATCGCTTGGGGTACACCGAAATGAGAAATCACATGATTGAACACGAAAGTAGCTGTAGTTTTTCCATCTGCCGCAAATGTAGGCATCACCTCGGCCCATTTGGTAAAATAATCTACTGCTAGAATAATATACCCATGCCCCCCGGCCGAATGAGGGTTACATGTAATGAAGTCAATTCCCCATTTTGCAAAAGGACTGACAACAATTATAGGGTGAAGAGGAGCAGGTGGTGCACACATTTTTTTGATCGAAGATTTGACAATTATGACATTTTCGGACCGCATAAATACAATATTTAAATAAGGACAGCCATAAATAACCTGCGTGCAATATATTTTGGGTTGTGGCGTACCCAGACATATGACCGCCACATGCTCCAGAGTGACAGTCATTTAGAACCTTTTCGGCTTCTTCATGGGTGAGACAACATCGAAAAATAGAGTCTGCACCATGACGGTATAGTGTGTCACCAACAATATGATATTGTTGAGACTAGAAACGGATTTTACGTCATTGTGACTGTGAAATTTTGGGTTGAAAAGATTGGGTCTGAAGATAAACAATGATATCTCCATACCAAGGATCAATGGTACTAATAAGAAACAAGGATTCGTCCGCGATTGGTTGTTCCGCCACAGTTTTTGTATCAGTACATGGGAAATCACACATAAGTTCAGCAAAGATCAATGATTTCTTTGATTTGGACTTTTCAAATTCCAAATCAAACTCCTGTAGGATAACAATCCATTTGGAGTATTTTCCACCTAGCAATTGTTTGGTCTAGATACACATCATAGGGTTACAATCAGAAATCACTGTTGTTTTGCGTAAAAGTATGTAATGACGAAAACGTTGGACAGCTTGAATGGCTGCCAAGGCCAATTTCTCCACATCTGAATACTTGATTTTAGTCGGATGCAAGTTGCAACTAAGATAGTAAATCACATGTTCACCATGGAATTCATCTTATTGAACTAAAACCATCCCTATCGTGGAATCGGAAGTGGCAAGGTACAAAAAGTAATCTTGGTTGTAATTGGGAGGATGTAGTAACGATGCATGGGTCAATGCGTGTTTAAGAGCATCAAAATATCGATCAGTGATTTTATCCCAAAAGAAAGGAATATTCTGTTTCAACAACCTGGTGAAACCTTTCGTTAACTCGGCATAGTTAGGAATGAATCGATGTAAAAAGTTTGCTTTCCCTTGCAAACTTTGGAGTTGGCAAAGAGTATAAGGAGGAAGTAAATTGATGATTGCGTCAACCTTCGATGGATCAACACGAATGCCTACCTTTGCGATAATAAATCCCAGCAATTGTCCAGATTGTATGCAAAAAACACATTTGTGAGGATTTAGACGAATCTTATAATGCTTACATCGTATAAAAATGGCTCGTAAATGAGTAATATGATCTGCTCTGCGTGGGTTGTACAATGTGTTTAATGTCATGAAATGAATAAGATAGGGCCCTTTGAAAAGTGGCGCTAGCATTATTAAGTGCAAAGGGTAGTTTGCGATAAGAAAAAGTTCCCCATGGACAAATGAAAGTTGTTTTAGGTTGATCTGCAGGGAGTATGTTGATTTGATTGTAGCCGGAAAATCCATCCATGAATGAAAAATTTTCACTTCCAGCACAATCATCAATAATTTGATCGATGTAAGGGGTTCGATAATTATCCTTCGGACAAGCTCGATTGATATCCCTATAATCGATACACAGTCGTATTGTTCCTTGTTTTTTATTGACCGGAACAATATTTGATACCCAATCCATTAATGGGATCGGATAAATAAAACCTGCACAAAGTAATTTTTAAACTTCAGCTTTAATAGTGGCAACTTTTCTTAGATGTATCTAATGTAATCTCTATCTGACGAGTTTAGCATCTAGGTATGTCTTAATTTCATGAAAAATAATCGACGCATCGATTCCTGCCATTTCTTCATATGACCAGGCGAAAATGTCATGGAATTCCTAAAATAGGGCTTTATATGCTTGGATTTCATCAGTCATACAAGAAGCACCTATATGAATGTTTTCAACAATTCTGGGTTTTACTGAAATGTTAAGAGGAAACGTTGTAGAAATATTTTCTAAATTTAATTCAGAATCGAAATGTGAGAGAGGATTATGAGGTTCTTTGACGTAATCAGTAGTAAAAATGGAGGAAAAATTACTCTCAAAATGATCGAGATCAGGTAAAAACGAAGACCTATGATGAAGATCTTCCCATGGTAACTCATCGACCGACAAGAATTCATGAATATGTTCATCAGTATTGAATACTTGTTGACCAAAATTCGGAATTGATGTTGAAGCTGAGCTCGATATTGAAAATGAATCCTCATTGATCACATTCACTGGATCAGATTCAGTTGAAGGAGTATCAGAAAATGTCTGTACATTTTGATATGCTAACTCAAAAGGACTCAAAGGCATTGTGCCATTGAAAGAATCCAATTCTGATTCTGACGGTACTATCCAAGGATTATCAAAGGAAATAGTACTTGATGTAATCATATTGATATTAGAAATAGGAGGATGTACGTTCGAAGGAGGCAGGGAAAAAGTTCCTAGTAAAGTCAAATCTTTAAGCAAAACTACTCCGACATCCTTATAAGGGATAGTCAATTTTTCGATATGTTGGATGCTATCAGTAGAGGCTGGGTCGGATGAATAATATGAAAGCTGATCTATTTTAACGATCTTTCCTTTGTGAGGAAACATGATAAGACAAAAGATCGATGATACAACAGCAGTCATGGCGTAAGACCAACTGCGACCTAGGAGAAGGTTGTAATCCAGAGGGGCACAAGCACTTCCACATCTAGATTAACCATTTTACCTTCGACCTCTATCGGTAGATCTTGTAAAATACCATATGGCTGAAAACCTCTTCCATCAAAAGCTTTGATAATAGTGGGAGTTTGGTTAATTTTCAGAGAACCAAGTGATTTCCAACATTTTAACGACATAATACACGTAGAATCCCCTTCATCAATAACAATATGAAATATACGTTTGTTTTTTACTATTACCGGAATTTGAAAAGCCATTTGATGGGGTAGGCAGAGTGTAATATTCTCTAAATCGAAGATCATGAGGTTCGAATCCTAGAGATCTACGGCTCCTAAGGCTGAAAAAAGTAATTTTCTTTGAGCAGGGCATGATTGCAACACTTCCAAAGCTGACATTGTTGTAGGGGAAATTGCCAAGTCTTCAACAATATTGTAATTAATTCTGAGCAGCTCTTGCATGTGGATTGAAAGCTGATTTACGAAGTACACCTTTAGCAGGTGGTTTGATTACTAAGAAAGGATTTTGTTTCTCAATCTGTAATGGATCAGAAACTGAGGGAGATGTAATTGATGCTGAATTAGATTTTTTTTCTTCTTTACCAGGATTTTTACTACCGCAATCTTTCAATCACGTTGCAACCATCAAGATATTCTCTAGCGCATCTGAGGAAGATCCAACCATGTTACTATCTTGAGAAGGAAAGGAATCCTTCAAGATAGCACGTATGGGCGAACCTTTAACGAATTTTAATATCTCGGCTCTATGTGGGCACTCTTTTGTAAAATTATCCTCGTCACATATTAGACAAGGATATCGAGGTTTGTGTTTTTTGTCAGTTGGTTCAGTTGTATCATTTTTATCTTTTCAAGATTTTTTCTTTTTATTCTTAGCTTTCTTCTTACCACCAATTTCAGGTTTGGTTGTAGATGATTCTACAACATGAATATCGGCGGAAGCTTCAATAGAAGAATCTCGTTTTGGTGAATCGGGTAAAGTGATAATAGGCGAAGTCGTCTTGGAAGATTTCTTCTTACTTTTACCAGTGCTAACAGAACCAATTACACCATAAGCGGCATGAGAGCCAGAAGGAGTTGTAGTTAATTGACCAGGTCTTGGTAAATCGGGGATTTTATCATACAGAGTACCTGACTGGGTATATACAAGGTTAAGGTACTGAGCTTGAGTAATGACTTGCTCTTCCGTAACAATGCCTCCTTTGGCCACATCTTCAGTAATTTTGGGCAATAACGATTTAATAAACCATTCAACCAAAATTTTATCTGGAATAAATACTTTCACTAAACGCCTTCTACGTCTCCATTCATGAATGTGATTGGATATGTACGTAGACGTATACTATTTTAATGAAGTCAGCAATTTTGTTCCATTGTCGTATCTGACAGACAACTGAAAATGGGTTAAGAAAGCAGTAGCTAGTGCATTAAAATTATTAAAAGAGCCGCGTGGTAACTCAATGTACCATTTGGCAGCTAGACCAATGAGATTTCTCTAAAAAAGACGCAATCGAATCGAATCATCGATTATTGAATTGGATGCACACCAGAGGTGA
Organism: Pinus albicaulis; assembly: GCA_034641835.2. Taxonomy (NCBI): domain Eukaryota; kingdom Viridiplantae; phylum Streptophyta; class Pinopsida; order Pinales; family Pinaceae; genus Pinus; species Pinus albicaulis. The sequence continues at coordinate 797,183,611 of CM076584.1, read as the reverse complement.
TAAGTCATAACGTGATTAGATAGGTCCTCTCCTGACTTACCCTAAAACTTTGGAATATCACTGGGCAACTTGTTAGGCATCGACGACCAATGTGGAAGATAAAAGATAGGATAATTCGTAAGGCGTGATAGATCTGGTAAATCTAAAGTTGCTATAAATGGTAACCAATGGCTAGGTTCTTGATAACCTTGTGTGATCAAACCAGTGCCAGGAGGAGGATATCCAGGATACCCTAGAATTGGATGAGCATTGGGAATCATGAAACCTCCTGGATAACCAGGATTAACCGAACCATACTGGGGTTGTTGAGGTACTTGATAAGTATATCCAGGGTACGGCTGATACTGATATACTAGATTTTGTGTAGCCTGTCCAAATTGATACTATCCCTGGTATGGTTGATAAGTAAATTGTGGTTGACTAACAACAAATGTACTAGTACCAGCTTGTCCTGTAGGCATCTAGACCGTATTTTGAGTTGTAGGTCCTGACTGTGGTACATATACTTAAGGAATTTTCACTAATACAGGGATAGAAGAAACCAGAGCTGCAGATACTCCAGAAACGGGTGTGGTAGGTTGAACATAAGTTGTAGCAGCAGCAGAAGTCTGAGGCTAAGTCTGAGGTGTACTAGGCCTAGGTTGTTGAACAGAACTAGGTGCAGGGACTTGAACGATAGGCTGGATAGGTTGCTAGGTTGGACCAGAACCTATGGAATGTCTAGGTTGATTAGGTAACTTCACATTGGGTTGCATAGTCTATTGAATTTGAGATGGATCCCACACCATATTCATTCTGAGGTATTGACCCATAGAAGGTTGTGCATATGAAGGACCATAACTTGGTTGAATGTAGGGTTGATAATTAACTGGAAAATTTCTAGCTCCTTGTAATAATGGTTGACCGAAAGGAGGTTGGAAACATTGAGTTGGGTACTGACGTTGAGGTTGATAACCTTGAGGCATGCACTGAATCTGGGGTTAATATTGACCTTGAGGAATATACTGAGTCTAGAGTTGACCTTGGGGTATCTACTGTCCCTGAGGTTGATAACCCTGAGGTATGTACTGTCCTTGAGGTTGTTCTCCAGGTAAATAATATTGTCCTACAATTTGTCCTGGTAAAAAATTACCTTGAGGCTTCCCCCCAAGCGGTAATTGACTTCCTTGAGGTTGCCCCCGAGGTGGTAACTGACTACCTTGAGGCTACCCCCCAGGTGGTAACTGACTACCTTGAGGTTGCCCCCCAGGTGGTAACTGACTACCTTGAGGTTGCTCCCCAGGAAGTAACTGACTACCTTGAGTTTGAGGATTTGGAATATTACCAGACGTCATAAAAATTTTCTCTGCGTTCAACGTTTCAGTTTTAGTTCCATTTGTACCAGATGATAACACTTGTTCAATTGGTCGAGGATTTTCTCCCAAGAAGGTACCAGAGAGTGACTGATACCCCGAAGGAACAGATGAACCATCACATAAAAATGTTTCCGGAGATTGGGAAAACATTTATGACTCACCCGACATAGTTGATGAAGGATAATAACCTCTCAGTGTAGGATGAAAAGGAATTCGGGGTGGTGAATAACTAAGACCCATGTTTTCTAAAAAATATGTCAATGATAAATGCCAAGCATCAATTCTAAAAGGACTGTAGAATATTGATTCATGCTCCCTAAGATTCAAAGTTTCTTGGGTTTCAGGAAGAGTTACATCTTTGTTTGGACCAACAAGTTCTCAATAGATATGAGGTCAGAAGGAAGATTTTTAGTTATGCGATGTCTTACCCTAGGTGAACCAGGATCACTAGAAGTTAGAGTAACAAATCCTGAAGATGGTTCTAGTACAGTAGGTTTAGTGTCTGGCTCAAAAATTTCAGGTTCTTCAGCTAATTCACTGGAAGGAGATATACTACCAGTAACTTCAGAAATTGAAATTGGCTCTTGGATATGTTCTGTTGTTTGTGATCGATAATCAGGATGAATAACTATAGATGATTCTCCTGTTTCTGTTGATATAATTCTAATGACACTAGGTGATACTAGAGCTCGTAGCCCTTCAAGCTGGCTTGGTGTATACTCAAGGGGTTTCCCCTGGAGTTTACGCGTTTGTCTTGGTAATTCAGCCACGATTAAAAATTATTAATCACACGCAATCAAAGAAAATTTCAATGAAAACACCTAGAGTCGCTAAGGAAACAAACAAATGAATCACACGCCTAAAAATCTAGGAGATCAAATCACACACAACACAGTAACTTCCCACACTAAAAACACTAGTTGGTGATGAAATCCAACATTGTAGTATTTTAATGTAGAAAGGGCAGTTGGAACAGTTACCCCGAAAACTTGCTTAATGAAACAGACCGGTGCAAGTTTCTCCACTTAAACCATCTTGAGTGAAGATAAACCTCCGGAGAGTCCAAGTGAGTCTAGTTGATGTCTGCTCCAGGTACAGTGGGATATTTCCTCCACCGTCACCTTAGGAAAAAATCGTAAAGATTATGGCCACTATGGTTACCAACAGGAACTAATATACCTGGGGGAACAGTCTACGATCCGACATACATGCAAGGTCAGAGTAACAAAGCTCAATCCCCTTGAAGGCTCCTTGACATAATCCAAGGTATACCGACAAGTGACCCCAGGCTCCTTGACAATGGTCTATTCGAGGTTTACCATTGTTAATACACACACATCTTCTATCGTCCCCAATGAGATCGAATTGATTATCCCACTGGTTTAGATATGACCTCGTGCTTGACTCCTTTAAGAGGAGCTTCCTAGAGCATACAAGCAACTATTGGATTTTTCCTACCGCAAGATCGGCTACTTGTTTGTTTTAATTGTCTTGGAGAGTTAATTACTCCCTACTCCAAGACACTAGCCTAAGCTATATTGGTGAAAAGAGCCCTGTAAATATAAAAATTACTAAATTGATTTTAATTTAAGCATTGATTTAATAGGCTGTTTCTTAGGAAAATAGGTGCGAAAGTGAAACTGATGATATGTAGTGACCTGACTCAAAAAACACTAAAAAATGCATTTATTACGAGAAACATTTCTTTTTCTTTCAATGAATTCTATCTAAAGGAAGAGTTGAGAAATGTAATTTTTTAAAACAATTATTTCCTTTAAACAAGACTAAATGAAAAGAAATCTAATTTCATGAGAACTCAATATGATCAATTGCTCAATAAGAAATCCCTTTATCATTCAAGATCGAAACTACAAACAATTTTTTTCTTCAAAAGAACACTATAAGTTCTAGAAATACCACTCAAAACTAAAAACACTAATTTCAAGATCTAAAAATTCTAGAGACTAAATCAGAATTAAAACTTTAAATATTTTGAGGATGTCTTGCTTAGCTTGTTATCTAACTAAGAAATTATTTTCTTGGATCAACAAGAACTCAAAAAACACCCAATTTTTGTTTTTTAAGTGAATTCCAAACTTATCAACAAAAGTTTTATAAAGATTTGCAAATGAGAAAATGGGATCTAAATCTCATAAAAAAAAATTTGTTATGATGTCAAACTCAGCAAGAAAGCAAGGAAATACCAGTGATCTAAAGGTATACCAAGGTTTCTAATTTTTGAGTGGGATAAAGACAAAGCAAAAATCACTACAACATGCAGATCTTTCAGAAAATCATTCAAAACTAAAAATGATGAAATAAATTCTTAATCAAAGCTTTCTGACAGAAGATACAAGTCTAGGTATTCACTGAGAATCTAACAAACTAATCTAGAAAAAAAGGATTTTTAATATTTTCCAAAAATTTTCACAAGGTCCGCAAGATTCAGTGTAAACTAGTGCAGTCCCGCACTGTCTATACAAGAAAAGTGTGGAGATGCCCGCACTGTTTCTAAAAGAAAAGAGCAGACACCAGAAAACTAAAAGAAAAAATAAAAAACTCTAAATCATTTCTCAGGGATTCTTCGGGGATAAACTACCCAAGCCAGTATAAATCAATCAAAATCAGAAAAAATAAATTCAAAAGTCAAAAATAAAAGAAATTAAAGTTCAAGATCCATCCCCAGCGGAGTTGCCATTTTGTTGGACGGATAAGTCGTTCTTGCAGACAAGACAGACCTACCAAGTGTCCTACAGACAGCTAGCAACAAATAGGACAGATGTAAACTGCTTTCTCTAGATTATATGTAATTTAGAATTTTCTATGATGAAGAAAGGACCTACCTGTGATCCAATGCTAGTTGAATTCTTCTTTCCCGTTGCTCCAAGAAGTCACCTCGAAAGACCTACAAGCAAAGACATGGAAAAGATTCAAAAGCACCTACAACATATACTAATTCACAAATAAAAAATCTATCTTAATGATCAAGGAATTTAAGAAATAAGTCATTCAAGTAAATACACAAACAACTTATTGAGAAAATGGTATTCATTTGTATTATCTTAATAAAGAAGAGCCTTACAACCATGTCCGCCTTGATTTCATACAGGGCTTCCTGGGGTCCAGAACAGGTGTTTCCTTTACTCTAACAAGCCTTGCACTCTCTCAGCTAAAATGCACATAGGTGTGTAATCATTCCCACATAATGATCAGTTTAGAGAGTATGAGTCTCTACAACATTTCTCCTCAAAAATTCTCCAAGTCTAACTCACTAACTATAACCCTTGAAGCTGCATTATGGCTTCAATTTATAGGAAAAGAGAGGAGGTTATGGTTCCACATAAGAAGGGACAGAATTCTCTTTTGAAGGGATTGGGCTCCATAAATCAAGGGGTAGGCTCCCATAATGGAGGAATGAACATACATGATAGGATCGAACCTTCGACTGGATAATTTCTTCTAGAAGCTTCTAGATTTGACTATTGGGCTTATAAATGTTACTTTCCACCTTTGTTTTACCTTTTACAAGGGTCTGCACCCTTAATGAATAAAAAGTGTGTTTAGATCCGCATGATTTAGAGAAAAAAGGTGTGGCACCGTAGGCAATGTTAAGAGAAAGTGCGGTACAAGTGTTTTTAAGACTTTTATGAGCTTTTATCTCAATTTCAAGGCCTGACTTTAGGAACTTTGATGTTGTAGACTTCCAAGGGAGTACTAAAATGTCATGGTGACAAATTTTAGTGTAACACAACCTAAAAATAATAATTTAAGGGCACAATAATAACAATATGGGGGTTACAAGGGTACAATAATAACAGTAAGGGGGTTACACTAATAACAATAAGGGACTATACTAGTAATATGGGGACCTAACAGTTTCACTTTTGATAGGAAAGCCTAGTTTCAAACAAGAGAGGGAAAGGGACTTTGAGCTGCAAAACATGGCTAAAAACACAACAACTTGAGGGAAGGGAATGGAGAGGATGGGTGGTAGGAAAAAATATGAAAAAATTATGGGAGTTAGGGATAGGTGTTAGGGACACAATGAAATTGAAATTTCTCAAAATGAGTACGAAATGAGGGGAGAAAAAGGGAAAACACATAATTGTGCCAGAAGTGCAGCAACAAGTTGGGTCTTATAAGGGAAATGATGAAATGAAGGAATTTTAGTGAGGGGAAGGGTGGGGAATGTTTTATGAGGATAGTAAAGGATGTGTGAACCTAAAAAAATGGATAATCCCTCTCAACTAAATCAAGATACCATTGGAAGAGAAAACACAACAAGAAAGCACAACAAAACCCTAACAATTTCCCAAAAGTGCAACAAATGTGCAACACTGCTTCACTTCTTCTTTCCTTTATTAGTTGTAAAGTTTCTAAGGATTAATTTGAGCTCCTTGAATGCATTTCACTGTTAATAGAACCAACTCAAACTCCTTGAATCATTTTATAACTGGAAAATTCAAATTGTACCTCCCTTTGTCATGATGACCAATTTCTCCACCATTTGGGTGATTTGAGCTAGAATATGGCTTGATGATAAATTTATACAAAATATATAATGATAATTTCAGTTGCAGATGTCTTTTCCTCCATTTTACATAGATGTACCTTGATTGTCTTTGAGACACTTTATTTTCCTAATCGCTAACTCCCATAATGAAAATTTTTGATGACCATAATGGATGACAAGACTCCCTTTTTCAGAATGATGACTGAGATAATGATGAACATCATATGCATATTATTGACCATGAGTTATAAATTAAACTATCAAAGTATCAATCCTTACGATTCCATGACCAGTATGATGACCAACTAACTCATTTGATGACTTATGGCAGGAAATGATGACAATGACCATGATGGCTTTTTGTGACCTTGGATAAGTGGAAGGAGTATCAATGACACCTAGAAAATAACTCGGAACCATTTGAAAATCAAGAGACATGTCAAAATTAATTTTAAAATATTATAATTTGACCTAATACTCAAACAACAGTGGAAAGAGTAAATTTGATTATTGTGACTGTAGGACACTAACAAGATCCACAAATAGTGAGATTAGGTTTCCATGATAAAAGGGAATTAGCTCCATGTTTAGAGGGTTTTTGATCGAATATATATGACTAAGAAGATTCTAGTTGGGATATATCCACCCAACTATGCTTCTAGAAATTACTTTTTTATTTTTACTTTACTTTGAGTCAATTACGCAGTTTTTAATGGGAAACAAAGCACAAATATGCGCAGGTATTTATGTAAGTAACAACAACTGTGTGGAAATTGACTAAGAAAAGTGCGCAAGTAATATTTAAGAGGTCAGAGAGCCATTTTACCCAAAATTCATGATTTTGTCAAGGAATATGAATGTTTGTCTTGCAAAGGAGTCTACTGGAACATAAGTAAGGATGGTGATAGATCCATTTTAACTGTAAAGTGTCATGGTGATGAAATGACATGTAACAATAGGAACACTATAATAATTATGTAAAGAAGAATCTAACTACAAATAACTTCAAGTTAAGTAAAAGAACATCACAAGTAGTTATCAAAGTAAGATAAATCACCCTAATCTAGTTGCCCTTTATTTCTCAACATGTTATCGGAGCTAAGGTTACCCCAAGAAGAGGAAGCTTGAAGATAACTCACTAGAAGAAGGATACATAAGGTCCAAATAGAAGAATAAGAGCATCAAGGACATCAAATAATCAAGAAAAAAAAAGATCATCAAGGAGGACTATCCATCACATATCAAGGATCATATCATCTAGAAGGAACACTTGGAAGAAGAACACCTTAAGGACCCTACCTCTACTCAAAGAGAGAAAGACTCCACACTCTTGAAGCATTCTTGGGAAGCTTACACATTATACAATCATCAACCAAATGAAGCAAGAAGAACACTCCGTCATCAAGGGAATCAAGGAAATCTCATTCTCTTCGAAGAAAATATCACATCTCAAACATCCTTGAAGAAGATCATCAAGAAATAATCATCAAGAAGGAATTTAGTGGAAGAAATCATCATCAAAGAAGAATCTTCACTTGAAAAGTAAGTATTCTATACTTTATGTCTCAATCTACAATTAATTATTTTTGCAAGGAGAATAAAAAACTTGTTGGGGCATCGAATTAGCTTGCATGGAAGAAGAGAATATATTGGATCCTTATAGAAAATTAAGTTAGTGAATATGTCACAGGCACAAAAATAAAACCTCCCAACGATAAATCTCAAGCACTATCAAATTATATTAAAGGATAAGTAAGAGCTCAAATAATTCTAGCTATTTAGTCAATCAAGGATTACCTCATTCCCTAAGTAGCAAAGTTGAAGACATCGAAAGAGATCTATGCAAAATTGTTGGAATTTTTCTCTTTACATATTTCTAGATAAATTATATTGTTAAGAACTGAACTATACAAAATGAAGGTATCAAAGGAAGAAGGGGTATCCTCATACATTATGAAGGTATCTTAAATAATATATCAACTACAAAAACTAGGATAAGTAATGTATGATTGAGAAATGATCACCATTGTGCTCAATGCACTACCATATGAATGTGGAAACTTCGTATATAGTATCTATGGAAAGAAGGAAACCACCCCATTCAATGATATATGGTCATTATGAAAAATTGAAGAAACCAGATTGAAGAAAATAATGATTTTGGATCAAGTGATCAAACTCAAACACATGCTATAGAAATGAAGAAAGGAAAGTCTTAGAAAAGATTTCAAAATAAATTTGACATGTCTAAGATTAAATGCTATGAATGTAATGAATATGAGAATTTCAAAAGGAATTTTCCTAAACTCAAGAAGGACAACAAGAAGAGAAAGGAAATAAATTAAGCCCATGTAACCAAAGAAGTAAAAGAACCAAAAAATAAGAGGTCAGATAAGGAATAAGTGATATACCTCCAATATTAGAAGGCCTCTCACAAATTTAATATATTTTCAAGTAAATAGAAAGTTAGAAAGTAAAGTATGAAGCATCACAGCCATGATAAGATGCATTATAGCAGAGATTGATATGAAATCATCATAAAGGCATGGAAGGATAGCCGAAGTAGAAGTTTATATGGTTGAAGCAGTCATAGTACATGATATAAGGAATTATCTCACGACATCTTCATTGGAAGCATAGAAGGAAAACCGAAGTAACAGTTTGAATGATTGAAGCAATTCATCTAGCAAGATAGGAAGATAAAAATTTGTCACACTTGATCTTCATTAGAAGGAAGCATTCATAGAATAAGGATCATCAAGATCATCCATATAATATTTGTTAAAAATATTAAACTCTACTTAGAAGAAGAAAGTGTCACATAGGTGGTACACATTCCACCTTGTGTGGGATACATAGTTTAGAAGTATGATGATATGATGAAACGATTTGCATCATGTTAAGGTGGTTGAAGTATTTTCATCTTCAAGCAAGGAAAATAATTTACTAGAAGAAATTCTAGATGACCACAAGAAGGAATATATATATATATATATATTAATGTCATCACATAGTTGCAGATAGAATGGTTAGAATGTTCTATCTCATAAGCATGATGAAAGAAAAATGAACTCTTCCTCTATATGATACATGAAGGTTTGAATATAATGCACCTTGAACTCTTCTACATGATGTCATGATATGACCTCATGAAGAATATGAGGTGGTTGGAAACTATGGTTCCTGTGATGAAAGAACTATGTATAGAAGATCCTGAGGAAGAAATATTTGAATAAATGTGAAAGAATATTTTGTGAAAGATGTATCTATAATCACGTCAGGTAAAATAAGTGATTAATATATGATAACAAGAAGGATTAGCTATGAAATCTCCATGGAGAAGGTATGAAGATCCTGATATGTATGTTGAATAATGAGAACATTGGTAATGTATGTATTGTATATGGATTCATACAATATGCGAAATAATGTTGATGTTGCAAGAAGAAGAAGTCATGAAAAAGGGCCATCATAAAGAGGTAATGTTTATTTGATGTTCATTTTTTATTTTTGAAAGAAAGAATCTGGTTGGATTGGAATAGGTCTACCAAAAGAGGGTTGTATAATTTCATCTATAACTAAGATCGAATGGAAGATCCTGAAAGAAACATGAATTGGAAAAGGTATCAATATAAAGGATAGTCGGATGATGACAAGGAGGTCACTTTCCGATGAAGAGAAGGATGACATTACTATTGGTTCAAAATTATGTTTCATTGAAGGGAAGTGATGTAGAAGATGGTCGATACCCTAAAAATATTTTTTGGAACAAGAAGGCTCCATGATAAATATGTTGAAGTTCATCCATGACATGATGATGTAGAAAGGAGGAGCCCTACAAGTAGCTAATAGTACCATGATTTCCACCAAAGAGAAGATATTTTTGTTGTAAACAATTCCATATTTAAGAGGGACTTGGGTATATTCATTTTATAGGAATGATTTTATCCTCCCTAGTTGAGAGGGAGCAATAGACACATCATTCTTGTCTTCATTATGAATAAATAATGGAGGATTGGGTAAGCATATGAGAATGATTTCAATACTATTTTAGGATGAGGTAGGGTGTTCAATAGGTAAGAGTAGTCGAAGAGGAAATTCCTTGAGGATGTGGTAGCACAAGACAGGAATTGTCTTCGAAGGACATACATTGTGAACATCTGGATGGGGTGTGTGCCTTGAGAGACAATGATAAATGTGTCTATAAATCATTTATCTCCCCAACATTGTTCTCTAATATTGTGGAGATATAGATTTGGTATTCAAGGCCTTTCTATATGAAAATTTTGGTTGATATGATGAGATGCAATGACATACGCTAATAAGATAGCTTACCAATCCAACTCTTCTTATGATAATGTCCATGAACTACGTATGTATTATGAATAACTCCCTAGTTAAGAGGGAGTGTTGAAATATAAAACTAGTTTCGGCCTTCATAATGTCTTATGTAAATTTGATTTTATATATTTGATGTAAAGAGAAAATAAAATTTAGTATTGTTATTTTGTAGCATGGGTTTCATGCTCAAGGTTAATTTATTTATAGGTCAAGCACTCATTTTGTGCTTCTATGGTTTTTTCATAAATTCAAAGAGTTAAGAGAGTCATTGTAATATGTAAATACTCTATTGGGCATCATGTATCAAGTAAAAGAAATTTATTATGTATAAAAATACTCCCTCCAATACCAAGTTGGCCTACAAGCAATCAAAAACTCAGCCTACAAGGACAGACAAGTCAGTCTCATTAAGCTTGTTTAAGCTACATGAAATGTATATATAAGTGTGCCATCAACCTCATTTTGGAGAAATACATTTGATAAAGAAAGAAGAAAGTTTTATCACCAAGGAAAGGATGCATAATATCCCGCGAAAATATGATAACAAAAGGAGAAGAGAAATTGGGACATGTTTTGGGGCTACATTCTCCCACAAGTGTGAAGGGTCTAGGGCATCATTTGTTACATAAATTACAGTCATAAAAGGAGTTGAAATCAAGTTTCAAGAAGAATCAATTTAAAGACTGAATGTATAAGGATAAATAAGATCCCCAAACAAAGGAGAAATAATATATGTATTACCATATTCCAACCGCATGTGCAAGTTAGGGTTTTTTCAGTTAGGCCAAAAATTGCAGTCATAAGTTGCAGGTCTGAAATTGAGGTCGAAGGAGAAGCTACATCAGTTTTGAAGCAAGTGTGAATGGGCTGACTTTGTGAGAAGCAATTTCATGAAGGAGAAGTTTTGATTTGCCTTGGAGGGGTCTTTGTCAAAGGTCTTAGGTCTTGGAATTCGTCATTTGAAAATTATATAAGAAGAGAATAATTCTTGTGGGTTTTCCTCTCAAGAGGATAGGTTTTGGTCCTGGGTAGCATCCTATATTGTGTGTCCTCTTGTTCCTTTTATCTTCATATTTTTGTAGTTTTTTTATGATAATAACACTATAATAATAAAGTAAATAAGAATCTAACTACAAAGAACTTCAATTTAAGTAAAATAACATCACAAGCAGTAATCAAAGTAAGAGAAATCACCATAATCTAACTACCCTTAATTTCTCAACAACCCGTAGTTTCGTTAAAGATTCATTTTATTTGATTAATAAGACGAAAGAATTCCATGTTTATTACCATGCCATTATTGTTTACTATGACATCATATCATTATTTACTAATACCAATGTTTCAGAAGCCCTTGAATTGATTTCCAAAATTATTGATTCTTAAACCCTTAACCTGATTAAACTCTGCCTCTCTTCAACCTTATTTTCTTGCAAAGGAACCATTTATGAGAAAACTAAAGGTAAAACCATAGGTTCATCTATTTATATTGTTGTGGATAACATATTTATGGAATACTTTGAGGCTAAAGCTCTTGATTCTTGACATCTAAAACCTAAATGTTGGTTCAAGTTCGCTGATGATACTTTTGTCATTTGGCAACACAGTATACCTACAATTGATGCATTTCTCTCCCATATTAACAAAATTTCCCTTCATATCCAATTCACCATGGAAATTGAATCTAATAAATATCTTATGTTCTTAGATTTCCTTGTCACCTGCCTTCCTGATGGCTCCCTAAATAATCAGGTTTACAGAAAAAATACCCACACTGATCTTTATCTCCATGCCCATTCTCATAACCACCCTTCTCAAAAATTTGGCATTCTTGAAACCCTCATCTCCCAAGAACTTAATATTTATGCTCACCAATTCCTTCCCTCTAAAAAATCCCACATGTTCCATGTATTCAAAACCAATGGCCATTTATCTTCCTATATCATTAAAGCATTCAAGAGCATCTCCAATCCCATATCCATTAACCCTCTTTCCTCTCCTCCTCAGGGTCAAGTTTCTATCCCTTACATAAAATAGACCACTGAACTCATAGAAAAAATTATGTTAAAAAAGAATGTTAAAACCATTTAAAAACCCCACAAATATTTAAAGCAAATGTTTCGGTCAACCAAAGATAAGTCTGGCCCATGTTGAATTAGGGGTTTACCAAATCTCCTGTTCGTGTGGAAAATAAAACATTGGCCAAACTAGACTTCTCTTCAAAGATCGCATTAAGGAGCATAATGTTGATACCAATCATCTCAGGTTAATTAAGTCATCCATGGTTGAGCACTCTTTTAACTCAAAACATCTAATATGATTTGATCAAAACAAAATCCTCACCTTTATTCCTTTTTGCAATTCCACAATAAGAAGAGAATCCCATGAAATAGAGAAACAACTGAATAAATTTAATCGAGAATATGTCTATAATTTAATCCATTCTTGGCAACTGGTTATCCACTATCTGACTCATTAAAAATCCTTTTATCGTGCACTATTGTATTTCTTTTAATTAAAATATTTGAAATCTTATTTTCTATTTCATGTATTTTTGAGATGTTTATCGATATTTTCTAAAAAAAACTATTATTTTCCTTACTTTTTAATAAATTTATTAATAATGTACCTCTATGCTCTATAATTTTAAAGCTCCCCATCCCACTTATCTATTTTACTTCTCTTTTAATTTAATTTAATTAATCTTTATTTATTAAAATCCTTTGACTTACCCTTTCTCTCAACATCTAATTATGTAATTTAATACTAAATATTAATATTATTTACTCTCATTTTCCCTCTTTTTAATTAATTAATCTCATTCTTCAAATCCCCCATTCCATTTATCTATTTTATTTTATTTTAATCTAATTTAATTAATATTTATTTAAATAAATATTTGGTCGTCACCCTTCCTATTAATGATTTTTTATATAGTCTATTGATCTAACCCTTTGTCTTAACATCTAATTATCTATTATTCTTTAACGACCATTTTCATTATTTTAATATTGTTTTTAATGGCTAATTTTGGATGCCTCCTTCTATTAAAGGATGTGACAGCTCTCAATTGTAATCATTATTTTCTCAAAGTCCCTGATGATGGGTGGAGTGTCCAACAAAAAATTTGGACAAGATTAAACATCCTCCACATAGTTTCATCCGAAAAAAGCATTTAAAGATTCAAGCATGTTTGAATATGAAGATCTCATGGAAATATAAGGCCACAACTTAATGGCCATGGAGGGTGCTTGCAAGAGGAATGAATTGCAAGAGATCCCATATAATAAAATAAATCTCCTGGAGGTTGCACTAAATAAATCCAATTCCTCGCAAAAATTGGGTGTTCAAAGCTCCATCTCCAAGGACAATAAAAAAAGGTACCAAAGAATCAAAGGAGAGGATGAAAAATGAATCTCCAAAAAAGTGAATCATTAGGGAAGAAACTTGTGTATTCTGGGCAATACAAGTAGATTTCAGATAACTTGACCTCTCCGCCCTCCCTTTTCTCATGAAGGTCATCTCATGGAATATGTTATCACTCCCCTCAAACTTCCCAAGGCTAAAAGTGGGATTGAATGAAGGTAACCACATACTAGGCTTTAGTTCAAGTACTTAGCCCTACCAAGACTAGAGAGGGCTCTCTCATTGTCACTTTATAGTCAATATATTGACTAAATATATATTGATCTTAGGCTAGGTATGTAAGCTCAGTAAATAGGATTTTTTTTTATTTTTTATTTTTATGTTTTAAGTGCTGGATAGAAAGGTCAGTGAGAAGGCTAGGTCTAGGGTTTTTAGGTATGAATTTCAAGGTCAATTTGCATGGGATGTGTGAGGCTAGATAGGTAGTTTTAAATCATGATTAATTGGTCATTGATTATAGGATGAAGTGATAGAGAGCCTAAATTATCATTGAGGTGAATTCATTCATTTAGAAGTAAATAGACATATCATGTAAACATTTTCTAAAACAGGGCATGAACAAACATGATTTCTGCATATAAATTTATAAGATAAACGCATGGAAAGATGTATCTGAGAGAAGAATATATATCATTTAGCATGAATAGATAAACATACATAAGAATAAAAAATGATCCAATTCATACCACAAGATTCTCAACACAAGTTCTTCAAATATGTCTTGATTTCATTCCAAAATGATGATTACAATATCTCCACTACAAAATAAGACTATCCAACCCAACAAAAGACTAAAGACAGTCTAATTATAGAAAATATGAAACATGACACCTCAACAGGTCGAAATCCCATCCAAAATGCATCATAAATACACAAGTTGATTCATTTCCTAGATTATACAGAGCTTAGAAACCATTCCCTAAAATTTTGCTATGAACTAGGAGTATTTGTCCCTTACATTAAATTACATATTCCTTCATGATAGTAGGCAAAAACCAACTCAATTACTCTAATTCCAACTCATAGGAAAGAAAAAACTTGAATTTGTGACATTTTCTGAGCTTGACAAGTGTCCCGAGGAATCCAATGTTGATTTGTAACATTTCTGGCAGAAGCATAACATAATTTTGCAGAAACGTAGCAGAAGTTTGCAGCCACTTTTTAGGCACTTTAAGAGTGAAAATCCAATTATGAAATAACATTCAACTCGCCCTGTGTGTCTAGTTTCCATAAAATATTGAATTTTTCAAAAATTACCCATGGGAAGGCCTCCAAAATACATTCTCCCAAGGTTACTCCAAAAGCATAACAGAGCCTCCAAAAAGGTGGTAGAAACATGAAAAATGAGTGATTTTTTGGCCTTTTCTTCAAAATTAAAACATTTCACGCAAAGGGGGTTCCTGATTTGTGATGTACTCATCAAAATGTATCCAACCATGTAAATAAATCATCATTTGGATGCCCCTAAAATATGCGTAGTAAAAGTTTGATACGCTTCTGTGAGGATGAATTTCTAGAATTGTGCAAAAATCATAAAAAAATACCAAAATTATTCAAACTTCTCAAAATTGGTTCTATAGTACCTGTGAGTGATGGAATAAAAAACCAAGGAAGCTTTAGCCAACAAATCTAATTTATCCTTCTCTTTAAGCCTTTCCTTCAGTTGTTTTAGCCTTATTTGAGAAATTGTGTTCCTGGTGAGATATTGATTTTCCATGTGTATTTGAAGTTTATTTTCCCTCTTAGCCCTCTTCAAGAGCTTCTCCAAATTCTCATTTACCCTTGACAACCAAAGTTCTCTATCTTTATTAATCTCCATGGCTATTATCTCATCAAAGGTCAACTCTTCAGGTGGATTAGCTGACTTTCTTTCTAGCTCCAACGCCCTTTTGAGGCCTCTTGTCTTTGGCCTTCTTGGTTGTGTTTTAGTATCCATATCCTAAATTTTATCAACATATATGACCTTCTTACCT
Source organism: Pinus albicaulis (assembly GCA_034641835.2). Taxonomy (NCBI): domain Eukaryota; kingdom Viridiplantae; phylum Streptophyta; class Pinopsida; order Pinales; family Pinaceae; genus Pinus; species Pinus albicaulis. The sequence goes on along the minus strand of CM076584.1, from coordinate 797,168,003 downwards.
TTACCTTTATCTTCCTCTCAGTCTGGCTTGGGTTTTCTTTGTAACAAATGCTTCAACTTCAATTGAAAATTCTCTTGTTGCATGAAAGTGATTTGAGAATTAGTAATAGAGAAGATCCTCCTCAACTTTGCTATTTCCTCATCCTTATCCCTAACAATATCCTCAACTGATTTGATCTCCAACCGTTCTGCAACCTCAACCTCCAATGTTGATTCACTATGTTGGTGCAAAGGTGTTTCATCTTGATGCATAGGAGGTTGCTCCTCCATTTCACTTTTTTCAACAATGGTGTCAAGTGTAAGTACACTTCTGACATATTTGGGCACAAACACCTATCTCTCCTCCTTCTCATAGGTATGAGTAAACTCAAAAACCCTATGAGTCTCTGAAAACTGAGTTGGCATGCTAGAAGATTCAACTTCCATTGGTTGAGCTGACAATGATGGTGATGATGTGCTATGCATGAAATGAGGGCTAGTGGTAGGCAATGTTGCTACTCTTTCCATGAAGGTTTCCCAAGTCATGTTGATGTATGAAAGGTGATGCAATATAATGAGCTTGACCAAACCATGATGAAAAGGACTAGGGTGATGATCTTTTATTCTGCTTTGAACCTTCTCAGTCATATTAATCAAACTCTTGTACAAGTAATGTGGCAAATTAAGTTTTTTGATTGAGGTGAAATGCATAAAAAACCTGATATGGTACCTATAAAACCTGGAAAATATTCCTTCATATGTGAAATAATTCATTAATAACATCATAGAAGGAGAATATTTTTTATGGATGTGTCTAAGAGGAAAGATGTAATCTGGTTCCTTTCTAGAATGAGATTCGAGAAATTTTTTGTACTCTTCAATGTATAAATCCATGCCCTTGAACCACTTCTCTCCATGACATGGAATACCTGTTGTTGAAGAAATTAGTTTTTTTGATAGGTTTATCTCTACAGCTGCAATAGTGACCTTTCATATGCTGAAGTTTGTGAAAAATAAGCTTTTAATTTGAAGATGATATCCCTCCTCCATGAGCTTCTCACAAAACCTCAGACATCCATTCCTCTCAAAATATCTTCTAGCCAAGGGTGAAGAATTGATTTCGTGCATTATGAAGGGTTCTAACATAAGGTGGCGCCCTCCCTTGAAGTTATTCTTCTCACTCTCCATTTTTTTTATCACTAAAAGAATGAAAACCCTAGTGTGTTGATGAGATGGGTATTTGTAGTATAATTTAGGAAAAACATAGTGTAGGGATGGGGTAGGTCTAGAGGCTGAGATGGAGGGTTGTGGATCTAGTGAAATTTATAAAAAAAAAATCAGTAGATAGGTTTGTATGTTAGCTCCATGTTGGGAGTGAAATTAATTGAAATGGATGTGTGGAAGGTGGTTAGAACAAGGAAACACGGGAAATTTCCAATTTATCACTATGTAAATTAGCTAGGAATTTAGGGTTTCATGAAAATGGATATTAGGGAGGATATGGATAGTGGGAAATGTGAGCATGAGGTATATTATAGGTGTAGGATAATGTTTATATATTAGGGTTATGGTTTATTCAATTGGAGTAGGTTATGGGTTATTCAACCGAAGTCTTTCAATGACATGGAGAGGTGATAATATAGTGAAGTGTAGAGTGAGCATGAAAATAAATAACAACTTAATGATTTGACCAAGGGAGGCTATAAAGATGTTAACTTACTCTTGTGATAGTTCCAAGGAGTAGTGCCCACAAGTCTTGAGCTTGTTTGAATGGATTTGAAGCCAAAAACCTAAGTTCTCCCCTCCCTCCACAAGTGTAACACCACTCCACAGAAGCGTAACAACAGTGTTGAAAGTGTAAAAAAATCCTAGCAGAAGCATAACAATAGTGTTGAAAGTGTAGCAAGAGGCTATATAAACATAAAAAAAGGCCCAAAAACGTAACAACTAGGTCTGAAAGCATAGCAGGAGGCTACAAAAGTGTAACAAAGGTGACCAGAGGTGTAGCAAAGAGTTGTTAGAGTGATTCTTCACCTTGGTTTTAAACCTTTGACCCCCTAAGGAGTGTAAATGAGGTAAGAGAGGAGCTCTTCCACACAAAAAAAGATAATAATGAGTCAAGATGAGCTTTCGTTTGTCTTTTATAGCCTTGAAATGACTTTTTTCCCTGTAGTGAAACTATAAGAAAATTTGCCTTTTGGAAATTTTTGACATTTAAACACATTTTAAAATAAGACAAATTGTCTTAATTTACCTCCTAATTATGCTAGCTCCCCTTAAAAATAATCATGAGTGAAATGAAGGATGGTTTTCCTTGTTTGATAAAAAATTAGACCTTTTCAAAGGCAGATGATGACACCTAGACAATAGAACTAGATGATGTGGAGTGAAATGACCCTAAAATTTTAAATGATAATGAGAAATGACCTTGAAAATTATGATGGCCATGGATGTGATGAGGGAGCAACAAATTTGACCTAGACTCCTTCAGTGACCAAAATTATTTTTTGAAAACTTGTTTGAAAGACTAAAAATTTTGACTTCTAGGAAAACAACTCAAAGAGTAATTTTTATCACTTATATATTGACACTAACATAATAGAAGGGGTATGAATAGCCCCACAAATCAACGTATTCTTAGGTGAAGTATCTAGCATGACACTCTGTCAATACTACCTATCCAAGAATCAAAATGATTTGGCTCAAATTTTGAAAGAATAATCTCCCGAGTTTGGCAGAATGCTAAGACCATTTCCATGGATGATAAAGGCATCTTAGGATGCCTAAGCATAGCATGTAACCCTACTAAAAAATGGAGGTGAGTTAGACCTACACCCATATTTGATTTATGTATCGTGTCACTTCCTTGGAACAAATTTGAATGGTATTCTTTCAAATTTGAATGGTTTTCTTTCAACACTTGAAATCTCTCCAATCAAAGATAGATATACAAAAGTGGATAATCAGAGGATATTTTAATATGATCACCTCCTTAAAGGGAAAAATAAGATTTAGGTTACTCCTGGAAACAGAGTCAGAAGACTTCAAAAACTTCATTAAGGACAATGATATAATAGACCTGTAAACCATCAATGGCGTATACACTTGGAATGACAAAAGAGTTGGCATGGATCAAATATACACTTACCTTGATTGCTTCTTAGTCTCAAAAATACTCATCATAAAAATATAATAAGTCACATTAGAGATCCTTCCAATTTGAGTTTCTAACCACTTGCCTATATGTTTGGCATGGTGCAATCTAGGAAAATTGCTCAAGAAACCATTTAGATTTGAAAAATTGTAACTCATCAATGCCTCCATTATCTCTAAAATCCAATCCTAGTGGCAAGGATGTTGGACCCATAGAGGTTTCCAAGATGTATGTATTCCAATAAAAGTTAAATCAAATAAAAATCCACCTCAAAAAATGGAACAAAAAGGAGTTCGAAAATATATTCCAGGAGAAGAAAAAGTTATAAAAATAATTGGAGGCTCTCTAGTATGATATCATCACCAATGGCAAGACTAAGGACTAAGAGTACTGGGAATCCATTCTAAATTCAAAGTTGAAGGGGTGATGCAAAAAAGAAGAAATATTTTGGATGAAGAAGTCCAAAATCAACTAGCTTAAAGAAGAAGAAAGAAATGCTTCCTTATTCCATCGCTCAACCATCAAGCACATGTCCAATAATATAATCACTTATCTCGGGTTGTACAATGGAGATCATGTCAAAACCCAGTAGGAAATAGAGGACACCATTGTGAAATTCCACTCAGATATATTCATAGATCCCCTGACCCACCGTCAACATGAAATATATAATGTCATGGAGAACATTCACAAGCTAATGACAAAGACTGAAAAAAAAGCTCTAATGAGGCCTAGATGGCTTCATTTTCCCTTCTTGAGGCATTTTTGGCATTTCCTGAAAAAAAAATTCCTCAAGAACATGGAAGAATCTCACTAAAAAAAAGCATCCTTCCTGATCTCAACGACACTTTTTTAACACTAGTGCCAAAGGAAGATAATGTTTCCTCCCCAAGTAAATTTCACCCCATATCCCTTTTCAATTGTATATAGAAACTCATCACTAAAGTCGTATCCAATCATATCAAGACAATTCCCCCCCTCCTCATATTTCCATAACAAATAGGTTATGTTGAAGGGTGCCAAATCCTAAATGGAATTATTTTGGCCCATGAAATTGTGCATTCTCTAAAGACTCTCAAGAATCATGGCATGCTACTAAAAATTGAATTCTCTAAATCCTTTAATAAATTAAATTAATCATATATTGAAATCCTTCTCCTCTCCTTTGGTTTTTGCAAATATTGGATAGATTGGCTCATCTCATTAATCTCTTTGAATTTATTCTCGATCCTAGTCTAAGGATATCCTACAAGCCCTTTCACTCCCTCTCATGGAATATGACAAGGAGATACACTCTTACCCTTCTTATTCATCCTCATGGAATAAGGTCTTGGACAAAGTCTGAAAGCTTCTCACAATAAAATATTTTTGAAATGTTTGACTCTTCATGAGAACTCCCCCAAAACACATCAACAATTTGTGGATAACACTTTGCTCATGAGCCATCCTTTCATCCAAGAAGCCAGAAAAATCAAGGAAATCCTTGACTTGTTCTTTAATGATTTAGGCATGTCCATAAACTAGGAAAATTAATCAATATTCTTTTTCACACCCCTCCAATCACTCAAAGAAACATCTAAAAAATACTAGGCTTACAAGATTCATCTCTTCTATCCAAATACTTTGGTGATCCTCTCACTAACTCTACCTTACGAGCACTCCTCATGGTGCAACCTCCTTTACAAATTAAGCCATTTTATAAACAGGTTGACATTTCACTCCCTAAACATAGTTGGCATACCAATCCTCATTAAATCAATGCTCCAATCCTTTCCTCTATACCTTTTTTTAAATATTGGTTTCTCCTAAACAGGTCTTGAAAAGCATCAGAAATCTCTAAGGAACCATTTTGTGGGGAGGAAATGGCCACAAAGAAAAATTGCCCATGGTCAAATGGGACACTTTGTACCTCTCAAATTTATAAGGAGGTCAAGAGTTCCATGACCCTAAATTTGTCAACAAAATTATAGGCGAACAAATATGGTGGAAATGGGTTAACTACTCCACAGAACCATGGGATCATCAATGGCACATAAAATATGCAAGAGATAGAGAAAAATATGACCTGATCTATATGACACTCACTCTGCAAGGCTCAATAATATGGAACATGGCTAGCGTCAAGAAATAAATCATATAGTCACATTGTTTTTGGGAAATTACATATGGTCAATTCTCCAAGTTCTAGGAGTATTCTTGACAGCAACTCCCAAACTTGGCGTCTACCTTAAAACTCCCCTCCATTAAATGAAATTCGCTTCTCGAAGGTAGAACCAAATTTATCCATTAGTGGAACGAGAGAGACACTATCCCTTTTAAGAAGTGGATACACCCAAATCGATGGAAAACATAGGACTGATGGGAAGACCCTCTTCCCCTATAGTTGGAACTCAACATATGGAAACTTACAAGAAAAGAGGGACCATACACCCTCAAATGGGTATACAGACCGATAGGATCCTTCTTAGTTAAGGAAGCCTACTCTCTGGCATGACCATCTCTCCCACCCGACCCTGACCCTGCATGGAAGGCTCTATGTACATTGAGACTATGGCCTAAGGTAACCACCTTCTTATGGTTAGTATCTAGAAGAATAATTCTCACCTAGGATAACCTACTCAAAATAGGATATGTAGGCCCATCATGGTGCTACATCTGCAAATAACATATAAAAACCATTGGCCACCTCTTGGGCTCTTGCAAGCTAGCCAACAATCTATGGATCAAAATCTCATTTGGCTTCAACAAACTAGTCATTCACCCAGGAGATGTAGTCTAGTCTCTCAAAACTTGGCCCAAAGTCCCCTTTAAAAGCCCTCTCCTAAACAAAATATGGAAATTAAACATTGGGCTCATAGTATGTTTTTTCTGGAAAGAACACAATAAATGCATATTCCAAGATAAATTCAAAGATCCACTCAGCATTTCACTTATGCTTCACAAGAAACTAGACGACAATATGTTTCTCTCGAATTGGGATGCATAGTATATCCCCTCTCCCCCATGAAAATTCAATCTTAAACTAGATTAATTTCACTCTTCCTCCCATCACACCTGTTCCCCCTCACCCACCCTCCTCACCCACTTTCCCTGATTCATGTACTTCTCCTCCAAACCGACACTTCAAATTGAATTTTGATGTCACCTCAAAAGGAAACCCAGGGGATGTAGGAATCAACAGTGCAATTAAAAATCACAAGGGGTAAATAATAAGAATGTAATTTGGATATATATGACATGAAAGAAATATTGTGGTTGAATTGGAAGCTTTAATTCACAATTTCCTCCCTCTATTAATTTAAGGGGACTTATCGTTGATAATCTAAATGGCCAATAGACTTCAATCTAGTTATTCGCCTTGAAAATGATCTTTTGGATGGATACTAGACATATTATGTTAACACCTAGCCCAAATTTTATCCTTATAATAAGCTATCATCTTTGCCCACGTCAGGCGGAAGGCCAACTCCTTAGTTGACTTTCTGGCCAACAAAGGGATTGGGGAACGTCTACCAAGCAGGGAAGTAACTTACAACTCCACTTTCTCCCCAAATTTGGATTTAAAGTGTCATGATTTAGCCCTACAAGACCTAAAAACCTAGATTTGGGTCCGAGACAACAAGCCCAAGACATTAACTGTCTTCATGAATCCAACACATAAAACAACTGGAGTGGAGTTTTGACAACGCCACTGACACACCTTCCATGGTGTCTTGGGTTCAAAGCAAGGAGATGGTGTCAAGTCCACCCTCCTCCTACATTTAAATTTCATTAATCATAGGTTTAATCACCCTATCATCTAGTGAGACGAAAACAATGTTAAAAGGCTCGGTTCCCATATAATTGGCCACCCATTTCCTCAATTTATTGAAGGTGGAGACTATGTTCGGATCTAGGGAATTTATTTTAATTTCATAGAAATCACGGTTCAGGAATGTGGTGATCCCGCAGAAGTGGCGGAGGAAGAGGAATACCTCCCCTCCCTCCCTAGCATGGGTAATGGGATGAGCAATTTGATTGCATGATCCCTCATTTATATCACCGAATGGTGGCCGACATGGAAGCTCAGGAGCTCAAGGTTAGGGGGAGCACCTTTGGGATTTGTGTAACCTCCTTGGATGCCATTACAAGTATTAATAATATGATAATGTTCTATTGGAAGGTAATGTACTTGATATGAAATTTTATCTATGCCACACAAATTCTATGTAAAATCCCCTAGTTGATTTTCTATATAAATATAATAAAAAAAAGGTCATGGGACACATATTCCAAGTTGAGCGTTGGGTAGAAAATAGTGATGGGGATCACTTGTGATTAATTACTAGTTATGGAAATTTGAAAAGGCATTGGAAAATTCAAAGAGGAAATAATTGACATTTATTTATAAAATAAAGGAAAATAGGAGAAAAGGAAGGTGAAGAAACATAGATTTTCATGCAAAGGAAATTAGAAGGAAAAATGAAGAAAATGAAGAAATTAGAGGCCTAAACGATAAAAAGTATTCTTAGGATCAGCTCACAGCCTTTCATTGGTTGAGATTTGTGAAAATTCCTAAATTTTAATCCCTACTACAACAAATAATTAAATTTCTCCTAAATTTTAATTACTTAATAAATTATTTATGGTGTTACACAGTAAATATTGAAATATAATCTATTGCATCCTTCGCAACATAAAATATTGTGGAAACAAAATACTGTGCAAAAAATAAATAAACACACACACATGTACACTGTTATTTTTGAAAAAATGTCCCTGGAAAAAGTGAATGTGGAAAAACCAGTGAAGCAACTGAGGTTTTTATTATTATCCAGTAGATTTTTTAATACAAATCTTTGGATGCCCAAACTGGAAATCTGATACAGAGAATAAATTGGCAAGGAGATAGTGAGAAAATATATGACACTATCACTGGAGATATAACACTGATATGGACTCTGGATGTCTTTCGCTGCGTTGCCTCTATGCAGTCACTGCGTTGTCACTACGTCACAACCTCTAGGAACTAAGTCACCCTTCCATCTGATCATTTGCTGACTAGAAACTTGGATCTTTGGCCCTCTAGCCTCAAACCCCAACTCCCGACACTAGATCTCGATTGCTCCCCAAAAAAACTACAGAATTCCTTTGAAGCACTGTGTTGCCTCTCTGGAATTCTCGATGCCTCCTCTGCAATGCACTCACTGGATTGAGAAAATATTCCTTCGGACAACTATCCCTTCCCCTTATAGCAAATAAATTACTCGATATCTCTCTGAAAACTGTTGTGCTACTCTCTTGAGAATTCATTCTCTATATCTCTCTCATTCAATATGTTCTCCAAATTCCCACCAAGCTCCTTATAATCTCTCGTTGACATATCTACACCCAAGATTAAAACATAATAAAAAGATAAGATTAACTAGAATTCAATCCTTCTCTTTATCTAGAAGATTCACATCCGACTTGATTAATACATTTTAATTAATCACATTTCCTAATTTTAGACTTAGGAATACATTACAATGATTAATTAATTTAATAAATCGATTTCTAAACGGAATTTCCCAAATAAATTTCTGGGTTTTGGAGAATGCATGTGTCCTAACCTCTCTGCCAAATCTCGAGGCTAGAATGCATACGATGCTACCAAATTTAAAATTTCCTCCTAACAAGGAATGTGCTCTAGTGTTGCAACCTCCTGAAGCATCACTCTGACTTTTGCACCCTCCTAGCTATGTTGTTGATGTCTAGCTGTTGCTACCCACCAACTATTGCAATGATCTAAATCTGTGTTGTCACTGACCCTGCTATCAACTACTGCATCTGCACTACAACTCTGTCGTTGTTGCCACTGCAACATCTGTAACTCCCTCTCATTTGTTGCTACTGCAACTGAGATATGTCAATCATAGTAAACCAATTGTGTTTAGTCTAATGCATCTGTCAACCAAGTTCTAACTATTTCTAGCCTCTTTGTTGTCACTAAAGCCTCTTCGTTGCTGCTAAATCTACACTATGCCAGCTGCACTACTACCAACTTTGATCTATGTTTCTCAATTCTTAATGCTTCTAACCACTACAAACATCGGTCGCTTTAGCACCCGACTGCAGAAAATGGCACTGGTCCATCCTACTATTGTTATTATGGCCTCCTGTAGTAGGGTTTTGATCGAAGAGGTTGACTCCTCAATGATCATGCCCATTTTGTAACTCTCTAGGGATACAAAACCAAATCACGACACCTCACCCCTAGAGTTATCTTGGTGATTATGGAAAAATATTCCTCCAGTCTGGAGAAAATCGTGTCAATCTCTACAGATACAACCTACTGATCATGCTCCTTCTCCTTGTCCTTCCTTCGAAGAGGACACTGGGAACTGAAGTGGCCTAGCTCACCACATCAGAAGCACTTGACCTTCAAAATTTCCTTCTTTCTTATGCGTTTCTCTTATTTTCCCTTTGATGTAAGGGTTACATCCTCCTCTTCCTTTACATCTACCTTTGTCCCACTACTATTGTTGCCTTCTAGATTTCGCTTCACTAAGTTTCGCCTCATCTCTTCTTGGTGGATATCAGCCCACATCCTCTCCAAATCCATTAAATTTTCTTTGCCCAGAATTCTCTAGACGAAAAATTCCCATTCTTCTGAGACATTTTTTAGGGCTAATCTCACAACCTCCATAGGCTGAGGCATTGACCCTACAATTGTTGGTTGATCCCGAACATCCTGAAGCCTTGTAAGTAAGGGGTCTATGTGCTCCCCCTTCTGCATCATTTTGCATCTCACCTTCTCTTCCTGATATGAATCTGAATGTTAGTTTTGATGTGCTAATTTCATCTTCAAATTTATAATTAAATTTCCAATCACTTGATTTATGTGCATAGGTTTCCTTGGTGTTTTTGAGTGTTAAAATAGGTAAATGTACTGAATTTATGTTAAATTCATGAGAATAAAATCATTAAAAACAAATTTTTAATAACGACAATAACATGTACATCAACCATCACAATGATCCATTAACACAGTTTTTTGATTAAGGATTTCACCCCTCTTGGGCTACATCTCAATGGTCCAACTTCCATGGCTTCGGCCTCTATATTAGCTCAAATTTAAAAAAATTATTGTTTACATTCATCTTCTGCTCATGAAACCTACTTCAATGTGTTTAAAATTTACAAATAATCAAAAAAAGACTCTTCTTGCTCCCAATTTGGTCGAATTTTGCAAAAGTTATGGCCAAAACAGTTTGGCCTAGGAAATCTCCACTAAATTTGGAGATGACTCTAGTTAAGGCTGCTAAATTTGGGGTTGGCACTGAATTTGGAGGACCGCTGAAATTTGTGCCATATTAAACTCTAGTTTAATTAAGTGTTAAGCCTCTTAACTGTGGATAAACCTTGTTTTAGCGCTTAATGCGTGTTTTAAAAAACCAAACTTAACAATATGGTTAACGCTTTAATCATGGGATTGGGGTTTCATTAAACCCACAATTTAACATTAATATCGCGCTTATGTCATAGTCTCTTCTCCATCTTTAGTTATGGTGGAATGGTCATGTGGGGAGGGGGCTAGCCCCCTCCATACCCCTGTCGCTCATATCAAATGACAATAAGTATAATCGGAGAGCATAGACTATTAAGTACCAAGCTTGTAGTGTATTGGTATGGAGAGCGTGTCGTTTGGGGTAGGTCATGGGGTCGAGCCTAGAACTCAACCATTTCGCTTTTATTAACTTTTGAACCATATAATATATTATATTACGACCTTTATACTTTGATAATTCAGATACCTTTTAATGAAATATGAAAATTTCCACCATATAATATGCGCCCAACCTTTGATAATTAAAATGTGAACTTTGGACTTAATGCAATTCAAACTTTGGATAAGGTCCACCAGAGGGGGCATGTGGCAGCGCCTGGCTACACCATGTGTCTGCATTTGGTTGGAACATTCCTACCATTTTAAAAAAATCATTCCACCATTAAAAATGTGAAATTCAACCTTAGGAGACAACCTAAAAAAAAAATCACCTTCCAAACTTGACTGGAGAATCTTGCAGTGACACTTGTCATAGTGTCATTGGGTGAAAATGATAGAATATTCCCAGAATATCCATTTTCTACTGACCAGGCTACCAGGTCACCATTCTGTCTTGTTCTACAAAATTTTTAGTTGTTTAGGAAAATTAACAACATGATCTATCTTCCTCATCCGGACTCTGTTTTCGACGAAACAAATTGCGTCGGATTCCCGATGATGAGTGATTCGTTGTTGTTCAGTTTCCATTCAATTTCGAGCACTTTCATTTTTGAGCTTTAACACCGAGCACATGATCATTCCTCCCCTCTAGAATCCATTTGGACCTCAAAAGCTCTTTGATTTATGATCATGTGTATGAGGGTACAGTTCCCTCACCCTTCTAGTCTCAATCCACTGAAATTTTCCCATTTTCATCAATTGGAGCTTTTAGCAAAAAATAAGGATTTTCCTTAGCTCTTGCGACCCTCTCTTGCTATTGTAGACACTGTCACGCTGCAATTTCCATGAATTTTCATAGCAAAAAGTTGTTCTTGAAGAAACAAATTTGTTTCTACATCAGTCATCAATCAAAGGAAACTTAAAAATTGTCTCACTTCGCAGATTGTCATCATGGCGATTCTTAGTTTCTTTTGCTTAGTACTTGCATTGAATCTTAAGCAAGTATTTTTTCCATTTCCATGTACCCTTTGGAAACAAAAAAAAAGCACTTGTGGAACTTATGCCCTCTTTTTCAAATTGAATTTTCACTTTCTCTTTGACCTTTGCACTCTCTTGCACCGACATCTTGTTTCCAACATTGCTCAACACCGATGTTGACTGCTGAAAATTTGTCACATATTGTTTACCTCCTTTCAAAGGCAGCCTGTTAGAGTCCTAAAACATATCATTACAAGAATAATAAAATTCAATGAAATCAACCTGTTCATTCAATGCATCTTTTTGAAAGGCCTCATTTAAAACACCTCTATGCTTTATCATTAACAAAGTCAAATTTTGACTTGCATTCACTATTCTCTTCATTTCTCCTACACGTATAAGAGACAAACTTGTCTTCTTCTTATGCGCTCTAACTATGTACTCAATTCCATTTTTAAACGAGTGATATTTATTCTCATGGTGATGAAATATTTCTTTCCTATCGTAAAGATATGGACTTCCTAAAAGAATACCTGATATCTCAAGTGGCACCTAATAAATTTCAACTTCATCAATAAAGTTTGAATTGATGGAAAACCTTAGTATGCACTTCCTTGTAACTTGAAAATTTGCATTCTTGCATAACCACCCTAAAATATAAGGTCTTGGATGTCTAACAGTTTCAGGGTTTAGTTGCTTAACTAAGTATTTGGAAATCAATTTATCTTGAGACCCACTATCAAAAAGTGTGTCTATCTTGGTGTGTTTAGAAATGAATCTAATATAGAAAATTTCAATTCTTGTATCTTCATCTTGAGTGGCATTGGAACAATTTGAAGAACTAGTGCTTGCTATGTTCTTAAATTTCAAACCCATGGATGTAATATTTGTTTCATCTCCTGAATCTGAACCTAGGTCATGTTCAATGATAGCAACAATTTCCCCCTTTTCTTTAGCTTTCAGTTTATTTGGATTCAACTATGGATGAAGTTGCCAATAGTGGTCTTCACCATGGCCATTATTTGTACAATTTTTACATGTGAGTTTTTCTTTCTCTCTTTTGACAGATCTATTTATCTCTCCTCTTCCATAAAACTTTCCCTTTCCTTTACCCTCATACTCAAGGAAACTATCACTTTTCTCATCTACACTTTGTTTCCCTCTTGCTTCTAAATGTGTGGCTTGAATGCAAACCTCATCTAAGTTTGTGGGATTAAACATGAGAATAGTGTGCCTAAGGTAACTGTGCAACAATATACTTTAACAAAGTTTCTTGAGAATACAAATTAACACCCAAAATAAGATCTCTTCTCCTAAATTCATGAGTATAATCTTGCACTCTTTTCCCTTTCAATTGTCTAAAAATTTTCCAATCCATAATGGCCTTTTGCATGTAAGCTAGAGGATAAAATTTCCTTTTAATGGCAACAATAAAACTTGACCAAGACATAGATATCTTACCATAGTTTTTAATCTCTTCTTGAGTCCTTGCTTCCCACCATACGAGTGTTGATCCTTCCATCCTCGAGGAAGATAATTGAATATTTATATCATTTTCATGAAGGTTCTAAATTCTACAATAAACCTCCAATTGACGATTCTAATTATCTAGCCTCTATGCATTTACCTCACCATTATACATTGGAAGCTCAAATTTGACATCAAGTTTGAGTAAGGGAGTTTTTCCTTTTGTGGTTTTTGAATGAGTATGGGTGGTTTTTGTGGTGGAAGTGGAAGATGATGCTGATGGAGATGATGAGTATGATGATGAACATGGTGGAGAAGGAGGAGGCTTTCCTCCACTACCATTTGAATTCCTCTCTTCATCCTTCTTTCCTTCTTAGGTTCCCTCTCCATGTGGAGACTTAGAATTCTCTCCAACCATTCTAGTGTCCCTATCTTCAAAGAGTATCCCAACCCTTTCAATTAGTTCATAGAAATCCTTTTTGTATGCTTCCTCTTCTAAAATACCTCCAGTCTCTCCAAAACCTGACATGATGGCTATGGATTCAAGCTCGGATTCTAGTGCAACTTGTACCTCTTCAATATCAACTTCTAGTGCAACTTGTACCTCCTCAATCTCAACTTATGGAGATCAAAATTGAGGTGCTTCAAGTGCAGATGTGAGTGAAACATTGGGTGGAGATGGTGCCCTTGTGGCTTTACTTCTTCTGGTCCTAATCTCAAGATTGCAACCAATAGTTTCCATTTTCCTCTCTACAACTTCAACCTTGTAAGCATCACAAATTTGCAACCATTAAAACCTTTCTCGCACAAACTCAAGCCAATCAAGCAAATAAAATTTTCAACCTTTCAACCAGGCTCTGATACAACCTTGATCTAAATATGAATGTTATTTTTTTTGTTCTAATTTAACCTTCATATTTATAATTAAATTTTTGATCACTTTCTTTATGTGCATAGGTTTCCTTGGTGTTTATGAGTGTTAAAACAGGTAAATGTACTGAATTTTATGTTAAATTCATGAGCATAAAATATTAAAAACAAATGTTGAACAAAAATAATAACATGTACAACAAACCATCACAATGATCCATTAACACGATGTTTTTATGAAGAATTCACCCATCCTGGGCTACATCTCCTTGGTCTAGCTTCCATGACTTGGGCCTCTGTATTAGCTCAAATGTGAAAAAAGTAATGCTTACATTCATCTACTGCTCCTGAAACCTGCTTCAATGTGTTCAAAATGTCCAAATCATCTAGAATAGACTCTTCTTGCTCCCAATTTGGTCGAATTTTTCAAATTTTATGGCCAAAACAGTTTGGCCTAGGAAATCTCCACTAAATCTAGAGATGACTCCAGTTAAAGCCGCTAAATTTGGAGTTGGTGCCGAATTTGGAGGACCAATGAATTTTCTGCCATATTAAACTCCAGTTTAATTAAGTGCTAAGCCTATTTAACTGTGGATAAATGTTGGTTTAGCGCGTAATGCACATTTTAATAAACCACATGTAAAAATATGGTTAGCGCTTTAATCATGGGATTGGGGTTTAATTAAACCTGAAATTTAACATTAATCCCATGCTTATGTCATAGTCTCCACTCTGCCTTTAGTTATGGTTGAATGGTCATGTGGGGCTTGGCCCACGGGGCTAGCCTCCTCCAAACCCCTATCGCTCATAAAAAATGACAATAAGTATAATCGGAGAGCATAGACTATTAAGAATAAAGCTTGTGGTGTATTGGTATGGAGAGCACATCGTTTGTGGGAGGTCGTGGGGTTGAGCCTCGACCTCTGCCCTTCCACCCATATTAATTTTTGAACCATATAATATATTTTATCCCAACCTTTGTACATTGATAATTCAAATACCTCTGAATGAAATATAAAAATTTCCACCATACAATATGCGCCCAACCTTTTATAATTAAATTGTGGACTTTGGACTTAATGCAATTCGGAATTTGGATAGGATCCACCAAGGGGGGGCACGTGGCGGCCCCTGGCTGCACCACATGTCCACCTCTGGTTGGACCATTCCAACCATTAAAAAAAAAATTTCCACCATTAAAAATGTGAAATTCGACCTTAGGAGACAACATAAAAAAAAATCACCTTCCAAACTTGACCGAAGAATCCTGCAGTGAAACTTGTCACAGTGTCATTGGGCGAAAATGATAGAATATTCCCAAAATATTCCTTTTCTACTAACCAGGCTGCCATGTCACCATTTTGTCTTGTTCTGCAATTTTTTTAGCTGTTTAGGAAAACGAACAATAGGCTCTATCTTCCTCATCCAGACTTTGTTTTCGACAAAACGAATTACATCAAATTCCTAGTGAAGAGCTCTTCGTTGTTGTTCAGTTTCAATTCAATTTTGAGCACTTTCATTTTTGAGCTTTAAAACTAAGCACCTGATCACTTCCAAGTACATATTCTATTGCTTAGAAGATCCCTAATATAATGTAGCCAATGCATCCCACATTTATTTGGTTGTGCCCTTTCATGCTATGTGAGATACAACATAATCTCTCACTCTGTTGAGGATCGACCTCTTGGCCTTCACCATATCCTTCTTGTATGATTTCAACGGATCTGTATCTGTAGGGACAACGACCACACTTTTGATGTAAGTTTTGAGATCAAACTCATCCAAAAGTAAGGAGATCCTTTCCTTCCAGATCACATAGTTGGAGGCACCCTCCAACCGATATTGATATATCAACCCAATTGATGCCATCTTTAAAATCAAATGTCGAACTGCCTCCACTCTCCTATACGCAGTTGCTAACTGGATTTGCACACTCCCTATTGTAGTAAGTATATTTTATCCTAGCTACTGTTTCTTTGTAATGAGAAATCAAATTCCTTGGGTAGAAATTATCTGAGGAAGGAATTCCCTTAGTGTGTGCTTTTCTTCCCTTCTGATGCTTTTATGCTCTAGAAAACTGTTGCAGAAAATCTGCTTCCCAGCTAAATATCTGCTCTACATGTAACCTATTGCGCAGCTCCCTCTGCCACTAAAAAATATTGATCCAAAAAATCTTATTCTCTGTCGACTCACTCAGAGAAATAATTTTCCACGAAAAATTTCCCTCCTAGCTTGGATTGTGCAACTCCTCTAAGGTTTTGAACTACTGCCTACGTAGTGATTTTTAAATCCCTCTTATGTCTACAACTAAGCTCTTCCTACTTCACCTGCGTTCTGATACCATGTGAAAATTCCTAAATTAGAATCCCTATTGTAGCAACTAATTAATTTATCCTACTTGTTAATTAATGAACAAGTTATTTACGGTGTTACAAAGTAAATATTGAAATAAAATATACCGTGGCCTTCACAACATAAAATACTACAGGAAAAAAAATACTATGTAGGAAAGAAATAAACACACACACATGTACACCGTTCTTTTTGGACAAATGTCCCAAGAAAAACCTAATGTTGGAAAATAGTTGCAACAGTTAAGGGTTTTATTATTATGCAATAATTTTCTGAATACAAATCTTTGAATGCCGAAATTGGAAATCTGATACAGAGAATAAACTGGCAAAGTGGTAGTGATAAAATATCTCACACTGTCACTAGAAATCCGACATTGATATGGGCTATAGATGGCTTTCCCCACGCTGCCTCTGCACTGTCACTACATCACAACCTCTAGGAACTCTGTCACCCTTCCAGTTGATGGTTTTCTCACTGGAAACTCGGATGTATGTCCCTCTGGTCTCACACCTCGGCTCACGGAACTAGATCTAGACTACTCCCCAACAAAACTATGGATTCCCCCTGAAGCATTGTGCTACTTATTTGGACCTCTTGATGCCTCCTCTACAATGCACTCATAGGATCAGGAAAATATTCCTCCAGCCAAACTATCAACAACCAATGTTAAAACATAATCAAAGGCTAATATTAACTAGGTTTTGATCCTTATTTTTATCTAGAAGATTCACATCTAACTTTATTAATACACTTTAATTAATCATATTTCCTAATTTTAGACTTAGGAATACATTAAAAATGATTAATTATTTTAATAAATCCATTTTTGGATGGAATTTCCCAAAAAAAATTATGGGTTTTGGAGAATGCATGTGTCCTAGCCTCACTGCCAAATCTCGAGGCTAGAACACATCTGGTGCTACAAAAATCAACAATATTTTATAAATCTAGTTTTGGAGCTCTCATTTCATTTGTTGATTCTCTCACACTCTTGCAAATATATAGCATTCTTGGAGCATGCTTGGAGCACTCTAGTATTCACTTGGACTAGAGAAGGAAGGAAAAGGAAAGCATGGAGTGCAAGGAAACAGTTGGATCAACAACTACAACTAGATTTCTTTGCAGGTGATAGGTTGCATGTGTGATTTCCTTGTTTATTTCTAGATGCATGGTATATGCATGTGATTTCTTGTTTCTGTGTTCTCCTTGGCATGGATATTTTCCTAGAGTGAATGTGGTTTTTAGCCTTGCCTCGCAATTTCCTGGATAGCCATGGTGTTGTAGGTTTTTCTTCTTGACTAGTTTTCTGATTGGTGCTCATGTTCCTTATGGTTGTCGATTGGAACAAATACTCTGGAAGCCCTGGAACAACTTGGGTTGAGTTACTAGTCTGGAGCCTAGGTTGGGAAAAACGTTCTAGATCCCTTGGTGAGTTGAGTTGCTAGTCCTTGGAGCTAGGTTGGAAAAATGTTGTGGAGCCTTGGAAGGTTGTGGGTTGAGTTACTAGTTCCTGGAGCACTAGACATCTTGGGTAGAGACCAATATGGTTGGTGTTAGTGATTTTTGGAGCATAGAGTTGGAATCATTGTTATTGAGGGTTGAGGTGGTTTTGCCTCTAGAACCCCTGGATGGCTTTCCTTTTGGTTTATTCCATGAGATCCCACATTCATTATTGGAATATGGTGTGGGGGTGATTAGTTGAAAGATAGATTTGGTTCAGCCCAATCTATGTTTGGGTGGTACGTGGAAGTCCCTGACTTCGTTGGAATTTCCATATGTTAATATGAGACATCTCTTTATTGTGGTCTATGAGGATTTGTAGTGTTTATGTTGGTGATACTATGGTTGAGTGGCCATGACCCCTATGTTGGTTATTTTTTGGTAACATGATGTATGTTATTTATGCCTCATGTCATGATTTATTTAGTTATCTAATGGTTGATGAATATATAAACTAATAAGTGTTGTTGTAGCTATGTGGATAGGTCATATATCCTTCTTGGTGATTATCAGATGAATCTCATACTCTTATGACCATTTATGCATTCATGACCTTGTTGTGGCCAGTAACAACCCCCCTTCTTATTTAGTATTAGTAATAATACTAAATAAGTGGGGACCCTTAGTTTAAAAATCCAAAAAATTTATTGGTGTTTGTTTTCAGTTTCAATAAAACTTACTATCATGGACTTAAAGAAATTTCGTTGGAAAATCTTTAAGCAAACTTGAGATATATTAGAATAAAATCTCTCTTTGAAGGAAACATCGCATTCATCGCAAAAAAATAGAATATATGTTGAGCAAAACAGAATCTTCAAAGTTGCGATACCGCGATCCAATGATATCGCACTAAAATGTTTATCGCAAGTCGTATATCGCAGAAAATATATTAACAGATATTATTCATATATTATATTTTTCGATATTGTGATTTCGCGATATTGCGATATTGTGATATCGTGATTTCGTGATGTTACAAGTTGCGATTTGCGAAATTTGCGATTTGCGATACTGCGATGATTTGAATTTATGAAAACTATGATTTGCGATTTTGCGATATTGCAAAGCAAATAGCAGATCGCACTATCGCAGATTATTGAAGCTTGTTATACAAAAAAAATCTTTTCGTAAATCGAGACTCGTTATGCGCCTTAATGTCAAGTTATGAATGGATTGTCAATTATTCATGGAAAAGGATTTTGTTTTGATCGAAGGGTTATTTCACGATTAATAATAGATTTCATACGCCTTCAGCATTTAAAACTATCCTGTCACCTTTCTCATGTCATTATTCTCACTTAATGCATAAAAATGCAGGTGCGAAGAACAGGAGACTATACAAAGCGAGACTCAGAGCATTATGGGAAAGAAAGAGAAAGCTGCGAGTTCTGAAAATAAAGAGATGGCTTCCTTATATACAGACACTGCTTGCAACAAGGACGCTGGTATCACCACCTGGGAGGGTATGTTTAGTTTTCTTTAAGAAGAGAACCCAAGGGTAATGGATGTTTCAGCTATCGTGAGCTCAAGTAATTCCTCTGAAGTGTCTCTTACATAGCTGGCTTGTTCGTTTTTGCACCGGATAGAAGCAAGACCAAGAATTCCTCCATATACATATATGGTCAAATGGGTTTTGGATAGCACCGATATCACAGACAAACAGTTCAAAACTCTAGGTCAAGAGCTCATCGGGTCATTTACCCCAGAAGATTTGAGGCTTATGTATCATTTTCCGGAACCTCAGGAAATTTACAACAAACAATTTATAGAGAAATTTGCAAAGGAAAATGAAAATTTGGCAGAATGCGCTAAAGAATGGACCAGAAGAGATGAACCACTGAAGAAAGATAAACACGGTATGTACAGTACCGGTTCACTCACCTCTCCATATTGTTTTGCTGCTGCTATGTTATGCAGGCTTTTTGGAAAGCCTGACATTAATAAGATTTTGCCTGAATGGCTTCCCTTATTAAATGCTGTTGTTAATGCCACCATTGTAGACTGGGCCAAAATACTATCTGATAATTTAGCCACTGCTATTTTCAATTACTGGTCTAAACGGACTGTCTCTAAGAGGATTTATCCTCCTTTTTATCTATTTGCCTATGTTATGGATTCAATCTGCTTTGTTTCTAAGTTCCCTTTAATGGGTTGGCAATGGAAAATTTAGGATCCCTTACCCATTCATGTTTATCACAAAGAGTTGTGGGAATCAAAATTAATTCCTCATTTTTATAAAATTTTCCATGGCATAATGTTGCCTCTGTATAGAGTGTTGTATAATAAGGGTGCCCTAAGGTTGTCCCCTGAATCAGAAGTAGACATTCTCCCTGTCGCAAGATGGTTTGGAGAAGAATTGTTTACTTATGTGAGGGTTTTTGGAAGCTTTGCTTCTCCTCATGTTTTGCCCTTATATGTTCCAGATAAACTTATAGCTCGGGAAATTGCATATCAAACTTGTGGAGATGGAGGTTTGACAAAAGAATTAAAGGATAAAAAGAAAGCCATTTGGCCCCAATTTCCTGTATCCTGCGGAGCATTTTCATTATTTGATGTTGGTCATGGGTTTAAGGAATTTAGCAATGTTACATGTTTAAAATTGTTTAAGTTTCCGAGAAGGCTATTTGATCCGCATGGTATTGTCAAGGATTTCATCACTGTTGTCAAAGTCAGAGTATTTTCTGGAGAAGAAGATCTTTTTGATGATGTGTTTCAAGAAAAATGTTCATTTAAAGACATTTTGAATTTAGCTTAAGCACAATTGTCCCCAGAAGAATTTCAAGAGTTTAAAGTATATAGAGAAAGAAGATTGACCACTATTCCTTTGGATAATTTGCGCTTGGAACCCGCAAGGGAACCAACTCCTAGTGTCAGTCTCAGTGGCAGCTCATATTCAGAAAGGTCTAAGTCAAAGTCTGATAAAGAAATTTCTAAACATTCTAAAAAATATGATCAGGATAAAAGTGAAGGCTCAATCAAGGATACAGCTCAGTCAAAAGAGCTCTCACAATTACAGACTTCAACTACTCCACAGTTGAATATTCCACCTGTCATTATACAGCAACCATCCACTAGCACTCAGTTAGATAAAGAATGGGAATCATTTAATGATTTGATTAATTTTGAAGGATAGAATACACAAACTCCTGTACAAACATCAAAAGTTTTGGTTACAGAAATAAGTGGCAATGTCGTAGAAAAAGAACATATACCCATTACTCCCTCTACCGAAATTGTACTTAATATAGAGGAAATTCCTCCTTTGGATTTATTTTACAGCCCACAGTATAAAGTGGTAGTAAGAAAGCAAAGGAAAAAGAGAAAACTAGAGAGCGCAATCTCTACTGATGCAGAACAATTAGATGTCTTATGGAAAGACCCTACTACAGACCCAACTGATAATCTTACTAAGCTATCTCAGATTACAGGAGCTTATGCCTCCACGACTATTGACAAAGCATCTGAGATAAGGCTGTTATTAAATGAAAAAGAAGATCAGATACAGGTTCTGCAACAACAATTGCAGCAAGCACATACCAACAGTGAAGCACAGATGAAATTTGAAAAGTTGCAGCAAGAGTTTCAACAAATAAAGATCGGGTATTAGAAAAGCTTGGCCGAAAAAGAAAAAAAAATACAGATTATACAAGAAACACATAAAGAAGACCCCAAGCTTACAAAGTTTATTTTAAAAACTATTTCCTTGAATAATCAACTGCTGCAACAACAAGACATATTATGCCAAAATATTTCACAGTGGAACTCTCTTTGTCAAGAAAGTGATAGAATCACTAATCATGTTGTAGAATTATGACATGATTATGATTCAATAAATGAAAGAGTTACTAATTATTTGGCATGGAAAAAGACAGAGGAAGAAAAAAGAGCCGGAGCACCAATTATCAATGACAGTCATAAAGAAATACTTTTCAATAATTGGGATGCACAGATCAGAGAAGCAGAAAAAGCGGCAGAGGAGTCAGCTATAGCAGCAGGCCATATTACTAATTGTGTAAATGAAAATTTGCACAAGGCTAATTTGATTTCAGAAACTGTTCCAGGATATTTACCACAAGCACAGAAATTACAAATAGAATGGAAACAAAAGGCGGAAGAAAAAGAAAAATCAATTCAAGGATTGACAAGATTAAATTGGGATTCTTACTGGACATATCTAGTAAAACCACACAGTCAATGCAACACTCTTAATTGCATTATTAATTCTGCTGAGAAGATCACGCCTACACTTGCCGATTCTGCCTTTTCGAGGCAGTTGAAATCTGAAGTTGGCCGGCCACCTCTGCTCAACTCAATGCTGAATGCTTGCGAATTCAAAGACCAAGTTCATAAGTAGTTAGTCGATAGTTTTAATTTTAGATTTAGTTTTAATTTTACTTTATTTTTGCCTAGAAAAAGGACGGTCATTTAAACCGAATCCTAAATTTTTGTAATAAACTATAATTAGATTTAGTTAAGTAGTATTTAAACCCTTCTCATGCATTTAGAGAAGGGTCCTGAAATTTGTCAAAAACTTATCCTCAGAACATGCACTTCTGCACCCTCAGAGGATGTTTTGATGAATGAATGGAACGAGATTTATTGATATCTGTGTCTAATATCTGCTACTGATGTTGCATTTCTGTACTCTTAGTAGATGTTGGATTAGGAGGAGATAAATCATTATTTCTTCTAGCTCATGAGTAGAACCAGTTATAAATGGTACTTTTATCTCTTAACTTTTTCTGCTTCTATGTTAAAAGTGATATTTATGTTCAGTTATTTATATATTGATGCTTGAATGCTTCAGTGATCATTTGGCACTTTTGTACGGTGATGACTATTTGTTTATGCTTAATGTATAAATAGCTTATTATGCGATATGTTTTTCACAACTGTTTCATCTAACTTTTTATATGAAATGGTTTATCTTTATTGAATTCTTTTCTTATAGCAATTGAATGATCTTTATTACCAGTTGTTATTCGAAATCATTTTAGATCACATAAACAAGATCCTATCCCTGGTTTAGTTTAGAATTAGATATTTCCGTTTAAATTAGAATAAAATTTGCATATGATTAGATTAGAAATAGAATAAAAGAATTTCACTTAGGAACCTTTTTAGAAAATATCTATTCTCAACACACACACACACACATATTGGGAAACTGGTCCCATTATCCCCAGTCGGACCCACTACACCAAACGGAAAAGGAGCTGCTAACCAAGGTCCGGACCGGGTGGGTATCCCCCTTGTTGTAGACCCGATTTTCGGGGCTTCAACATATTTGGTGCTAGAAGGAGGGCCACGAACTATGAATGGCAAGTAAATATAAATCTAAATACCATTCTGAGAGTAAATCACCCTCACCATCTCCCCCGACTTCTCCATCACACTCAGAAATTTTAAATCTAGAGCCAGAAGTCGAAAGAAGAACAGACACTGCTACAAACCCTGACTTTTCAGAAGAATCTGCTATTGAACCTCCTGAAGTTGAATCTTTGATTCATAAACTTCAGCGATTTTCAATATCACCTCAAAGATCTGATAAATCTCAAGGCAGTGTAACTTCACAATATAATCCTGCTCATCCTCTTACCAGATTACAGAGTGAAAAGCTTGGCATTCAGCCAATTGAGTTACCTCTACCTGCAAGGAAGAGAGCTAGGAAATCACCTAAAGGGTCCGACAGCGAGACTCTTTCCTCATCATCATTCATTTCATCCTCTTCACTACAAATTCAACCATCCACACTTCCACTTCAAACTATTATCCCTCACTCCACTGAAACTTCCACATCACCTTCTCAATCATCTGCAATTATAATATCCTCATCTTCTTAATCACAGATATCATCTTCAACACTTTCTTCTGTTAGTAGTTCAGCGATGGCCCAAATTCCATGGAATAATCCAGGGGCAGTCTTAATGCCTGCACCCTTGAGTCAATTACCAGCCCATCCTGAAAAATGGCTGCCAAAGTTTAATCCTGAAGCAGTCATGTTAGCAGAAGAACATATAAACAATTTTATGCTGTCCATAAATCTCAATGGGGTTATTAATGAAGATGTTGTTGTCCAAATTTTCCCTTATACTCTACAAGGAGCAGCTACATCATGGTATTTTTCATTACCATCAAGATCTATCACTACTTGGGATATTTTTCAAGATCAATTTTTGACTAAATTTGGTGATGATAGGTCTACAGCAACATTGATCAATGATCTATCTAATCTTAGAGCTGACTCAAAGGAACTTGTCAAGGATTTCAATTCACATTTCAAAAAATTTTAAACAAAATTCCTACTGCTTCCAAGCCTAGCGAAGAAGTGCGAAGTGAATGGTACATTTCTGCTTTACCATCAAACATAGCAATCTTTGTTGATAGGGATAACAAACCAACTTTAGCAGAAAACATGAAGGAGGCAATAGCGGTAGAAAAACGTATCATTGCTTTAGACAAGAAAAATGCGATAGAAGAACGGAAATCCAAGAAAGTCACTTTTAAGGAAGATCCCAAGAAAAAGCAATCAAAAGATCCATTTGATTTAGAAGGGTTGCAAAAAGTTTTGAAAACCATGTCTAATGAAATGGTTGACATTAAGAAACAGGTGGCAGAAATATCCTCTAAAAAATATTTTAAACCTTTTAGAAGAAACCCTTCAGCTGATCCAAAGCCACCAAATGCCATAACTAATGCTGAATCAGAAGAAGAAGAAGAGGAAACTGCTACAGAAGAGACTACTGATGAAGAAGAAGTTGTAGAAGTACAAGGTATGTGGTATTTCATCCTTCCAGATGAGGAAGATCAAGAAGCATCCCCAGTTAGCACTCGAAGTATAAATCAACTTGATCCTCCTCAAACTACCCCTAAGTCAAAAAGCACAGGCTCATTGACTAAAGATAAAGTTGCACCAAAGAAATTGACATCTAAAGCAATTCAAACTAGCCTAGTCCAGACAGATTCATCAACTCCATCGAGAACGCTGATTGTTCCTGATGAAATGGAGTATAATATCATAGAAGACATGAAGAAGACTAGGGCTAACATCACTTTTTATGAATTGAGAAAGTTAAAACACCAACAAAAGGTACTTTTGAAAGAATTACATGTTGTACCAGAAAAACCTTTGCCCGATCCTGTAATTTCTCAAGCTTCAAACGAGATGGGAAGACCTCCAGCTAATGTGATTAGTAAAGTTGATCTAGAAAATATCACTTTAATTGGAGGAAGGTCGAGATCTCATACTCCTCCATTTCTTCTTACTTATGAAGTTTTCAATAAGAATTTGCATAATTGTTTAGTGGATTCTGGAGCTTCATCTAATATTCTACCAAAATCAATATGTGCAAAGCTAAACATTCAACCACAAAAATCTGCTGTGCGCATAGTTCAGCTTGATCAATCATGAGTTGAAGTAATTGGCGAATTAAATCAGGTTACCATAAGGCTGTCATCAAATCCAAAGGTATGTCAAGTCATTGATATTTTAGTTGCAGATATTCCAGAATTTTATGGCTTAATTCTTAGCAGAGATTGGTCAGAAAAACTTCATGGATATTTTACGACTGATTGGTCGCATATGTGGCTTCCTTACAATGGTAAACCAAATCAGATAAAGGTTGAACGAGAAAAACATCAGAAATACATAGTAACAGAATTGGAAGGAGAAAATGAACCAGTTGCATACAGCAGTAATATTATTGGCAATTATTCAGTTGATTCTTTCTTAGGAAATTTCAATGCTCATACTTCACCTTATTTAGAACATTCTGTTTTATCTCAAATAGAAATTTTTTCTCAAACAGATAGTTCTAAATGTATTAATTTTGTAGATACCCCTGTAAATAAATCATTATTTTTGAAATTATTTTTTGATGGTTCTAAGTCTAATGAAGGAGCAGGAGCAGGATGTGTATTGATTAGTCCAGAGGGAAACAAAATTATGCTAACTTTTAGACTCGAATTTGATTGCACTAATAACACCGCAGAATATGAAGCTTTAGTCCAAGGACTATACAAAGCAATCGGATTAGACATCAAATATCTACAAGTTTTCGGGGATTCGGAAATTGTAATCAAACAGGTACGCAATACTATACATTGTTTATCAGGTCATTTAAAGCATTATCAATCTTTAGTCTAAGATCTGACTGAACATTTTATAGCATTTAATATTTCATCAATTCTCAGAATTCAAAATGCTAGTTCAGACCTCCTAGCTAATGTAGCTCCCAAGCTCATTCCTGCAAAAGACTTTAGTCCTGATCGATTTTCAATTGAATTAATCTTTAGACCCTCAATTCCTGATAATGTTACCAATTGGAGGATTTTCAATGATGATCCTGATATTGTAAGCTTCCTCACATCTGAAGGATCTTACACTAATCAGATCATTGATGAAGATCAACATGACAAACAATTGCTCCAAGATAGCACTAATAATGCTATGCCGAAATCGGTAGTCAAGTTAGAAGACCTTTATGATTTGAAAGATTGATTTAAAAGATCTACCAATTCAAAACTGCAAAGTTCGAATTTGAATTATGAATTAGTAAATCTAGGAACTGATGCCAAACCACAGAATATCAATCTAGGCCTTGGCCTAACTCCTGAAGAAAAGTTAGCACATGTTCGTCTTTTGAAACAATATAAAAATGTCTTTGCTTGGAACTACGATGAACTCAAAACTTATGACACTTCTATCATCCAACATACTATCCCAATGATCAATGATGAAAAACCTATCCAACAGAAGTTGAGAAAGATCCACCCCAATCTAGACAACCAAATCAAATCTGAACTTAACAAGTTATTGAAAGCCAAGATTATTTTTCCTGTTCAACATTCTAAATGGGTTTCCAATATGGTTCCTGTTAGAAAGAAGAACGAAGACATTAGAATTTGCATTGACTTTCGAAATCTTAATAAATCCTGCCAAAAAGATAATTTTCCTTTGCCTCCTATGGAGCAAATATTACAGGCAATTGCAAGATCGGAATTAATGTCTTTCTTAGATGGTTTCTCTGGATACAATCAAGTGTTGGTCCATCCTGATGATCAATTAAAAACTACATTTAGAACCAAATGGGGCACTTACGCATATCAAAAGATGCCTTTTGGTCTAATCAACGTTGGTGCCACATTTCAGAGAGCTATGGACATTGCTTTCAAATGATTAGTTAACAAATCAGTGGTAATTTACTTGGATGATATAACTGTATATTCTAAAAAACGAAGCAATCATCTTAGAGATCTGAAGAATATTTTCCAACACTGTCAAAGGTATGGAATTTCACTTAATCCGAAAAAATCCTTTTTTACATCAAGTGAAGGAAAACTTCTTGGATTCATAGTATCAAAATCTGGAATTCATATTGATCCTGATAGAATCAAGGAAATTTCTGAAATATCTTTACCTCACAATAAAAAAGCTATGCAATCTTTTCTTGGCCAACTTAATTTTGTAAAAAGATTTGTGCCAGATTTTTCGAGAATTGTATCACCCTTGCAAGCAATGATTAAAAAGAATTCAAACTTCAAATGGGGCAAAGATGAATATGAGGCATTCAATCTGATCAAACAAGCAATTATCAATGCTCCATCTTTAACAACTCCAAATTTTTTCGATCCTTTTATTTTCTACACATTTGCCTCTGATAAATCTTATGCTATAATACTTACTCAAGAAAATAAAGACAAAGCAGAAGCTCCAATTGCCTTTTTCAGTTCAAATTTACAGGGAGCTGAATTGAATTATTCAGATGTGGAGAAACAAGCTTATGTGTTTTAAAAGAAATTAAATATTTTAGACCCTTTTTACTCAAAACCCATACAAAAATCATAGTACTGTTTCCAGCGGTAAGAAATATTTTAGTTCAAAAAGATGTGGGTGAGAAAAGAGCCAATTGGGTAACTGCCTTACAATAATATGATGTGGAAATCAAACCAGCAAATATTGTAAGAGGTCAAGGTTTTTGCAAAATACTAGCTGGGGCATCGCTTATTTCTGAAAAACCATCTGAAGAGATACAAACATATGAGGTAAGCCTAAACGATGTTGAATCATTATATGCTGATATCATATTTTATCTAAAGAACAGATATGCTCCTCCAAATCTCGATCATACCAAGAAAAGAGCTCTAATCTTGAAGGTCAAACAATATCATCTTGTAAATGATGTTCTTTTTAGAATTAATTATGATTATGTTCTTCTTAGATGTCTGGAGAAATCTGAAGCTGAAAAAGTCTTGCAGGAACTTCATGATGGGCCAGCAGGTGGACATTATGCTGGATATGCTACTGCACATAAGATCCTCCGTGCAGGCTATTACTGGCCCACATTATTTAAAGATTCACATAACTATGAAAGGAAATTCCAAATTTGTCAAACTACATCTGGAAGACAAAAGAAACCATCATTACCATTACAACCAGTCAACATTGAGTAGCCTTTTGATCAATGGGGATTGTACATAATAGGTGAAATCGTTCCTCACTCTTCTAAACAACATAGGTATATCATTACAGCAACTGATTATTTTACGAAATGGGTAGAAGCAGTCCCTCTCAAGACTGCTAATGCTGAACATATCATCGAGTTTATAGATCAGTTCATAATCACCAGGTTTGGTTTACCTTCTGCTTTAATGTTTGATAATGCATCATATTTTTCTGGTAATGCTATGACTGAATTTGCACTCAAGAGAGGTTTCAAACTTAAATATTCTGCCAATTATTATCCACAGGGAAATGGGTTAGCTGAATCCACAAATAAAAATTTAATCAGAATCATTAAGCGAACCATTGACCAAAATCATAAAAATTGGCATAAATATTTAATATATGCTTTATGGGCAGATCGAATAATGCAGAAGGCTTCTATTGGCACTTCTCCCTTTAATTTAGTTTATGGGAGAGAAGTGGTTCTTCCAACTAATCTAGTGATTCCTTCTCTGGCCTTAGTCCAATATATTGATGAAGAACCAACTTCTTCTTTACAACTAAGGCAGATAGAAATAATTAAGTTAGAAGAACAACGAGAAAAAGCCAAAGTAACTCATGCTCATCATCAAGCATTAGTTAAAGCTTCTTTTGATTCAAACATGATAACCAGGAAGGATTTTCAGATTGGAGATTTAGTTCTAAAATGGGACAAGGCTCATGAGGAAAAATGAAAACATATAAAATTTCAACAAATGTGGCTTGGTCCTTTCCAAATTGCAGAGATCATAAGTCCATCAAATTTCATGTTACAAGATTTAACAGGGAGAAGAGAGTCTTTACCTGTTAATGGACAGATCCTTAAAAAATATTTTCCATAGGAGATCATTCTTCTATTTTGTAGATTAGTTTCCTTTATTTTGTTATAATAAAACTAGTTGTTAATGGTTACATTTGGAATTCATCAAAAGAGATACTAGTTCTCTTTTTAGATTTTATTTCTTCACTTATATAAATAGAATTATTTTCAGAATATTGATCATTATTATCCAAAGATACAGTTAAAAGTTTTTAATCTAGAAATGATATTAATTTCAACTTTGAAAATTTTGATGAAAATCAAATTTTGGTGAAAGATTGTTTTATATCAGTCCAATGAAAGTTATCAATAACAAAACGAAGATTCTCTATAGAAAAGTTCTTTTCCAAAAAACTCTATTATTGTCGTCCAGAGCTATCTTAAGGAAACAATGACTCCCTCCCCACTTAGGAAATTACAATGTTCAGGAAATAATCCAATGATACACTTTTAACTTAAAGAGTAAGAGGTCTCATCACGAGCCGACTTATCATAATCATAGATATTATAGCTTGCTGACTTTGCCAATACTGCATACCACAACAGGGCAATGACTTAATATTATTGCAATCGAAAGGCAAGGGGTCTCATCACGAGCCAGCTTGTTCAACAAAGTTATAAATAAAGTGAATGGCACTGTCATAAATTGGCTACCAAACCAAGACATTGTTCTTTAAGGATAAAAAAGAAAATAAAAGCAATAAGTGTGAATATGGATTTCTCTTTGAAAATTTTATATTTCTCTAAGTAGGACACAGGATCATTGCTGGGTAACAGGTAACCTTGTCGAGGCTATAAACGCTTGTTGGCAGCAGTGGCTCTACCTACGACAAATGAGCATATTTAAAAACTGATTTACAGAGAAGCCTTTTGTTTTTATCTTTAAAACCAAGTAATGACTGATGTAGATACAGGAACTAACTTGAGGAAGTGAATAGTCAAAGTTGATCATAGAAGAAATGAAATATCATTTATAGATTGAAGCATAATGTAATTTGTCTTTTTATAATAAAGTTTGATTTTCTGGAAAATTTTCTGTTTTGAAAAGTTTAGGAAATTCAAAAGAAAAGCAGAGATAACTGGTTCTTCCAAGTGAATCACCAATTGTTGTGGCCAGCAACAACCCCCCTTCTTATTTAGTATTAGTAATAATACTAAATAAGTGGGGACCCTTAGTTTAAAAATCCAAAAAAATTATTGGTGTTTGTTTTCAGTTTCAATAAAACTTACTATCATGGACTTAAAGAAATTTCTTTGGAAAATCTTTAAGCAAACTTAAGATAGATTAGAATAAAATCTCTCTTTGAAGGAAACATCGCATTCATCGCAAAAAAGTAGAATATATGTTGAGAAAAACAGAATCTTCAAAATTGCGATACTGCAATCCAATGATATCGCACTAAAATGTTTAATCCAAGTCGCATATCGCAGAAAATATATTAACAGATATTATTCATATATTGCGATTTCGCGATATTGCGATATTGCAATATCATGATTTCATGATGTTACAAGTTGCGATTTGCGAAAGTTGCGATTTACGATACTGCGATGATTTGAATTTATGAAAACTGTGATTTGCGATACTGCGATTTTGCGATATTGCAGAGCAAATCGCAGATCGCACTATCGCATATTCTTGAAGCTCGTTATACGAAAAAAATCTTTTCATAAATCGAGACCCGTTATGCACCTTAATGTCAAGTTATGAATGGATTGTCAATTATTAATGGAAAAGGATTTTGTTTTGATCGAAGGGTTATTTCACGATTAATAATAGATTTCATATGCCTTCAGCATTTAAAACTATCCCGTCACCTTTCTCATGTCATTATTCTCACTTAATGCATAAAACTGCAGGCGCGAAGAACAAGAGACTATACAAAGCGAGACTCAGAGAATTATGGGAAATAAAGAGAAAGCTGCGAGTTCTGAAAATAAAGAGATGGCTTCCTTATACGCAGACACTGCTTGCAACAAGGAAACTGGTATCACCACCCGGGAGGGTATGTTTAGTTTGCTTGAAGAAGAGAACCCAAGGGTAATGGATGTTTCATCTACCGCGGGCTCAAGTAATTCCTCTGAAGCGTCTCTTACAGAGCTGGCTTGTTCATTTTTGCACCGGATAGTAGCAAGACCTAGAATTCTTCCATATACAGACATGGTAAAATGGGTGCTGGATAGCACCGATATTACAGACAGGCGATTTAAAAATCCAGATCAAGAGCTCCTCGGTTCGTTTACTCCAAAAGATTTCAGGCTTATGTATCATTTTTCGTAGCCTCAGGCAACTTACAACAAACAATTTATGGAGAAATTTGCAAAGGAAAATGCAAATTTGGCAGAATGCACTAAAGAATGGACCAGAAGAGATGAACCATTGAAGAAAGATAAACATGGTATGTACAGTACTGGTTCACTTACCTCTCCATATTGTTTTGTTGCTGCTATGTTATGCAGGCTTTTTGGAAAGCCTGACATTAATAAGATTTTGCCTGAATGGCTTCCCTTATTGAATGCTGCTGTTAACGCCACCATTGTAGACTGGGCCAAAATATTGTCTGATAACTTAGGCACGACTATTTTCAATTACCGGTCTAAACAGACTGTGTCTCAAAGGATTTATCCTCCTTTTTATCTATCTACCTATGTTATGAATTCAATCTGCTTTGTTTCTAAGTTCATTTTAATGGGTTGGCAATGGACAATTCAGGATCCCTTGCCCATTCATGTCTATCACAAAGAGTTGTGGGAATCAAAATTCATTCCTCATTTTTATAAAATTTGCCATGGCATAATGTTGCCTCTGTACAGAGTGTTGTATAGTAAGGATGCCCCAAGGTTGTCCCCTGAAGCAGAAGTAGACATTCTCCCTATCGCAAGATGGTTTGGAGAAGAATTGTTTACTTATGTGAGGGTTTTTGGAAGCTTTGCTTCTCCTCATGTTTTGCCCTTATATGTTCCGGATAAACTTATAGCTCGGGAAATTGCATATCAAACCTCTGGAGACGGAGGTTTGACAAAAGAATTAAAGGATAAAAAGAAATCCATTTGGCCCCAATTTCCTGTATCCTGCGGAGCATTTTCATTATTTGATGTTGGTCATGCGTTTAAGGAAGTTAGCAATGTTACATGTTTAAAATTGTTTAAGTTTCCGAGAAGGCTATTTTATCCGCATGGTATTGTCAAGGATTTCACCACTGTTGTCAAAGTCAGAGTATTTTCTGGAGAAGAAGATCTTTTTGATGATGTGTTTCAAGAAAAATGTTCATTTAAAGACATTTTGAATTTAGCTCAAGCACGGTTGTCCCCAGAATAATTTCAAGAGTTTAAAGTATACAGAGAAAGAAGATTGACCACTATTCCTTTGGATAATTTGCGCTTGGAACCCACAAGGGAACCAACTCCTAGTGTCAGTCTCAGTGGCAGCTCAGATTCAGAAAGGTCTAAGTCAAATTCTGATAAAGAAATTTCTAAACATTCTAAAAAATCTGATCAGGATAAAAGTGAAGGCTCAGTCAAGGATATAGCTCAGTCAAAAGATCTCTCACAATTACAGACTTCAACTACTCCACAATTGAATATTCCACCTCTCATTATACAGCAACCATCCACTAGCACTCAGTTAGATAAAGAATGGGAATCATTTAATGATTTGATTAATGTTGAAGGACAGAATATACAAACTCCTGTACAAACATCAAAAGTTTTGGTTACATAAATAAGTGGCAATGTCACAGAAAAAGAACATATACCCATTACTCCCTTTTCCAAAATTGTACTTAATATAGAGGACATTCCTCCTTTGGATGTATTTTACAGCCCACAGTATAAAGCGGTAGTAAGAAAGCAAAGGAAAAAGAGAAAACTAGAGAGCGCAATCTCTACTGATGCATAACCATTAGATGTCTTATGGAAAGAGCCTACTACAGACCCAACTGATAATCTTACTAAGCTATCTCAGATTACAGGAGCTTATGCCTCCGCGACTATTGACAAAGCATCTAAGATAAGGCTGTTATTAAATGAAAAAGAAGATCAGATACAGGTTCTGCAACAACAATTATAGTAAGCATATACCAACAGTGAAGCACAGATGAAATTTGAAAAGTTACAGCAAGAGTTTTAGCAAATAAAGATCGGGTATCATAAAATCTTGGCCGAAAAAGAAAAACAAATACATATTATACAAGAAACACATAAAGAAGACCCCAAGCTTACAGATTTTATTTCAGAAACTATTTCTTTGAATAATCAACTGCTGCAACAACAAGACATATTATGCCAAAAGATTTCACAGTGGAACTCTCTTTGTCAAGAAAGTGATAGAATCACTAATTATGTCGTAGAATTACGACATGATTATGATTCAATAGATGAAAGAGTTACTAATTATTTGGCATGGCAAAAGACAGAGGAAGAAAAAAGAGCTGGAGCACCAATTATCAATGACAGTCATAAAGAAATACTTTTCAATAATTGGGATGCACAGATCAGAGAAGCAAAAAAAGTGGCAGAGGAGTCAGCTACAACAGTAGGCCATATTACTGATTGTGTAAATGAAAATTTGCACAAGGCTAATTTGATTTCAGAAACTGTTCCAGGATATTTACCACAAGCACAGCAATTACAAACAGAATGGAAACAAAAGGCAGAAGAAAAATCAAAATCAATTCAAGGATTGACAAGATTAAATTGGGATTCTTATTGGACATATCTAGTAAAACCACACAGTCAATGCAGCACTCTTAATTGCATTATTAATTCTGCTGAGAAGATCGCGCCTACACTTGCCGATTCTGTCTTTTCGGGGCAGTTGAAATTTGAAGTTGGCCTGCCACCTCTACTCAAATCAATGCTAAATGCTTGCGAATTCAAAGACCAAGTTCATAAGTAGTTAGTCGATAGTTTTAATTTTAGATTTAGTTTTAATTTTACTTTATTTTTGCCTAGAAAAAGGGCGGTCATTTAAACCGAATCCTAAATTTTTGTAATAAAATATAATTAGATTTATTTAAGTAGTATTTAAACCCTTCTCATGCATTTAGAGAAGGGTCCAAAAATTTGTCAAAAACTTATCCTCAGAACATGCACTTCTGCACCCTCAGAGGAGGTTTTGATGAATGAATGGAATGAGATTTATTGATATCTGTCTCTAATATCTTCTACTGATGTTGCATTTCTGTACTATTAGTAGATGTTGGATTTAGAAGATATAAATCATTATTGCTTCTAGATCATGAGTAGAACCAGTTATAAATGGTACTTTTATCTCTTAACTTTTTCTGCTTCTGTTTTAAAAGTGATATTTATGTTCAGTTATTTATATATTGATGCTTGAATGCTTCAGTTATCATTTGGCACTTTTGTACAGTGATGACTATTTATTTATGCTTAATGTATAAATAGCTTATTATGCGATATGTTTTTCATAACTGTTTCATCTAACTTTTTATATGAAATGGTTTATCTTTATTGAATTCTTTTCTTATAGCAATTTAATGATCTTTATTACCAGTTTTTATTTGAAATCATTTTAGATCGCATAAACAAGATCTTATCCCAGGTTTAGTTTAGAATTAGATATTTCTGTTTAAATTAGAATATAATTTGCATATGATTAGATTAGAAATAGAATAAAAGCATTTCACTTAGCAACCTTTTTAGATAGGAAATATCTATTCTCAACACACACACACGAATTGGGAAACTGGTCCCATTATCCCCAGTCGGACCCACTACACCAAACGGAAAAGGAACTGCTAACCAAGGTCTGGACCGGTTGGGTATCCCCCTTATTGTAGACCCGATTTTTGGGGCTTCAACAGACCTCTAGCTTACATTTTCTCTATGTGTTTGACGAAATGTATAGTGTGTTATAGAAAGTATAGTTCAATTTATGGCTTCAAATTTAAATGATTACCATTTTCCTTATCATAGAAATATGATTTTGAAAATTTACATAAGTTATGGTGAGTGGTCTGGAGGTTGTCCTAGAAAATTCTCTCATATCTTGGGACTGCAGGCATATAACTAGAGATCTGAGGTCATAAGCACATGGAGAAAGGCTTGTGAGTATGGTTGGAGGTTCAAAACCATACACAGATAGTGTCAAGGGTGTAGTTACAGCTCTAGGTCAAAAAAATGGGTTCCGTATTAGGGATAGGTCTCCTAGGGTGTTTGTCTAACCTATGAGTGACATGTGGTTCCTGAGGAAGTTCATTATGTGTTCAGTTGTACACCCCACTTCCTTAACTAGAACTAGTAGGTCAAGTCAAGTCATAGTGACACTTGTCTAATGTTTACCTTGGCAAGCCTGTGAATTTGGGTAAATGTGGGAACAAGCAGTTAAAAATTGGTATCAAAGTGACATTGCAACACCGGACCTTAGGGTAGATGTGAATGTTATGTATGCATGTTTGATTGTTTATGTGTTTATCATGCAAGTGTATTGGTTATTTCTCGTGATGGTCATTATTTCAATTTTGACACCATACTAAGGTTGATGTGTTTGGTTCATATATATATATATATATATAAACCAATCTAGATTGAGTTGTGTAGATGAGATAGCCTCCCTTGAACATCACAAAGGTATATTGGATTATGTTTATATTTAGTTTATCTAACATTTTATGTCTGTAGGAAGGATAAGATCATAGATGACAAGCAAGAGGGTGGATTAAAGTTCACGTGACTCCCCTTAGATATCGCTTGAGAAACAAAGAGATGAGTACTTTATTGACATAACATATACCTTGAGAAGTTTAAAGGCATAGACATGAAGTTATAAGGAAGATAATGACAAAATCATTCATTCATAGGAAATACTTTCCAGAGCTCGAGAAAATAAATCAGAGGTCAATGCAGTGATCCTTCATATCTTATCATATTTGTAGAGACAGGGATAGCCAATGATAATTTATGGGCAGGAAGAAAGGATAAATGGAGCATATGGTAGTAGGTCTCATGGAGGACATAGGCCAGACATGGATGACACAGTAAAAGGTGGCAAATGGATGGATACACCTACATGAGAGGTAGTGGTTATGGATTATATTCTATTTCTAGTTTAGAGAGGCATTATGTTCATCATCGTTATCATCCTTCTAGGATGAGTGAGAGGGGGTACTTGCAGATGAGTTTAATAAAGAAAATCCTCTTAACTTTGATGGAGAGCTGGAGAAACTGAAAGATGAATAAGCATGGTTTCTTGGGATGAAGAATTTCTTTGAGATGCATGATTATACAAAGAATATGAAATCCAAGACATGCATTTTTAGTCTCAAGGGAAAAGTGGACATCTAGTGGGAAGATGTGAAGTGTGTTAGAGGCATCAAGATAAAGGAGTTAAGTTGGCATGAGTTTAAGAGAATTTTTAGAAAGAAGTACTTTCCAGAGAGACACTATGAAGGTAAGGCTAATGAGTTATATGAGATTAAAATGGGCTCTATGATGGATGAAGAGTATAAGAATAATTTTTTTTGTTGTTGTCGAGGTATGTACCATATCTTAAGGATGAGAAGCCAAAGGTTCAAGATTTGTATTGTATTTACTTTAGAATTCAAGGATCATATTGAGTATGATGAGCCTCAATTATTGGAGGAATTCATTGGGAAGTTGAAACATTTTTATAAGCAATCTAAGCATAATTCAAAGCCTATGTAGGGTTGGAAATGTAATGATAAGACTAAAGGAAAGTGGGATAAGAAGTGAGGAATACCTCATGATGCAGGTAACAAGGAGAATGCAGCATTGTACAAGAAGTTTAATGTAGTTGACAGAGGGCATGGATTTTAGTCAGAGGAGCAGAACAAGGGTGATGGTAGGAAGCCTTTGTAGTAATGGATTTGTGGTGGAGAGCATCACAGGAGAGATTTTCCACAACATGAAGGTGGAAAACCTCATATTTATAGTGCTAAGGAGGCACAAACAGTTGGAGATGTTGGACAGAGTATTCCCTGGTTTATGCAACAATGGATAATAGGTAGGTTGATAATCATGCATTTATTATTAGCATGGAATGTAAGATTTGTGATCAAGTTGTTTCTATTTTGATTGAACCTAGATCTAACTATAGTTATATGAGTCCTAGCCTGGTGGATAAGTGTTTCTTGAATAAATAAGTGCATGCAGAGTCTTGGCTGGTGCAATTGGCTACAGGTGGAAAGAAGATAGTTCATCATTGGGTGATATCTTATGCATTCAAGTTGAATGGTATGTCTACTTCCACACATCTAAATGTGTTTCCTTTGGTATCATGCACTATTTTTTTGGGAATGTATTGGTTGCATATTCACAATACTAAGGTAGATTACTATGATAATATTATTGAGTTCTGGGATTATGATGGAGAAAAAAGAATCTTGCAGGGAAAGAAGAATCCTACATCAGTGAGAGTGGTCACAAATATGTAGGAAAAGCACAGTAGCAGGAAATGGTGTGTATTATTTTAATTTCATATTTTTAGTGAAAAAGGGAAGGATGTTGAGGATGTTGAAGTCTTGAAGAGATATTTTTTTTTGCAGCAGTTTCAAGATGTGTTTCCAGCATAGATTTTCATTAGAGAAATCTTGAGGTCTAAAATGGGCCTCCTAAGAAAAATGTACAACCAAAATAAAATTTATAAGAACCAATAGGATTAAAGATGATGATGTAGACAATGGTGGATGATTCACTACAAGAAAAAAGGACATTGGTGAGGGTCATGCCTATGACGGACCTTTAAGATTCATCACCAATGTCACATATGGTGAAGGTCCTTAAAAAAGCGTCACTGTAAGTGTATATAGTGATGGTCCTTTAAGGTTCGTCCCCAAAGCCATTTTCAATGACACTTTTGGTGAGGGTCATTAAAGGCCCATCACTAATTCTCTCTTTGGTGACACTTATAGTGACAAAATTTTAATGACCCTCACCAATTCTCTTTTTATTACTTTTGGTGATGGTCAAAAAATGTTCGTCATCATTGATCATTCCAATGATTTTTTGATGACGCTATGTGCTTGTTAATATATTTTAGTCAAAAGATAATGATTTAAGACCATTATTGTGGAGTATTTTTTATAATATGTCCAATGCCTTAGTGGTTAGAGTCAGTCAATTTTTTAAGAAGTGATTAGTGCGTATCATTTCCCTCAAGTAATGACTAGTCGAATAGAGTTTTCCTATGAGTCAACACATGATTCATATCTATTAAGTTTATTCTCTAGTAAATTCCCTTTAGATAAAGTTCCACTAGTGTGTGTAGGAAATATATTATTTAATACTTAATAAAACTCTATCAATTCTATTAATGATAAAGACCTAACACTCCTCAACAAACTGGGCACACCTTAAATTA
The DNA here is from genome assembly GCA_034641835.2 of Pinus albicaulis. Classification (NCBI taxonomy): domain Eukaryota; kingdom Viridiplantae; phylum Streptophyta; class Pinopsida; order Pinales; family Pinaceae; genus Pinus; species Pinus albicaulis. Next base: position 797,129,368 of record CM076584.1, on the reverse strand, counting down.
ATGCTTTGGCACACTAACATTTCTTAGCACCTCATATGTCTTGGAAAATATTTGTACCTAGAACATCTTGTCATGACACTAACCCCAAAGCACATGGTGGCAAGTGCTAGCACAACATAGAACTCTCCTAGCATGTGTTGGAATGCATGTAGTCCCTAACATGCCCTGGAACACCTTGGTTGCATGCATTGACATACATTAGCACTTGGCACACAATGCCACTTGGCATGCATTGGGACCTATTATTAGTGTGCCTAGCATGCCCCTTTTGAAAAAGATAAAGTCTCGAATTATTAACCCTCTTATATGTTCATTTCCTTTCATTTTAGCTTGGTTATTCCTTTTGTTTCCTTGACACTTCTTGACACATATTGACATAACCTGGCACCCTAAACATCCTTAGCACCTGGCATGTATTTGCATATATTTGCACTATTTGGCACATATAATTAGCACACCCTTGAACTCCCTAGCACAATTTGGAACTTCTTGACATGCCTTGATATTCCCTAGCATGCCTTACCAATGCTTATCATACCTTGTCACTCCCTCCTTGGCATGACAGCTAGCACTCCTTAACACTAGTCCCTGGCACATGTTCCTCATATTCATTCACTTCCATGACTTTTGACCTAGTGCTCCCTTAATGTTTTGTCCTAGTCTCTAGAAAAAATTAACACTCTTCAACATTCTTTTCCACTTCATAGCATGCATAACACTCCCTGACACATATTGGCACTTGGTAGGTGTTGGTGCTTGGAAATTCTTAGCATGTATGGAATACGTTGAGATGCCTTGGTATGATTTGGCATGGTTTAATATTAAATTTATTTGAGATCAATTGGTGCAAAGTATATGAGAAGAAACAAAGGAGGACTTAGCACTTAGAATGCACTAATACTTTGAACTTGGCACCTATTGGTGCCTAGTGTTGGTGTGTCTAGCATGCCCCTCTTGGAAAATGTAAATTAATGATTTATTAACCCTCTTATGTGTTCATTTCCTTGTAGTTTAACTTATTTATCCCTTTGTTTTCCTTGACGGTCCCTAACACATATTGACACACACTTGCACATCTTGGCATGCCTTATCACATGTCACATATTAGCATGCTTGACAAGCCTTCACCCTATCTAGCACATCTTAGCATTCCCTAGCATGCCTTGGCACTCATGTCCTCACAACTATCGTTTACATATTTTCACGACTTGGGAACCCAAAAAAGTCCTTGGATACTACAGTTCATGTGAAAATATTGGCCTACTTCAACCACAAAAACTTGAGCAATTACACCTACTATAAGTAGATTGTGCCTTGTTCACCTAAGAACTGCCTATATCTCATCTTATGCCAGACATGTCCAAGCTCAACTTGTCCCACTTAACTGGTTACCAAGACAAGGATCACATGATCTAGCCATGGCCATAAAACAACTAAGTAACATAGCTTACATAGGAAATATTTCACATGTATGTTCAGTTCATATAAATTGTAGAACATTAACTGAGAGTTTGCAAGAACCACAAGATGCACAAGGAACACAAGATATAAGCTAACACAAACTGAGTGCCCCCAAAACTTATACACAACAATGTACAATATGCAATTATCTAGAATATTTTAAATCAGGAACATGTAGCCAAAGTGTGGTACATCTCATATAAAAAAAATAGCTAAAGGAAAAAGAATGTTGTGCCTAGCACAAAGTGATCTTCCTTTGTCTAAAACTGTTATGTCGAGCCCTGTATATAATCATAGGCTGGCCTCCTGTAAATCCTATTTTGAACTTCTCCTAACACACTTTGTCCTTAGCACACTTGAATTCACTCGCACTCCCTAGCACACACTCTTATTCGTTCCTTTCCATGCATTTTGACCTAATTATCCCTTGATATGCCTCGACACTCCCTAACACTCCAGTTAAGTATGCATTGACATTTTCCAACATGTGTTAGCATACCTTTTCATTCCTTTGCATGCCCTAACCCACCCTAGCTATCATACCCTCACAACTACCCTTACTTAACTTGCAACTTGGGAACCCAACCAAGCCCTCACTTGACTACAAGAGCCTGAACAAGTTACGATTACTACAACTAGACTATTTTGTTGAATTGTGTAGCTTGGGAAGTACTCCACAAGCCTAGTGAGATGGGTTTGTGTGAATTTGGTCACAAAATGCTTTGTGGCCAAAGAAGCAAAGAAAAGGGATTTTGGACCCAAGATGGGGTTTAAAATATAAAATAAAATTAAAAAGGAAAATTAATATTTCCTAAGGTCTAAGTGGATAAAACCCGTAAGTTTTAGAGGGTTCCTAAGAGGTCTAGGAAAAACTATTTAACGAGGCCTTGGGATGAAGGAAATAACATCAAGTGGGAAGGATCTCATTTGATCAAGGGGGCGAAGGGATATGTAATCCTAGAGAGACCATGATCATTAGCATGTCGAGAATTCATTAAGATGCCTCAATATGCTTTGGCATTGTTTAAAATTAAATTTATTTGAGATCAATTATTGGAACATAGAAGAGAAGTAACAGAAGATGATTTGGCACTTATAATGCACTAACACTTGGAACTTGACACTTATTTCCACCTAGTGTTGTGGTGCATAGCATGTCCCTCCCAAAAAATCTAAATTGATGAATTATTAAGCCTATGATGTGTTCATTTCCTTGTAGTTTAACTTGTTTCTCCTTGTTGTTTCCTTGATAGTACCTATCACATATTTTCACACCCTTGCACTTGACACATCTTAGCATATTTTACATGCCTTTGAACTATCTAGCACATGTTAGCATTCCCTAGCATGCCTTGGCACTCATGCCCTCACAACTAGCCTTACATTTTTTCACGACTTGGGAACCTGATCAAGTCCTTAGCTACTGTAGTGCATGTCATGATATTGGTCTACTTTAGCCGCAAAAACTTGATCAATTGCACCTAGTACAAGTAGATTTTGCCTTGTTCACCTAAGAAATGCCTATACCTCATCTTAGGTGACTCATGTCCAAGCTGAAATTTTCCCAGTTAAGAAATTACCAAGACAAGGATCACATCTAGGGAGGTTTCCTAGCATGTTCAATCCATAAGGTATGCCATTAAGACTGTGATAGATCTACACAGAAGAAGAGGGATTGTGACCCTTAGATAGAGTTTTATCTCTGCAATATATACGATAAATTTGGAGGATGGTTTGCAGAAGTATGTGGGGGTACAATGAATCCAAATGAAGGTGGAACCTGAGTAGAATATGAAGAAGAAGAAATGTGCCATGTGAGGAATGGATTGAAATGAAGAGGAGTTGATTTTCGTGGATTGTCCATAGAGTTTTGGACAGAGATCTAAAGCAGCCTATAAACAGTTGGTCAATGGATTGTTAATGGATATTTTATGACCCTATTTCATTCATCTACAAATTGTTATAAGGGTGATAAGATGATTAGTTCATATTTTTTCATAGATTGGACAACAAAGAAATTGGTACATAAGAATATTGATTTTGAGAGGACTCAAATCACTATTAAGTGGCATATTTGAAGATCCCTAGATGAGGGTAGTGTTGTGGGCACTAGATCAATAAAATAATTGACTGTGGTTGGGAAAATTGATGGCATTCCAAGTACAATTGGAAGTTTGTTAGGTGACTATCAAAGAAGATATCTAAGTAATGTATTTGTGAAGGAAAACAATATTGGTAGAAGGGTAGGTGCATTGGGCCTAAGGACGTGCAGAATTTGAAGGAATAAAGTAGCAATCAAGTGGGCTAGCCAACTAGCCCTAGCTCATTGTATCGTAGAGGATTGCGTCATTAAGAATAAGGAAAACCTCCATATCCCTAGACTTGTCATCTTGGAGTAGCAGTATGGCGAAAGTGGGCAAACCAAAGAGTTTTCACAATGAAGTTGTGAACAACTAAAAGAAAACCCTAAGTGTTGCAAACATTAAAGGAAAAACGAGGTAGATAGAGGGAAACATTTTTTGAGCCGAGTTCAGTGATTTAAAGGAGTTGAGTTCATTGATGGAGGAAAATTGATGAGCTCCATAATGGGAGGCAAGAGGACCTGCCAGATGTGTTCAAGACATGTGGATTGAAAGAACTGTGTGTGGCCACCATCAAAAAGTGGGTCAAGTGTGGTCTTGTTCAAGGTAGTTTGGTTGTCAAAGGAGTAACACCAAACCCTATTTTTATTCCTTGTATCAATGTGATTGTAAAGGGCCATGATCCCTAGTACAAGAGCTCTAGCCTATTCTATTATAGTTTGTAATTTAATGAAGAACAGTTTGAAAAAGTTAAAATTTTTCATGTGCACTAGTTTATTCCCTAATGTGTGTAGATTCCGTTGTGCAAAGTAGATGCGTTGCGGCACTTGAGTGTGTTTCCATCAAAAATTCTAAGACCAAACCCAAATTCTCATGTGTCATGGAAATTCAACATATGCATTGTTCACCCAAGAACTACATGTAACTAATCTTAGACTACTCATGTCCAATCTCAATTGATCCCACTTAATAAGTTACCAGGACAAGGTTCATCACATCCAACTGTGGTCGTAAAAATACTAAGCAACACAGTTTACATCTTGACATGTCATAACACTTGACATGTCTTAAATGCCTTGGAATTATGTGGCATGTTTTAGCATCCCCTACATTCCTTGACATGCTTTTACACTCTCTAACACACACTAGCACTTCTTGACATGCCTTGGTAGTTTAACACATAACCTTGGCATTGCCTAGAATATAACCTTGTCACTCCCTCCTTAGCACACCTAGAAATCATTGAAACTCCCTATCACACACTCTTATTCATTCATTTCCATGCATTTTTATCTAGTTCTTCATTGTGTTTAATTGAAACTCCCTAACACTCTCTAGCGCACATTGGAACACCCTAACACTTGGCACATCTTGGCATGCCACCCTAGCACTCTAGAATTCCTTGGCACTACCTAGCATACCTTTTCACTTTCTCCTTAGCACACATAGATCTCATTGAAACTCCTGGTCAAAAAATCTTATTCATTCATTTCCATGCATTTTTACCTAGTGCTCCCTTGTTTTTCCATAACATTCCTTAACACTCCTTGGCATGTGTTGGTACACCCTAGCACCTAAGACATCTTGGCATGTCACCCTAGCCTCTAGCATGCCTTAACACTTCCTAGCATACCTTCTCACTCCCTCCTTAGCACACCAGAAACTCAATGAAACTTCCAATCACAAACTCTTATTTGTTGATTTCCATGCATTTTGATGTAGTTCTCCCTTGTGTTTCCCCGGAACTCCTAGTGAACACTTCCTTGCTAATGTTGGAACATCTTGGTTGCATGTCGCCCTAGAACTCTACCATTCCTTTGCAATGCCAAGTGTGCATAGTCACTCCTCCTTAGCACTCTTGGAATTCATTGAAACTCATTGTAACACACTCTTATTCATTCATTTCCATTCACTATGGAATAATACTCCCTTGTGTTTCTCTAGCACTCCCTAACACTCCTTGGCACACAATGGCACATCTTGGCATGCTCTTATAGCACTGTATCATGCCTTGGAATTTCCTATAATACCTTGTAACTCGCTTGATAGAACACCTAAAACTTGCTAACAATCCCTATCACACACTCTTATTCATTCATTTCCATGCAATTGAAACTAGTCCTCCATTTTGTTTCCCTGGCATTCCCTAGCATGCGTTGGTGCCAAACCCTAGCACCTAGCACATATTGAAATTCCTAACATGCCTTGGAAATTTCTAGCACGTGTTATCACTTCTTGGGATTCCCTACACACCTTGGCACTCCCTAGTTATCATGCCCTCATAGATAACCTTACTTTTTTTGCGACTTGGGAACCGAACCAAGTCATTGAAAAAATAGTGTTGTGTCTAGCACAAAGTCTCCCTTTGTCTAAAACTACTTCGTCCATCCCCTTATCACAGTCATAGGCTTGCCTCCTGCAAGTCATACTATGAAATTCTCCTAACACACTTCATACATGGGACACCTGGAATTCGCTGACATTCCCTAACAAACACTCTTACTCATTTGTTTCCATGCACTTTGAACTAGTTCTCCCTTGTGATGCTCTGACACTCCCAAACACTCATAATCATGCATTAACACTAAATGGAATGTATTATCACACATTTTAATTCATTGGGACACCCTGTGATTCCTTAAATGTTATATCCTCATAACTACCCTTATTTTTTTAGACTTGGGAACCCAACCAAGTCCTACCTCGACTATAATAACTTGACCAAGTTTCATTTACTACAACTAGACTATGCCTTGTTCACCTAAGAGTGGCTTATAACTAATCTTAGGCTACTCATGGCAAATATTAACTCATGCCACTTAACAAGTTACCAATTCAAGGCTCACATCCAATCGTGGCCATAAAAAAACTAAGCAACATAGTTTACATCTTGACATGCCATAACACCTGCAATGTCCAACAATCTCTTGGCACTATGTGGAACATGTTAGCATCCCCTGCATTCCTTGAAATTATTTGGAAATCCCTAACACACCCTACCATTCCTTGGCATTCCCTGGAACTCTAGCATGCCTTGGCATTACCTAGCATATAACCTTGTCATTCCATCCTTAGCACAATGGGCTGAAGCAAGCACCACGAGCATGGTACAACAGGATTGATGCTTACTTGGTGGACAATGGGTTTGAAAAGTGTGATGGTGAAACCACACTCTACATCAAAGAAAATGATGGTAAAATTATTAATGTTGTTTTGTATGTAGATGATTTGATTTTTACAAGCAATGATGTTTCTCTCATTGCTGATTTTAAAACAGTCATGAAAAGTGAATTTGAAATGACTAACTTGGGTTCATTGAGATATTTTTTGGGCATAGAAGTAAAACAAACAGAAAAGGGGATGTGTATCTCCCAAGAAAATTATGTTCAAGAAGTTTTAAAAAGGTTCAATATGTAGAATAGCAAGCCATCATCAACTCCAAGTGTCATAGGGTTGAAGTTGAGCAAGGAACATTGCAGCAAGAATTTTGATCCGACATTGTACAAAAGCATGGTTGGAAGTCTAATGTATTTGACTGCAACTAGGCCTGATATAATGTATTCAATAAGTCAGATATCTAGATTCATGGAGACACCCAAGGAGAGACATTGGCAAGCAACCAAGAGATTTTTAAGGTATGTGAATGGAATAAAGGAGTATGGTGTTATATACTCCAAAAATGGTAATTTTAAGTTGACTGGTTACACTGACAGTGATTGGGCTGGAGGTGTAGATGACAGAAAGAGCACATCAGGGTATGTTTTTCATTTGGGATCGAGAGTCATTTCATGGGCTTCCAAGAAGCAACCAATAGTTTCATTATCAACAGCAGAAGTTGAATATGTAGCAACAACAATAGCATCATGCCAAGCAGTTTGGATGAGAAGGATGTTGAGGGATTTATGTCATGAACAAGACAAAGGAACCAAAAAAATTTGTGATAACAGCTCAGCAATTGCATTGTTAAAGAATTATGTTTTCCATAAGAGAACAAAGAATATTGATGCCAAATACCATTTCATAAGAGAATTAGTTAACAATGGTGAAATTGTTTTGCAACATTGCAGGTCATAGGAACAGTTTGCTGATATCCTCACAAAACCATTGGGACATAAAAGTTTTGTTTATCTCATACAATGTCTGGAAATGATTGATGGCATCAGTTGTGATTAAGGGGGAGTGTTGGAAATAATCCCAACCACCGACATGAATCAACTGGTAGCAGCCCACACTCAAAATTGATTTTTTGTTGTAGGAAGGACAAGAACAAGATTCAATCCCACAGGCATTTTCACGCAATCTCCATGAAATAGCAGAAATGGAGTACCGAGCCCACACTCTCCATTAATTTTTTTACCCACCGCATTACTTTCTAGTTGCCCGCAGTTCGCAGCCCACAAGTTTCAAGACTTACCTCTTAAGCCTTTCACCAAACTTAAGTTTCTGCTGATGTGATATCGGCGGGACCCACAAACCTTACCATACTTACAACCGTGTACAAACCTTTGTTATTCCGCCTTTCCTTACATTTCCGCCTTACCGCACTTCCCGATGTTTAAGTGCCTGCACTTCGCAACTTTATGATTTAACGATTAAACCTCACACTGAAACCTTGTGATGTTGTGATGCGACATCGTCATCGCACATCGCAAAACTTACCATTTCGCATATCGCATGACTTACCTTTTAGCACACCTGCAATATCGCACTTCGCACATTTTTTTATTTACCTTTTTAACCACCTGAACTTCACACTTCGCGTGTTTTATGACTTACCTCTTTACTGCCTGCAAGTTGTTTTGTTTTTTTTGGTTTGTGATGTGCCTGAAAAGTGCACATCGCAATCTCAGGAGTTCAACGGATAAGCTCCCGAAAGTTAAAGTGTTTAAATTGTGATGAGATATGTGCCACGTCACATGTCATATAACAAGTCTTATGTTTTTCCCATATACACACCATGCTAAAATTTATAATCGTCGGTATGTGATTTGTGATGGAGCGTCGGATGTGATGTAGTTTCAAAGCTGGAACCCATAATATTTCGGGTCCCTTGTTATGTGTTTTGTATGTTGTTTCATGTGTAAACAAAAAAACAAAGTGGAAGGACGATTTTGTTGTTAAATGTCCGTTCTGCATTGATTTAGAACTAAATCTTCAAGCTTCGGCCATTTTGTATTAAAGATTGTAATTTTCATATGTTCTATGTGAAGGAATAAAAAACTAAAGTTGTTCCTCTCCTATGTGTTCGCTCTCTGTCTGTGTATGATTGTTATTTACGCATTTTTTCATTCTCTGTGTTGAAAGGGGAAGGCATTCCTCTATTTTGTTTTATTCATAATTTCCAACAAACACATTCACCCCAGTATGTTGTGATCCATTTGGGTAGGAACTGGTTTAAAGTTATGGATCGCTTGCAATAATTTCAAGCTCTCCAATAACTCTCTAGGAGGGAGGCTGAATTAGTCGACCATAATCAATTAATAGCTAGGATGAGAGCACATGAAACCCACGCGAACTTGTCATCATATTGAACAGTTATAGCAACTGCACCTAAAGTTTCAAAAACTATGGGCTAAGTTACAGAGGCAGGGTTACATAGTAGCCATTAAAAGGTATAGAGGATATCAGGCCCCCGACTGAATGAAGTATTGGAAGATTCATACAAATCGATTCAAAATTACCATGGTGCACTGCCAAGGCATTAGAATTTGGTAGCAGATCTATATAAATCCTGGGAGGGCGAATCAATTGACTGTATTCAATAGGGAGGGAAAATCAATTAATCGTAATCAATCAATAGGTAGGACGTGGACACAAAAAAATAATGTTTATCTTTCTAGAAACTCTATAACCATCCATCCAAGAATATCCTTCCTTTCTACTATAAGGTGAGTAGGGTATAGATATAATTATAGTTATGTGAAGCATTTACTTAAAATTATACTTATGATGAAGCATTTACTTGTATGAAGTAAAGAAATAATTTTGGGTTTCTATGGTGTTGGTGGGGAAGTTCCACGACATATTCATATAATATGTCTCGTTGAATCAATGGATTCGCATCCCAGTGGAGGTGGGTGTTGGGCTATGTTCCAGCCTTCCATCTCCTATCCAAAGGGTGGCTTACCTTATTATTCAATTAGGAGTAGGATATGGCGGTTATCATGGAAAGGAATTGATTTTGTGGTATTTGGAATTTAATCCATGGGAGTCGTTCATCGATCCTACTAACGAGGTCATAAACTCCCAGGCGTTCTGCGTATAACTACCAGGATTACCTATTGAACTATGGAAGGAGGACGCTTTTATGGACATCGAGAATACCCTAGGTAAGTTTGTATGCTTTGAAAAAAAATATCTTTACAATTATTTGAGAATTTTTGCAAAAGTGTTTGTAAAAATCGATTTAAGGTAAGGAATTCTTGGGTCCATGGAGATTATGTATGGAAACTAGAATATTATTCAGTCGTTGGACTATCAAAATGTACATTTCAAGTGAAACCTTTGTAGAATGGATATTCATATCAAGTATGATTGTCCATTAAAATTTTCTAGCAGAAAATGGGATGGGGGTCAACACTATTATGGATTGAAGTCCCCGCCACCTTCTCAAGTGAATTATAGGACTAAGGTAAGACAAGGGGTTTCTATTTTTAGTGGAAGAGGGATATTAACTTCATTAAAAATAGTTAATCCTATAGTTCCAATGCCTAAAATGGATTCAAATGGGGTCTAGGAGGTCTCAATATTACATTAGGAAGATAATGAATGGGAAAAATGATGACATGGTTTGGGTCGAGATACCTCTTTCATTATTTCTTGGATTGATTTGCAGAACAACATATATCGATCTTGTAGGACTCCTTGATCAATTATAGTTTAGATAAGGAAACTTGCAAGTGTAATTCAATTAAAAATGACAGTTATTGTACAAGGTGAGTGCCTTTGCATTCACTAGAGTTTTCTCCCTGTCAATATCCCTTTGTGCTTGCTGAAAAATTTGAGGGGATTTATATTGTATAAGAATCTTACGTTTTTTTGAAATTTTGTTTTTTAATAATTTTGTAGAGCGCCTCCTCGAAGGAGATGAGGTCAACCAAACTCAAACCATCATATGAGTTCAACCAACCTCAAACCATCAGCAAACCCTCAGAGTCAAGGACTCTTCACCTGGATGGGGGTTTTTCCACACCAAACATTAATTCCTTTGGTCATGCTTTCGAGTTTTGAAACCCTACCCACTTCCTTCGCTAGGTTTTGCATGTCAGAGCAATTCAACTGCTATAATTTTGCATAACTACTAAAGTAAAGACTTGATGGTTTAATCTTAACAAATATTTTGAAAATTAAAGCGACAGACAGGCTAGCGTGCAAGATTTTTACAAAATTAATCACATAAACCAAACTTATGACTATGTAAGTGGTTTGTTTTCCTTAAATTTTAAGCATTCTTACATTAGGTGGAAGAATAGGATTATAATATATAACCATCAAACTAGAGACCAGAGAGGGGTTTTCAACCGAGAAACAGAGATAAACATGCTCCCCAGCACCCACCTATTATATATTTTTCGATTCAGAGATGAGAGAGGTGTACTACCTCAAGATGATATTATGGAATCGAGGTGTATGGAAAGGTTACAGAGTAATTAATGTGGAATTACAAGGTCTAGTCCAGAGTATTACTTTGTCATATATAATAGAGCTAGCGTAAGACCTTACATTGATTACGCCAATCCTTCTAGGTAGAATAAGAAATTACGTGCACAAGCTATAATTACTCATTTTCTTACTTAATAGCCATAACTCATATTAATGACCCTTACATTATAGAATAAGCTAGACAGTATCCAACTAGTAATCATATTATCATCTTGATTAACTGAGTTATTGCTAACAACATGAAGTACAAGGCTTGGATTAATTGAGTTATTGCTAAAAACATGAAGTACAAGGCTAGAAGAAGCTTATGATATGTCGCGTTACTGAGTACTTGTATATAAATATGACTATAAACTATTTGTTGTAGGGTATTGTATGAATTATATACACAACTATGCAATGAGTATTTATTGTAACCTCATGAATTTATTGGTAGCCTGACCTTTAGTTGTTTATTTCACTTAGAGAAAAAAATATCCTAATTAAATAATAATAAATAAACAACATGGTGTAAAATAGCTTAGCAGAGGCAAGAGCTACTAATCAGAGTCGGCACTATAATTTTACATAGGTTGAATAATATTCTGCCTATCAAGACTAGACTTCATTTTAAGTATTACTGCCACTGGCATACTCCAATGATGAGTTTCTACTCTTCTTGCAAAGATGAAGTACATATTTGCCACAGTTATGAAACTTAAGAAAAAAGTTAAAATAATAATAAATAATAATAAAAAAATTTAATCTGACTCTATATTAAAATTAAAATCAAAATTAGTAACTATTAACTTCATACATTCTAATTATCATTAATAATATATCACATTGCGTTAAAATATAACAAATTTTAGTTAACAGCTAACATACTTTAGAAAGCTATAAGATAATAAATATTTTCCATTATAACATAAAAATAAATAAATTAATTAAAAATAATTTGATTATTAATCTCTTTTTAAAAAAATATTAAAAATTAATTGACACGCTCCCTATGAATCCATTTCATTCCACCTATATTTATTCTTTATCTTTATCTCTCTTCTATGTATCTTTTGTTTCAAAGATGAGTCTTGTTTTAAACTCAAAAATTTGAAATAAAAATGGAGACTATGGAGTTAATTTTGAATTCTAAATCTCAATTTAAAATATAATTGATGTCACAAAATTGGAAAATTTAGTACTGCATTGTTGAACTTGCATCTTTTTGTTTTTGTTTCATTTATCTTCCTCGTAAAGAAAAGTAAAATTGTTAACATTAGCTTTTGTTTTGGTTCATTTATTTTCCTTGTATTGGAAAAAAAACATGCGGGATCATTCAATTGATGGAAATTAGTACCTGTGTACCTGTGGCAGGAAGGTCATCACATGCAGGATGGTTTAGGAGTAGAGCCTGCAAAAAAAATTTTATTCAAGCACCAACATTCTAACCCTAGATCCCATAGCAGATTACACATTAAGTTGCAGATTCCATTTCATATTAAGTTGCTAGAGATAACTAACTCTCTGAATATCTAAAATTTATCTAAAAGGTTGAATCGTTGGAGATAACAAACTCTCTAAAAGTTTGAAAGTTATTTGAAAGGTAGAAGGCATGAAGGCATGTCGTTCACATGTAGCACATACACATAGCCAGATGTGGTATGGTGGCATGTGTTGTGGCTTGTGGCCATGTGCTCTGGTGGGGTGTGTTGTGGCACATGGGTACCAGACACATGTATTAGCCTCATCTATTTGATAAGATACATACAAATAAAACATATACAAAGTCATTCGTAAACATTTAATGCCCAACGAACTAATGCTAGCATTAGTTTCCGTTTGAAAAATAGTAATCAAATAAATCCTTTTAACTAAGAAATGCATGAAAAATATAGCCTCTCTACCTCGGGAAGATTCCAAATAAGATCATCAAAAATATTATTGGTCTTCAAAATTTTTGTGTCTATTTCAATGGTTGAGTGAACATATGAGTAGCCATATTTCATAAAAACACACTTGAAACTAGGTTGATTCGAAGACAAACTAATATGAAGTACTAAATTTGATTACTATAGTCCCATGCCAAGAAGGCAAGTTCTAATAAGACAATCTGTTCCAATTGTTGATGAAATCTTGAAAATACATGAGGAAAGGAGAGTAATTATTACCCAGAATAATCAACTTATACAATGACTGATGAAAATATTTAGTGTGTCAATGATACATATATATATATATATATATATATTGTCGTAAGGTGTTCCCTCTGGGAAGAACTCCCCTAGCTGCCACTTTCCACTCTTTTGAACCATTAGATCAAATGTTAGACGATTGAAAGTTGTTCCAACCAGAGATCCCAATGCTTTTGAAATTTGTTCCACCTCTAGATTCCAATGATTTAACCGTCAATTGAATGTTGATATTTGAAACCATTAAAATTATTGATATTTATTATAACCCATGAAAATATTGCATTTATTTGGCCGATAAGAAAAAGGAGACAAATTCTAGACCAAAAAAAAAAAAGACGAGCAGTCGCTCCACCAAAGTGCAATAACAAGGAAGAGCATATGTCCCTATCTAGGTTCCAAGCTCCTAAGCTCAGATTCCAACCCCGAGGACAAGAGGACAACTGTCCCAATCTTTTATGTGGGTCCCGTCAGCAAAATTTCAATGCAGTTAATGCTTCTCACTTTCACCATGCTTCTCTAGTTTTCCATTTTCCACATTAATCACCTCTTATCTACTTTATTAGGGCTTCCTTCTAATGATTTTTTCTCCCTCTTTAGGTCTCAATCCCTCCCTTCACACAGTATTTCTAACATATAGAGGATTTTCAGGAGGGTCTCTACCCTTTTTGTCAGTTGGCTTGTTTGGGACTTTGGAAATGGGCAACATATATACTTGGGCTCTGAATGGGTCCGTGGGTTATTGGAAAATTTCACACTTGATCCCCACCTGCAACATGTGTTGGCACAAAAAGGATTGTTCATGGTCTCTCGGTTCATCTCTCAATGGAAACAAAGCTAACCCATATGGAAAAATTCTCAGAAAATTGGACTTACAGGGCAAGGTTGTTGAGGAATGGAATTTTGTATTGCCAACTCTTAGATCTGGGGTTTTTTTCATCATCATATGGGTGACATGATCTTTTGGTATGGTAAGTTGTATTACTCCTAACTAGTGGTCAAGAACATTTATGAAAACGCCTTGGACCATAATACTTCTCTCATGGACTCTCTTTTCTACAAGAAATTCTAGAATCGTAATATCCCTAACAAGATAAACCCTTTTGTTTGGTTGGATATGTGAAATAGGGTTATAACATGGGACAACTTGACCAAGAGGGGCTTCCATTGGCCTGGATGTTGTGTTTTTTGTAGGCTTGAGTATTGTTAGTGTTAGAATATGTATTCTGCCATCAGTGATAAAAATTACTCTTTTTTATACTCATTTTAGGGGTCCCACTCAGAAATGTTTTATCATTCCATTAGGTCATGCAAAAAACTGATTCACTAATGGTAGTCCAAGTCATAACACCTCACTCTCCCTCAAAATTTCACATTTTTTGGCCCACCTTCATGTCTTGGTTAACATTAGAACACTTTTCAAAAGCTCATTTCACTATGTCATATATCAACCATGCAGTCAGGTCATTCAAGGTCCCATTAGGTCATTAGGTTTTATTGCTCAAGGTCCAAAAATGCACCATTTATTCTCAATAAGGTTAGAAAAAGGTGTGAGAGTGACTCAATAAACATTTCATTATCATCTGCAGAATATTATCAGCATGTAATATGATATTTTTAAAGTTGTAATTTTGAGTTTAAAGTTTGATTTTCATATCAAAAGTGTAATTTTGACATGAAAATAGATATATAATTTATTTTTATTTTTTTATGTAATTTTACGCTTATAATATGTAATAATTTCTATCCCTAGCTACCAACTCAAATCATATATGTCAAACTGAAGATCTCCAACTGAAGGTGAAAACTGCCAAACTCCACCAACTTCATCCTGCAAAGAAGAAAAGTCAAAAGAAAAGGGTAATTATCAAATGTGCCAAAAAAGTGAAAGGAAACAATGGAAAAGTGTGTTTTTTATATAAATATAAATTCAATCAAGCATTAAAGACTCCTAGACATCAATTTAAAATTCATTTTCCTCCTATTCCATCGAGAAAACACTTGAAGAGAGCGATTTTTCAATTTTCTGGGAAAAATTGGAGAAAATTTGAGCAGAGGGTGCATATCCTTAAGGCACTGCACACAGTCTGACGAGAGGGCACACAATCTGAAAAGAGGGCGCACAGCCTGAAGAGAGGGTGCACAGCCTTAAGGTGTTGCCAATATGTCCAACAAGCCAAAAAATCATCCAAACTTCGCCAAATCACCCACAGAACTTCTGAAAAAGCTATTTGAGCCTCTAACAAGAAATTAAAGGTGTCTTCCATCATCATTTTCCTCCATCAAGATTATTTTTTTGGTGTTGTGTAATTTTCTTGATAATTTGGTGTTTTAACCACTCAAAACCCTAGTTTTCTTCCCTAACCCTCTCAACTCCCAAAATTCACTCCCTTACCATTTTGCATCCTTCTCATATTGCAAAAACTCATTCACAAATCTCTTTTAGTATAATCCCTATCCCTAAGATTTTAAAACCTAAAACCCTAAGCCCTAGGTGCTTCTTTTTACCTAGGCTCCCAATTCCCCATCAAAATTTCTCTTTCCCCATTTCCTATCCCCAAAAAAGTCTCCTTACACATATTATCATTCCTAATCCCTAGAGTTTTGACAAAAAACACCATGGAAAAAGAGGAAGCAAACATAATATTCAGCGAAGGAGAGGAGGCCACATAGAGGTGGAAGAGTGCTCAGACTTGAACCTGTTAATACTAGGGAACTTTTAGCCTCTCCAATGACAGTAACATGTTTCAAATATGTTGGCTGTTATGATTTTTGTGAACAAGTTGAGAGGGTTCAGCACCATGCCAAGTTTACTAGGCTCTTCATATCGAACCTCCAAAAAAACCAAGTCACTTTAGCTAGAGTCACCTTTACTATCTCAACTGCCACCATTTCATCTACCACCGGGATCCCAAATGTTGGGGAGAAGTGGTTCAAAAAGAGTGGTTTGGAGGAAAAATGCTTTGAGCCTTCCCTGAAACCAAGGTATAAGAATGAGAGAAAAATGTTCTTTCCTTTCTCCCACCTCCAAGATGGATATGCATTGATGATGAAGATAATCATGAAATAATTTTCATGTGAGGGCAGATTTTCAAGACTCTATACTTATCACATCCGCCTCTTGATGCATTTCACTAGGGTAAATATGTTGAACATACCTTACTACATTTTCCGAAGCGTAGATAAGATGGAATTCATTATCAAAAAAAGGCAATATGAACATAAAGTGAAAATTCTATTCCATCATTCCCTCATTAAGATCATAGTCCTCCACCATATTAATCAACTAAACATTTCATGGGACACCTTCATAGCCCAAGATATATTTAGAGATACTCCTACTCAACAAGCACAAAATGTGCCTTCATAATCCCATCCATCCACTTCCATTCCTCCATCTCAGTCCATAGCTCATTCATCATCATCTGATCAGTCCACTTCAACTCCTTCATCTCCATCAAATCATGACATTGGATCACCCAACAGGATGGAGGATATTGACTGTAAGTGGGCTAATATAATTTAGGTTGAGCCATTAACAAAAACCTACCAGAGAGGCTACATGCATGTATTTTATCCACATGGAGTGGAAGGGGCCATGCCTTCTACAACAACACAGCAGGTGGACAAAGCCAAAGGGAAGGTCATTGAGCCAATCATTCATGATGAGGAGGAAACCCATGAAATAGAGCATGAATTCCAGCTTGTTGACCTATATGAGGATGACAATGAAAAAATCACTAATGTTTCCGTCAAAGGTAAGGATTTCAAGATTAAGGAGCTCCAGACTAATCTTGACAGGGCAAGATATGTCATACACTTCCTTGAGCAATAAAATGACCAATTGAAAACCAAACAAGTCATTAATGAGGTTAAGTATTTCACTACTCAAAGGGAGGCTCAAAATACCAAAGTCATGCTAGATGAAAAAAATGAAAGGTACGGCTTACTTGATGATGAAAAATAATAGGTACCAATATAGAGACCTAGAACTAGAGGTCTGAAAAGAGCTCTAGCTCTAGAGAGACAAAGGGAAGTTGAGCTTGTTGATCAGCTAACCCTAAATGAGCAGCTTGCCATAGTGATCAATGAGAAGAGGGAGCCATGGCTTGAAAGAGCCAATCAACACTTGGAGAAGATGCTAGCCAAGGAAAATAAGGACAATGACCTATTAAGGAGAAAGGTCAAACACTATGCCCTGAAAGAGAAAATTGCATTGGTCAAGCTCAAAAGTGCCAATGTAAAAATTGAAGAGTTGACCATGGAGGAAAGAAAAATTTAGACATTATTGTTTAGGTTTCGATTCAAGCCTAGATACATCATCATCATCTATTTTACAAATTTTTAGGCATTTACAAACTTTTTTGAAAATTCTGATTTTGACTATGTTTTTTTGAAAAAGGATTTAGCAGAAAATTTGTCATATGCGCAGCGCCGTAGGCGTTGCGCAAATGATAGCGGCATATGTTGGGAAAAATGTCACCACCATTGGGTTAAAAGTGATGAATACATGCACACTATACATTTTATAATATTTTTGAGTCAAATTGGTCAGTGAAAAGGGAAAAAAACACCCTAAAAATCATGTTTCTACCCATATTTTTGCCTAGGCACTGTGCACAGATCAGTCTTGGGAGATTGCAATTTTGAGGGGTCAAATCAACATCATTTTCATAAATTGAGGCATATTCAAAAGGAGAACAGGAATATCTTTCAAACAAGCCATCTTGGGCCAGATTTGGACACCTATAGGTCATTTAAAAGTCACATTGAACATGGAGGGCTCGCAGCCTTAAGCGAGGGTGCATATGACAGGAAAATGGCGCATATGAAAGTTTGCTGAGTTTTTTGGTTTTTCAATGTAAATGTTGATTTTATCTGAAGAAATGATCTTTTTACCTATGTAATTCATCATGGTAAATGAAATTATTTCAAGGATAAGTTACCTAGGGGTAGATTCATTAGGTAAAGTTATCCTTTAGTCAAGATGAATCAGTTTGAGTGTAATGAGGAGTGAGTCACTTGGACCATCCTACACTTCAGTTTTCAGTTCAGAAATTAGTGGATCTCTTTCTCACCTCATGGATTCGACCCCTAAGGATGGGTGAATCTTGTTTTGATGTCTATTTATCCCATTTCTTCACACTAAGCAAGGGTTGGAATCAGTTTTTATGTTTTCTTATTGATCAAGGAACTATTGTACTCAGTTTGGCCTCCTAATAAATAGGAGTTGCATCTATTTTATGGGATAATTGGGGTATTGATGTTTATCATTGTATTTTCTTCAGTTTCATATGTTAGAATGTATTGTATTCATGTTCACTTCATCTCTATGGTATGATCTCTTTCAAGTGTTATAATAAGAACACATGCTTGCTCATGCATTGCTTTGGGGAATTGATCATAATTTTTCCATTTTCATTTGTCTAAGAAGAATACATATTCCATGCTCTTCCTAGCTTCTCTTCAGTATCAAAACCATTCCATCACAATAATCTTCAAGTGATAAGCCTTGTGCTTACCTTGCCCCATTGATCCCTGCAACCCTATTTCATTTTTCCTAACCTAGCTCCCTTGACTTAATTTCTTCATCTAGTGATAACCCACCCAAAATAAAATAAAAACAACCCCCTACACTCAATATATATCCTAAAAACCCTAATTTCTCCAACCCTCCTCGCTGTAACATTTTTGGAGAGAGCCTTCTCTGACTTGATAGGGCTAGCTATCAAGTCAAAATCTTGGTATGTGGTTATTTCTGTTGGGATTCCTTCTTCAACCTTGGGAATCTAGCGGAGTGACAACATTTTGGTGCCATTACCGAGGATCGAACATAAAAATTTTCCCTAGGTGTACGACAAACATTTATCAGAAACCAATCCTTTGGATGATAGGATCGAGTTTCATAAGTTTGATTTCATAATTTCAGTGCCTCATAGCAAATCTGGCTTCTACAAGATATACCAGAGTGAATCCAGACCCTGATCTAGTTGATCTAGTTGATGATCCAGAGAATTTATTTCGAAGACATTGATATCAAACTCCACATAGTCAATCAAGACCAGTTCCATTGGTAAGATCGGTTTATTTACCTGCTAAGTTACTTTCTCTAGAAGATATACCATATGACATAAACTTTGAATTATCTTTATTTAAATCCAAATCCAAAATTTATTTTTCCGATATAGTATTTGATCCTCTAATATTATCTGAGGTAAAATATTTGTATAAATTAAACTTAAGTACTTTGAAAGATTGGTTTTTCGAAGAAATTAAGCTTGAGTTTGACCTTGACAGGAGTGGATCCAATTCTACCATCCTGAGGAATTTTTTGTTTCATATGAACCTCAAACTCAGTCAATTATAGTATATTCATCTACACCTTTGACTTCATCATACATACCTGCCACTTCAGTACCAACAACTTCATGTCCTTTACCTATTTATCCCATCCCTCCTGTTGTCAATCCAATATTCCATACATCAATAATTATGGAAAGATTTTTCCCACTCGTATTACCAGCCCAATTGCATGAATTACCTCAAGGATATGGCCAAAGACTTCCCCTCTTCGATGAAAACTCTGAAATCACTTCCCGTCAGCACATGGCCAAAATCACAACCTTCATAGATCTTGAGGAGTTAGATGCAGATGATGCCAAGATGTGAATCATCGCAAAAAAAATTTCAGGTGAATTTAAAGTTTGGTTTTGTGCCCTAGAAGCCAATTCTATTAGGACTCCTGCTGAACTAATTGATTCTTTCTTAGCTAGGTGGGACGAGAAGAAAAACCCTTTACAAATCCTTGTTGAATATGCTTCTCTGAAGCGCAATCCTAATGAATCAGTGGTTGCTTATAACTCCTGATATCTTAGAATCTATAACTCCATCCAAAATTAAATGAAGCCACCTCCTAGTTTGGCCCTTCTGCGTTATCTCGATGATTTTGACCCAAATATGGCCTACTCATTGAGAGAAAGAAATCTCATTACTCTAGAAGATATGATCAAAAATTCAGTG
Organism: Pinus albicaulis; assembly: GCA_034641835.2. NCBI lineage: Eukaryota > Viridiplantae > Streptophyta > Pinopsida > Pinales > Pinaceae > Pinus > Pinus albicaulis. The sequence continues at coordinate 797,108,976 of CM076584.1, read as the reverse complement.
AGTGTTGAGGCCAACCTCTTGATTAAAATTTACAAACTCAAAACTAAACAAATAGTGACCATTAAATAGGAACCTTCCACTTCATCTGATACTAAATTTGATGCTTTTCTTAGAACTATAGAAATAATGGTCGATAAGATGTCTATTTCAGATAGATAGACGAAGCCACAAATCAGAAATCCAAACTTTCAAGCCCAGCACCAACAGCCTCAATTCTGGATAAAGCAGAGAGAGAAAAGAGCTCCTAAAACACAGCAATAGCAGCAAATTAGGACACCACTACAACAAAACTATGCTCAGAGTGATGAAGAGGAAGAAACAACAGTAGAGGAGAACCTTCTTTTCACAGTCAATGATCAAGCCATATTTCTCACCGAGGATGAAGAATATGTGGAAAAAACAAGTCTACCTAATGATAAAGACTTTATATTGGCAAATGATCATGAGTTAGAAGTATAATCTGATGACTATCAGAGAGGATACCTGAATGCATTGAGTTCCCAGCAAAGGCAGTACTCCTTGAGGACTCATGATGTTCCAATCAATTCACCTCCAAAGAAGATAGTTCAGCAGAAAGAAGCACCACAAAAGTAAGTTTCTCAAGTAAATAAAAATAAGGGTAAAGAGATTCCAGCTCCAAATCAGAACAAAAGAAATCAGCCTTCTACAAGTGCACCTGTTAAAGAAAGATATATTCAAAGAAAATAAGTTGCACCGAGAGATCATGTTGAGAAAAGGGATATTATCATAAAAGAGGTAGACAGAAATATACCTTTTAATTTAGAGTCAGAAATTTCTAAGTTAAAGGTGCCTATTCCACTTACTGAATTGGTCAAAGTTGATAAATGCAAATCCCATGTAGTCAAAACCTTGAAAGTTAACCCTTTATCCAACATGGTTAATATAGAGGATGATCAGCCTGAATTTTAGGTCCCTATATTACTAGTATAGTCCCTTATTATTGTTATTGTAACCACCTTATTGTTATTATTGTACTTCTGTAACCCCCATATTGTTATTATTGTGCCCTTAAATTATTATTGTCAGGTCGGCTAGGATTACATTGTGGCCCCATGGACTCCTATATATAGAAAGGAGGTTTTTTAATTTGTATCATCCAAGAATTGTTCATTCATGTAATTTATTGGAGGTTGCCCCCTCAAAGTGGCTTATTTCTAAGGCATTGATATCTCTTTTCTTCTATTTTTTGGAGTTGGTTTCACAACATTTGGTATCGAACTGGATTCTAGGGTTTTATTTGCTCCAAATAGGTCATCTTGGGAATTTTCGGTATAACTTATTTTTTAACTTATTTTTCTACGAAGGTTCAAAAGCTGAAATTTTTAGAGTGCGAAGCTGAAATCTCGAGGAACATTTTTGCAAAATTTTAGAGCTTGGTTCACAATATTTTCAGATATATGATCTGTGGAAGTTAGGACTTTTTGCAAGCTCCTGAATTTCAATTAAAAATGTCATCGCGACATTTGTGCTATAACGTTTTTTCTACGAAGGTTCAAAAGCTGAAATTTTTAGAGCATGAATCTGAAAGCCAGAGGAACATCGTCGCAAACTCTCAGATCTTGGTTCACAACATTTTTGGAGATATGATCTGTGGAAGTTAGGTCTTTTTCAGGCTCCCGAATTTCATCTCAAAGAGGTGATTGTGGGAAAAGCTTCATAACTCTCTCTTTGAGCATTGGATTAGAATTTTGTAAAAAGTGACTAGAAGTACACAGACTATAGTTTCCTATCTATAAATTTTAGAGCCAAAGGAGAAAACAGTGACATGTGGCAAGTCGTGCAAGTTCGCTCTACTGAACTAGTCTATAATTAGGTCATTGTGGGAGATTGGACATAACTTTGTCTTGAAGAATCCAAATCAAGTCAGACCTATGGCATTTGAAAGAAGCTTCAGAGGACTACTATAGGGCCAAATTTTAGATATTTAGGATCTGCAATTATATAGATAAGTCAATTTCAATATTGAGCTCCTCAAAAGTAAGTAAAAGGTGTGTATTTTTTTTTCTGAATTGCATAAGTCTTGTTTGAAGAATCAAGTTGAATTGATTCCAAGGGCATATTATAGAATAGATATCAGTATTGGATTCTAAAATGGCCCCTAAAAATAATTCAACACCCAGTAAGCCTTTAGAAAGCTCTACTATGACTCATAAAGACGAAGAATGGAAACATGACATATCAAAATTACAAGAGCAAGTGCAACAAATTTCGCTCTCACAAAGAGCAACAAAAAATGACATGTAAGTTTTGAAGAAAGGCATGGAAACTGAGATGGATGGTTTGAATAAAGGCATGGATGGTTTGAAGAATGGCATGGAATCTAAGATGGATGGCATGGAAGTTGGCATGGAATCTAAGATGGATGACATGGAAGCTAAGATGGAAAACATGAAGAATGATCTAAAAATAGACATGGAAGGTTTGACAAAGTTGATACAAGAAATTTTTCCTAATGGTGAAAAGATAGTAGAAGAAACTCATGATGAGAACAAAATAAATGTTAATCGTGATTTCATAAACTCTAATGTTGGAGGGAAGAACCACCATGTTCCAAAAATGGATATGAGGAAGTTTGATGGAAAGGATCCTGTAACATGGATACTATAGATGGAGCAATATTTTGATCTCAATAATGTGAAAAACACACAAAAGGTACGCATTGCAACTTTACATTTAGAACAAAATACATTTGTATCGTATCGATGGCTTTGCTCCCGTAAAAAAATTGTCACTTGGTCAATTTTTACGGAGGAAATGATAGAACATTATGAGGATACAAAGAGAAACACTTTCTTTAGCCAATTGATAAATCTCAAAAAAAAAGTGTTCAGTGGGGGAGCACATTGAGGACTTCCAAAAATTGAATATAAGGGTAACTAAAATTTCATACGAACACATTATTGATCTCTTCATAGGTACATTAAAGGATAACATCCAACATGAAGTTCACGTTTTGGAACCTGATTCATTGGAGAAGGCATTCAGGTTGGCAAGAAAAATTGAATGTAAAATTATGGTGACAAGAAATCCTACCCCTTGCTTCTATAAAGATGGAAGTGTTGCTACTCCTAGATTTCCACAACCCACAAGGTTGACACCACAAAAATTTGAAGATAAAAGAGAAAAAGGGATTTGCTACAGTTTTGATATCAAATACACTAAAGGTCATAAGTGTGCTGAGAAGAAATTATTTTACATAGATTGTGAAGAGGAAGAAGAAAATGAACAAGAATCTTCAAAAGAAGAGGATATACACCAGGAACCAACCCTAGAAGAGGAAGAAATGAGTCAGACCATATCGTGTAATGCATTGGCAGGAATTACCACTCCTCACACTCTCAAGATAGAAGGACATATCAAGAAGAAAAAGGTAATAGTGTTGATTGATTCGGGTAGTACCCATAATTTTATTCATTGTAAGGTAGCCAAGGAATTGAATTGTTTCCTATACCAAGCACCAGAATGTCAAGTGATGGTTGCAAATGGAGGAACTATAAATTGCTCTGGAAAATGCCATAATATCAAGCTAACCATGGGGGAATATGTATTGACTAGTCCAATGCTTGCCATTCCTATGGGAGGTGCTGATGTTGTGCTAGGAGTACAATGGTTACAATCTTTGGGGACGGTAGCTTTTAATTTTCAAGAACTTTTCTTGAAATTTTTTTCAGAAGGAAAGGAAGTAGAATTACGGGGTATTGCGGGGAAGCCAGGAAGGATAATAAGCTCTAATGTCATGACAAAGCTTCTAAAGAAAGAACAGCGAGGCGTAATTGCACAATTATGCTCACTAGAAGTTCCAACATCAAAATCATCTGTTTCTGCAGATCTCCAACAAGTCTTGGACAATCATTCCAAGGTGTTTGAAACTCCCAAAGGACTCCCACCTATTCGTGATCATGATCACGCTATTCATTTGATTCCAGGAAGTGTTCCTCCAAACATCAGGCCTTATAGATATCCTTACTTCCAAAAGAGCGAAATTGAACGTATGATTGCAGAAATGTTAGAGGCGGTATAATTCAACCTAGTCAAAGTTCTTTCTCTGCTCCTGTAGTATTGGTACACAAGAAGGATGGATCATGGCGAATGTGTCCGGATTATAGGGAGCTCAATAAGCTCACCATTAAAGATAAATTTCCCATTCCTGTGATTGATGAATTATTGGATGAATTACATGGAGCAATTTCTTTTACCAAGTTGGATCTTCGTTCAGGATATCATCAAATTAGAATGAAGACTGAAGATATTCCAAAAACAGCATTTCGAACTCATGAGGGCCATTATGAATTTTTGGTCATGCCTTTTGGCCTTACCAATGCACCTTCTACATTTCAAGGGTTGATGAATTCCATTTTCATACCCTTCCTTAGAAAATTTGTGCTAGTATTTTTTGATGATATACTAATATACAGCAGGTCTTGGAGGGATCATGTTCAACACGTTGACAAGGTGCTCAAACTATTGCAGGAGAAAAAATTATATGCAAAAACATCCAAATGTTTCTTTGGAGTACAAGAGATGGAATATCTGGGTCATAATGTATCTCATGAGGGTGTTAAGGTAGACCCTAAAAAAATTAAAGCCATTAAGGAATGGAAAGTCCCCACAACCATAAAGCAATTGCAAGGATTTCTCAAGTTAATATGGTATTATCGCAAGTTTGTTAATAATTATGGGAGAATAGCAGCACCTCTAACAACATTATTGAAGAAAGATGCATTTTCATAGACTCTTGAAGCAACTAAGGCCTTTGAACATCTTAAAGAGGAAATGTTCCTAGCACCGGTCTTAGCTACGCCAGACTTCACAAAAATCTTTACTGTGGAATGTGATGCCTCAGGAAATGGAATTGGTGTTGTTTTAATGCAAGAAGGAAGACCCATTGCTTTTGAAAGTCATCCAATTAAAGGAAAGTATTTATAGAAACCTATTTATGAGAAGGAAATGTTAGCAATATTGCATGCACTAAATAAATGAATAACTTACCTAATGGGAAGACACTTCAAGGTAAAAACTGAACATGATATCTTAAACACTTTTTGGAACAAAGACTATCTTTAGAAGAGCAGCAAAAATGGGTCACAAAGATGTTGGGTTATGACTTTGAAATAATCTACAAAAAAGGGAAGCTAAATGTTGTTGCAGATGCACTCTCAAGAAAGAATGAAGAGGTGGAAGCATTGCTTTGTGCCATTTCTATTATCCAGCCAGATTGGATAACCGAAGCAAGAGATGAATGGAAGAAGGACAAAGATGTATGGACACTCATTCAAAAGTTGCAGCAAGATCCTAGTACATCTGATACATTTAGTTGGAAAAATGATTCCTTATGGTACAAAGATCGCTTATATCTTTGTAATAATTCCCAACTAAAACAAAAGATTCTTTTGGAATTGCATACTTCTCCTTTAGGAGGACACTCAGGATTTTTAAAAACTTACCACAGGGTGAAGAAAGAATTTTTTTGGGATGGCCTTAAATCTGATATTCAAAAGTTTGTGGCAGAATGTTTGGTTTGCCAACAGAATAAAGTTGAGACAATTAAAACCCCGGGACTTCTACAACCTTTATCCATTCCAAGTCAACGTTGGGAGGAGATTTCAATGGATTTTATCACAGGTTTACCTAAGTCCGAAGGAAAGAGTGTCATCATGGTGGTAGTTGATAGACTTGCCAAGTATGCACACTTTTGTGCATTATCTCATCCATTTAAAGCAAGTACAGTTGCTACTACATTTATGGACACAATTCAAAAGCTACATGGAAAACCAAGGGTTATTGTGAGCGACAGAGATCCCATTTTTACTGGAAATTTTTGGACGGAGTTATTTTCTTGTTTGGGTACTCAATTAGCTCATAGCTCATCTTATCATCCTCAATATAATGGTCAAACTGAGATAGTAAATAAATGTTTGGAAGAATATCTTCGTTTTTTTTTATCTGATAAACAAACACAATGGGTCAAGTGGTTACCTCTCACTAAATGGTGGTATAAAAATTCCTTCCATACTGCAGAAAAAATGACCCCATTTATGGCACTTTATGGATATCATCCACCATCCATCACATCATCTTTAAGATAAAATTCAAAGGTTCAAGCAGTGGAAGATCACATTGAGCATCAACAAGAAGTTATCCAACTATTAAAGGATAACCTGAATTTGGCACAAAATCGAATGAAACAATAGGAAGATCAACATCGCAGTGAGAGAAGTTTTGATGTTGGAGACCAGGTATTTTTACGACTACAACCATACAAACAAATGTCCCTCAAGCAAGCTAAGAAGGATAATAAATTATCGCCAAAGTAATATGGTACTTACAAGGTGTTGCCAAAGATTAGTACTATGGCATACAAATTGGAGCTTCCTTCTTCTTCACGAGTGCATCCAGTTTTCCATGTTTCATGCTTAAAGAAGGTTATAGGTGAAAATCTTCCAGTTCAAACAATATTGCTATAACTTGATGAGGAAGGAAAAATCATATTGGAACCTGAAGCGGTCACAGAAACAAGAACTCAACAGCTACTAAATCGATCAATTTCAGAGTATCTCATCAAGTGGAAGAACTTACCCACTGAAGATTCTACATGGGAGTATGAGAATTTTATACAGAAGCACCCAGAGCTACTCAAGCGTTGAGGACAACACTTTTTTGAAGGAGAGGGGCATGTTAGGTCCTATATTACTATTATAGTCCTTCTTGTTGTTATTGTAACCCCCTTATTGTTATTATTGTACTTCTGTAACCCCCATATTGTTATTATTATGCCCTTAAATTATTATTGTTAGGTCAGCTAGGATTACATTATGGCCCCACTAGGATTACATTGTGGCCCCATGGAATCCTATATATATAAAGGAGGTTTTGTAATTTGTATCATCCAAGAATTTTTCATTCATGTAATGTATTGGAGGTTTCCCCCCTTGAAGTGGCTTATTTCTAAGGTGTTGATATCTCTTTTCTTCTATTTTTGGAGCTGGTTTCACAACACTGAATTAATATTTGGTCCCGTAATTGATGGTCATTCTGAAGATAGTGAGGTCCCACCATTTTACTTGAGTCTCAAATTTCACCAATTCATCCTTCATAACACTATGTTAGACTCCAGGGCCTCCCATAACCTCATGCCTAAAGCCATCATGGAGAAGCTTGGCCTTGACATAACCCACCCATATCATGATTTATATTCTTTCGATTATGGTTGTGTCCATTGTTTGGGTCTAATCAAAGATCTAGTTGTCTCCCTAGAGCAGATCCCAGCCAAAAATTTCCTTATGGACATGGTAGTTGTTGGTATTCCACCATGTTTTGGTATGTTGTTATCAAGATCCTGGGGGATAAATTGAATGGTACACTACAGTTAGACTTTTCCTACGCAACAATTCATGTCTTTGGCAAATGAAAAAACTATACTGTGAGACTAAAATGAAATACATGATCACAAACAAGGAAAGGCCTAATAATCATCCTATAAACGTTGTACATACAGACTTAGAGTCCTTCATTTTGTACAATGATTCTATATTAAATGATGTATATTTTCAATTAGTAGAAATAGAGGATGTTCCCAAAGTTTCAGATTTCATTAGAACAGTGTTATAAAAAGAGAAATAAAATATGTCTGCTATATCCGAGCAGTCATCAGAGAAGGCAGATGAAAGTTCAGAACAACATAACGAATCAGATCAGAAAATTGTGTCAAATCAGAGTCAAGAGTTTCAGCACCTTGAGGAAGAAGATGGTCTTTGGAGCATAGACTTTGATGGTTCTGTTGGAAAAGACGGGGTTGGCATTGGTTTATGGATCTGCAGCCCATTTCAACATAAAAATAAAGTCCCAAATAATGCTAGGTTTTGTTCCTACAAACTAGCATTCGATTGTACGAACAATGAGGCTGAATATGAAGCGCTCATTACCGGTCTAAAAATTTTGAAAAAATTGGGTGCTAGAATAATTGCAGTCTATGGTGATTCAGAGCTGGTAATTAAACAAATCAAAGGTGAGTATCAAGCTAATCACCCAAGGATGAGTAAATATAGGAATGCAACACTTGAAATTTTGAGAATTTTTTCAGAATATACACTTAAAGTAGTGCCAAGGTTGCAAAACTTCATGGTTGATTTATTAGCCACTGTTACAAGTAATTTTAGATCTACAATGTTTTCAAATAAAATGTTTGAGATTCATATAAAGCACAGGCCCTCCATTTTGGATAACTTGAAATTTTGGCAAGTATTCTGGGACAAGAAACAAGTGAACAATTTCCTTCAAAGTGAAGGTAAGTTTGAGAATTGTTCTATGGACGAAGTGTACGACAAGCATGACCAATTCATTGAGGTAGATCAGATTGAAATACTTCATCTCAAGGAAAATAACATTCCAAAAGGTCTCATACATTTGGAAGGTTTATTTGATCAAGATGACATAGCAAGAAAACCTAGTTTGGTTCCCACAGAAAAATGCGTAGAAGATGTTAATATTAGAACATCGGAGCAGGAAAAGTTCATCAAGATTTCAAAGTATTTGCCTCCAGAGGTAAAGCCTAAATATGTTTATTTTTTTACTGATTTTTCTGACGTGTTTTCTTGGGATTACTTAGATCTAAATGTGTACAATAAAGATATCATTCAACACACTATCCCGATAAAGCCAGACCAAAAACATTTTAGGAAAAATCTCAGGAGAATAAACCCAAAGTTGTTTTTGTCCATTGAGAAGGAGGTAAACAAGCTCTATAAGGTAGGTATTATTTTTCTAGTTAGATTATATGATTGTATCTCCAATTTGGTTCCAGTGCAAAAGAAGACCGGCGAAATCTGACTATGTATAGATTTCAGAAATCTAAACAAAGTGTCGCTGAAAGAAAATTACCTGCTGCCCAAAATGGACCACATACTTCAGGAAATTGTAGGATCCAGTAGGATGTCATTTTTGGATGGTTACTCAAGGTACAATTAGATCCTTGTGCATGAATATGATCAAGATAAGACAACATTCACTACACCATGGGGTACCTTTAAATATGCCAAGATGTCATTCGGTTTGAAGAATGTCAGGGCCACTTTCCAGTGTGCCGTGGACATATATTTTGGTAACGAGAAAGATGTCTTCCTTATTTTTTATTTCGATGATCTTACTGTTTATTCAAATTAAGATAATGAGCATTTACACCATTTGAGAGTTGTGTTCCAGCAATGTAGAAATTTGGGATTTCCCTAAATCCTAAAAAATGCCTATTTGCTATGGAAGAAGGAAAGTTGTTGGGTCACATCATCTCAAAATATGGGATCTGGATAGATCCTTCTAGAGTTGAAGCAATACAGCAAATTGATTTCCCTCATAACAAGAAGGAAGTCCAAGCATTTAACGGTAGGATGAATTTCCTACATAGGTTCATTCCCAACTTAGCAGAACATCTTAGAGAGTTAACTAACATGATAAAGAAGGATAATGATGTAAAATGGTCTAAAAATGCTTGTAAGACATTAAGCTCGGTGAAATTTTCTTTGACCACTGCTCTAGTTTTGACAAGTCTTGATTATTCATTGGATTTCATTATATTTTCTTTTGCTTCTGAGCATATTTTGGCAGTAGTGCTTATGCAGAAAAAATATGGGATAGAGTTGCCAATAGCATTCTTCAGTCACACAATAAGGGATGCATCCCTTTGATACAACACAATCGATAAACAGGCCTTGAATTTGGTTAAAGCACTCAAGGACTTCTGTGTTTATATTCTACACTCACATATTTTGGCATATGTTCCAAATGCAGTGGTTAAAGAATTACTCATGAAAACAGATCCAGAAGGAAGAAGAGGTAGATGGATAGCAACGCTCTTAGAGTATGACCTTGAGATCAAGCTGACCAAGCTAATCAAAGGGCAAGGCTTAGCCAACCTCATGGATGAGTCTAATCTACATGCACTTGAGATCAATCTCATATCAGCATTGTCCGATGACGAAGAAGGTGTAAGTCTTATTCAGGTATCAGATCTCTTTTCATCATATCCACGGTATGCTAATATCATTTATGTTTTGAAACACTTGAACCCTCCTTTGGGAATGTAAAAGATTAAGAGCAGGTCTTTGAATCTTAAGGCTTCAAAATATTGCATACTAGATAGTGCACTCTACCGGAAGGATCCTCGAGGAGTGTTACTCAATTTATTGGTTGAAGATGAGTCCAAAGAATTGATGAAGGATTCCCACAAGGGAGATTGGGGAGGTCATTTGTACTGGAAGACCATGACCAACAAAGTATTGAGAGCGGGTTACTATCGGTCGACATTGTTTGAATATTTGTACAAGATATTCATGAGCTGCCATGAATGCCAAATTTTCCAAGGTAAATGTAAGCTTCTTCCTTTATCATTACAACCCATTTTAGTTGAAGCTCCTTTCCAGCAATGGGGCTTAGATTTTATTGGTGAAATATATCCACCTTCATCTACTCAACACAGATGGATGCTTACCGCCATAGACTATTTCACAAAGTGGATCGAAGCAATTCCAACCAGGTAAGCTACAGACTCAGTTATAATTTAGTTTCTAGAAATTAACATCTTGTCTTGGTTTGATTGTCCTAGAAAGATCATCATGGATAACGTCTCAGCTTTCAAATTAAAGAATACTACAGAATTCTATGATACGTATAACATTAATTTGGGTCATTCTACAACATATTATCCACAGGGAAACGGATTGGCGGAATCCTCCAATAAGTCTTTGATCAGCATAATCAAAAATATGTTGGAGGAGAACAAGAAGAATTGGCACAAGAAAATAAATAATGCACTATGGGAAGATCAGGTAAGCAGCAAGAAATCCATTGGCATGTCTCCATTTCAAGTAGGTTATGGTGTGGATACAATTTTCCCTTCTTCATTGGCTATCCCAGTCATGAAACTTTTACAAGAAGCGGGAAGTGAAGAAAATGACATACAGCGTAGAATAAACCAAATGATTCACTTGCAGTAGACTAGAGAAGAAGTGTTTTAAAACACTTCTAAGCTCCATGATAAGATCAATCAAATCTATGACATAAAAACCTAGAAAGATGATTTCAAGATCGGAGATGTAGTACTCCGTTGGGATGCTAGGAATGAAGACAAGGGTAAGCATAGGAATTTCGATAATTTATGGAAAGGTCCTTTTAAGATTGCATCTTCTCGTGGAAAAAATGCATATCTATTGGAAGAAATGAATGGGAAAAGTTGCTTAGGAGGGCTAGTTAATGGTAGGCTCCTGAAGCACTGTCTTTTTTAATTTGAAATTGTGAAAAAAATTTCATCCTCATTGTATATATCAGTTTGATATTCCTGCAAGTGTGAAGTGGAAAAGCATTGGAGTTCGGAGTCAGAAGTTAAGGCCATGGAGCTTCATTGAGTTTCTACCATTTCAAGTTAAGTTTTGAGAAAAATTAAGTTAAGTTTTGAGTCATTATTTGAAGTCAATTTCAGTCAGTTTCAAAGTCAGTTTGTGTCATTGAGTTGTCAGTATTTAGTCATGCATTTCAGTTTGAAGATATTTTTACCATATTGGCCCAATGGTTAGGCACTTGGTCTACGGTGTTCTTAACACCTCCAAGGAGCTGACGTCCCCAATAAGTTCAATATTAGTGTTAGAATATGCATTTTTCCACCAGTGATCAAAATTACTCTTTTTTATACTCATTTTAGGGGTCCCACTCTGAAATTTTTATCATTCAATTAGGTCATGCAAAAAATTGATTCACTAATGGTAGTCCAAGTCATAACACCTCACTCTCCCTCAAAATTTCACACTTTTTGGCCCACATTCATGTCTTTCTCAGCATTAGAACACTTTTCAAAATCTCATTTCACTATGTATTATGTCAACCATGGAGTCAACCCATTCAAGGTCCAAAAATGCACCATTTCTTCTTAATAAGGTCAGAAAAATGTGTGAGAGTGATCCAATAAAAATTTCATTATCATTTGTGGAAGATTATCAACATGTAAATATGATATTTTTAAAGTTGTAATTTTGATTTTAAAGTTTGATTTTCATATCAAAATTGTAATTTTTACATGAAAATGGAGATGTAATTTATTTTTAATTTTTTCTGTAATTTTATGCTTACAATATGTAATAAGCTTTATCCCTAGCTGCCAACTCAAATCATATATGCCAAACTGAATATCACCAACTAAAGGTGAAAAATGCCAAACTCCACCAACTTCATCCTGCAAAGAAGAAAAGTCAAAAGAAAAGGGTGATTAGCAAATGTGCCAAAAAATTGAAAGGAAACAATGGAAAAGTGAGTTTTTTTTTAAATATAAATTCACTCAATCATTAAAGACTCCTAGATATCAATTTCAAATTCATTTTCCTCTTATTCCATCGAGAAAACACTTGAAAAGGGGGATTTTTAGATTTTCTGGGCAAAATTGGAGAAAATTTGAGCAGAGGGCGCATATCCTTAAGGCATTGCGCACAGTCTGAAGAGAGGGTGCACAGTCTAAATATAGGACGCACAAACTTAAGTCAATGTGCATGTGTCTAGAAAGCTAGCAAATCATCCAAACTTTGCCAAATCACCTCCAGAACTTCTGAAAAATCTATTTGAGCCTCCAGCAAGCAAGTAAAGGTGTCTTCCATCATCAGTTACCTCCTTCAAGTTTATTTTTTTGGTATTGTGTAATTTGCTTGATAATTTGGTGTTTTAACCACTCAAAACCCTAGTTTTCCTCCCTAATACACTCAACTCCCAAAATTCACTCCCTTACCCTTTTGCATCCTTCCCATATTGCAAAAACTCATTCCCAAATCTCTGTTAGTATAATCCCTGTCCCTAAGATTTTAAAACCTAAAACCCTAAGCCCAATTCCCTATCCCAATTCCCCATCCAAATTTCCCTATCCCCATTTCCTATCCCTAAAAAATTCTCCTTACACACATTATCATTCCTATCCATAGGGTTTTGACAAAAAAAACCATGGCAAAAGAGGAAGCAAACATAATATTCAGTGAAGGAGAGGAAACAGAGGAGAGGAGGCCACATAGAGGTGGAAGAGTGCTCAGAATTGAACCTGTTAATACTAGGGAACTTTTAGCCTCTCCAATGATAGTAACATGTTTCAAATATGTTGGTTTTTATGATTTTTTTGAACAAGTTCAAAGGGTTCAACACCATGCTAGGTTTACCAGGCTCTTCATATCCAACATCCACAAAAACCAAGTCACTTTAGCTGGAGTCACCTTTATTATCTCAACTACCACCATTTCAGCTGCCAACGGGATCCCAAATGTTGGGGAGAAGTGGTTCAAAAAGAGTGATTTGGAGGAAAATTACTTTAAGCCTTTCCTAAAACCAAGGTATAAGAATGAGATAAAGAGGTTCTTTCCTTTCTCCCAGCTCCAGGACAGATATGCACCGATGATGAAGATAATCATGAAACACTTTTCATGTGAGGGTAGATTTTCAAGACTCTATACTTATCACATCCGCCTCTTGATGCATTTCACTAGGGTAAAGATGTTGAACATACCCTACTACCTTTTCCGAAGCATAGATAAGATGGCATTCATTGTCCAAAAAAGGAAATATGAACATCAAATGAAAATTCTATTCCATCATTCCCTCATTAATATCATAGTACTCCACCATATTAATCAATTAAAAATTTCATGGTACACCTTCATAGCCCATGATATATTTATATATCCTCCTACTCATCATGCACAAAATGTGCCTTCATCATCCCAGCCATCCACTTCCATTCCTCCATATAAGCCCATAGCTCATTCATCATCATCTGATCAGTCCACTTCACCTCCTTCATCTCCATCTCATCATGACATTGGATCACCCAGAAGGATGGAGGATATTGACTCTAAGTGGGCTAGTATGGTTGAGGTTGAGCCATTGCCAAAAACCTACCAGAGAGGCTACAACCATGTGTTTTCTCCACATGGAGTGGAAGGGGCCATGCCTTCTACAACAACATAAAAGGTGGACAAAGGCAAAGAGAAGGTCATTGAGCCAGTCGTTCATGATGAGGAGGACACCCATGAAACAGAGAATGAATTCCAGCTTGTTGACTTAGATGAGGATGAAAATGACAAAATCACTAATGTTTTCATCAAAGGTAAGGATGTCAAGATTAAGGAGCTCCAGACTAATATTGATAGGGAAAGATATGTCATACACTTCCTCGAGCAAAAAAATGACCAATTGAAAACCAAACAAGTCATTGATGAGGTTAAGTATTTCACTTCTGAAAGGGAAGCTCAAAATACCAAATTCATGCTAGATGAAACACTTGAAAGGTATGTCTTACTTTATGATGAAGAAGAACACGTACCAAGACAGATACCTATAACTAGAGGGCTGAAAAGAGCTCTAGCTCTAGAGAGGCAAAGGGAAGTTGAGCTTGTTGATCAACTAAGCCTAAATGAGCATCTTGCCATAGTGATCAGTGAGAACAGGGAGCCATGGCTTGATAGAGCCAATCAACACTTGGAGAAGCTGTTAGCCAAGGAAAATAAGGATAATGACATATTGAGGAGAGAGGTCAAACACTATGCCCTGAAAGAGAAAATTACATTGGCCAAGCTCAAAAGTGCCAATGCAAAAATTGAAAAGTTGACCATGGAGGAAAATAAAAAGTTGGACATTCTTGTTGAGGCTTCCCTTCAAGCCTAGACACATCATCATCAACTATTTTAAAAATTTTGAGGCATTTACAAACTTTTTTCAAATTATGAGTTTGACTGTGTTTTATTCAAAAAATATTTAGTAGAAAATTTGTCATATAGGGGCATATATTGAGAAAAAGGTCACCACCATTGGGTTCAGAATGATGAAGAAATGCACTCTGTACATTTTCTAAGCTTTTTGAGTCAAACTAGTCAGTGAAAAGGGAAAAAAACACCCTAAAAATCATGTTTTTGCCCATATTTTTGCCTAGGCGTTGCGCACAGAGTAGTATTGGGAGATTGAAATTTTGAGGGGTAAAATCAGCATCATTTTCAAAACTTGAGGAATATTTAGAAAGAGGACAGGTAGAGCTTTCTATCAAGACATCTTGGGATAGATTTTGACACATGTAGATCAGTTAAAAGTCACCTTGAACATGGAGGGTTCACAGCCTTAAGTGAGGGTGCATATGACAGTTTGGTGAGTTTTTTGGTTTTTCATTGTAAATGTTGATTTTATCTCAAGAAATGATATTTTTACCTATGTAATTCATCATGGTAAATGTAATTATGTCAAGGAAAATTTACTTAGGGGTAGATTCATTAGGTAAAGTTATCCTTTAGTCAAGATGAATTAGTTTGAGTGTAATGAGGAGTGAGCCACTTGGACCATCCTACACTTCAGTTTTCAGTTCAGAAATTAGTGGATCTCTTCCTCGCCTCATCGATTCAACCCCTGAGGATGAGTGAAGCTTTTTTTGATGTCTATTTAGCACCTTTCTTCACACTAATAAAGGGTTGGAATTAGTTTGTATGTTTTCTTATTGATCAAGGAACTATTGTATTCAGTTTGTCCAGCTAATAAAGAGGAGTTATAGCTATTTTATGGGATACGTGTGGTATTGATGTTTATAATTGTCTTTTCTTCAGTTTCATATGTTATAATGTATTGTATTCATGTTCACTTCATATCTATGGTATGATCTATTTCAAGTTTGATAATCATAACACAAGCTTTTGTTGGGGTCCTGTGATTTCGCAGATTGGCATACCAAGTGACAAGGCAACATCAAAACCAGTCTTTAGAGTTCTAGGACCTAGCCTTCCTAGTCTCAGAGAGGGATCTCTCAATTTTTTTGCAAATATATGACTTGTTTTCTTGTAAAAGGTTGATTTTAGGCTAGTTATTAAGCATGAGTTTGTTTGTTTGGGTTTGGTTGGTTGGACATGAATGATCTAGGAAGCATAGATAGAAAGGGGAAATATCATAGCCATTGGGAAATGGAGTCAAGAAGAATTTATAACAAGCTCAATCAATGGATGTGGGATATCAAAGGGAAAATCTAACTTGGCCAGTGGATCTTGGGTTTGGTGGATGAAATGAAATGGACATTAAGGATTTAGAAGGAGAAGTAGAACTAAGGGAAATTAAGAATATTTAATTATATGTACTCCTCAACAAAGGGACTTAAAACATAATATGAACATGGAGAGGCATTCCATATACATGGCTAACCATAAATTCTAGAAACCACACTTCAGAAAATAACAATCTCAAGACAAACTTTTCAAATGAAATCTAGGAGTCGAGGAACACTCTATTTCATCCAAAGATTTCACCTTCAAGGATAAGAAAAAATTCAAGATTCATAAATAACTGCACTCATAGAAGAGGGAACTCCTAGACATCTAAGACTGCAGTTATAAAGACCTTCAAAATAATTATCTCAGCAAGAATAGACGGTATGATCAAAACAGACCTCTCTGGTAGACTGTAAACAATGGTACTTTAAAGGGAGACTTCAGAAATAGTTTTCAAGTGGCAGCAAGTAAGCAGGGAAAACCATAAATCATTCTTGAGACCAACTGTTTGAACTATTTCTGAAATAAACAAGCTTAAGGGTTGAAAAGCAGTCAAACTACTCAATAAAACCTTCGTCAGATGAAAAAATAAAGACAGTGAAGAGTAAACAGGTCTAAGGTGCTTCTAGGAGGCATTTCTTAGCCTAAATTTTTTACTCTACTGTAAGTATAGAATGATGGAACAAAATGGAAAACAGGAAATAATAGTTAACAGATTAGAATAAATCACCAACAACCATGCTCAGGGATCCAATGATAGAGCCTTCTCATTAACAAAACATGTCAAAACATCAAGAATCTTCCATACTTCAATTTCTTCTTTAATCTTCAGCCATACTATGTACAACTTCAAAGAGTTCGAATGTTAGCAACCAACCCTTACAAATGAGTTCCACAGTAGTATTTATACTATAATTGAGGAGGTGGAACTATCTAGGGTTCCAAATGTTATTAATGACATAGTAAATGCACTCCTAGCCTTAAAAGACCATGCAAGGCATAAGGTAGGAATGTCTCTCAACTACTGCTCTGTGTAATAAATCTGTCTTTACTTCCTGAGGATGAAAATAGGTGAAAAGGTTGAATTTGAGGCATTTTCCTTATCTTTACAATAACTGTCCTGAGAGTTTAAAATCTATTCTTTTGTTTGTAATAACTGTTGATTTGCTTTACAGATAAAGGGCAGGCCAAAGGTGTCAATTTGATTAACTGAGTGAATAACTGCTTCATTTTTGCTGTATTCAAGAATTTGTAGGCCTGATTTTGCTTTTTGGGCCTTTATTTTGCTAATCTGTCTTGTTTAAAAACTTTAGCATTGATTTAGGTTTTAACTGGTGCTTTAAGGTTGATTATGCCTTCTTTAATCAGCTTTGGGCTTCTTTGTCTTGTCTGCTGACTGTGTAAACCTTAATAATTTGTCTTTAAACTATTCTTTAACCTTTAAACCTGTAGATAAAGCCTTTAACCTTCGATTTAATGCTTGACCCATTAGTTTATCTTTGACGTTCTTTACTAAACTATTGTTGTTGTGTGAAGGGGTTTCATTTGTGTGCTGGAGGGTTTGATAAATAGCCAATATTCATGATATATTGATAGAAACCTGGAAATTAACCCATTTTTGTCTGTCCCTATATATAATTTAAGCCCGAAGAACGTCACCTTCAGCTTTGAGCCACTATGATTGGCTGTGGGAGGGCCTCAAAACTTTAAACGCCATTAGAAGTTGCACAGAACACAAAACCTGTTATAAAAACCTGCAAGTGGGGAAAAAATGCTTTATAGAGGGCTCGGGGGTGGCGGAGGAGCATTGCAAAGGAAAATGGATATGTGGGAAGAGATTCCATAGGAAAAGAGGCAAAGAAAAAAGGTTTAAAAGATGGTTTTGGCATGAAAGTGCATTGGTGGTTTTGTGGAAAACCGGAGCGGTTTTCACGCGAGGCAACGGTGGTTTGTGGTTTTGCGGCGGGGGAATGCGATACGCGTCGGAAGCTGACACGTATCCCCTGCAAAACCACCAGTTTTGCATTCAAACTGCACAATCGGGAGAAATGGATGATCAAGCACGAAATGATGCAATGACCATTGGATCTGGGGAAGCCAGATCAACAGCGGAGAGGGCATGCGATGGGGGAAAGGTGCTCGAGCGGGTAAAGAGGTGGAGGACAGGCGGAAAGTGTTGATTGGAGCAGCGGAAGGTTAGTGGATGATGGGCCAATGGATTACACCAGCAAAATCATCCGGTAGCAGATGGGTTTATATGCGGGGTTAAAAGGTTTAAAGAAATGGGGGTCGTTGGATGATGGGAGTCAACGGTCAAGATGCATCGGAAGGGAAAAGGGAAAGGGGATAGATGGGAGATGGATAAAGGAGGGGAGTGCTGACAGTCGTTGATCTTTGTAGATCAACGGTGCAGATCATATCGACGGTTGAATCATCGGCGGAGGAAAGGGAAAGTGGAATGAGGAAAATTGCAATTTGCCGATGTGCCGATGGGGGCTAAGGGTAGGTGCTGTGGCATGGTCCCGTGGAAGAGTAAGGGGACTGGGATCCAGGGAAAAATGTGCTGAAGGCCTGGCGCTTGGTCATAGCACCTGAGTCATATGGTAGATAAGGAGCTAGGGGCTAAGCCAAAGGGGCTTAAAACCTAATGTTTAATATGAGTGGAAAAAGGCCTAAAGAAGGCTTTTTCAAGGGTTTCTTGGTGCTTCGATAAGGTGGAAAAAGCGTTTTAAACCAATATGAAGGGGTTTTAATGGTTTAAAGGGGATCTTTAGGGAGAACGGAGGAATTAATGAAAGGAAATGAGTTTTATGGAGGGAAAATGACTGATAGAAAATAGGGGTAGAAAATATAAAATGGGCGAATGAAATGGAGATGAAATGGTGGAAAAATGGCATAAATAATAATCTTCTTTTTGAATCAGCAGGGTTTCTTTGAAGGATTTCTTATGGAAACAGCAATGAAGATGATTTGTAAGATAAAAGACACCAAGAAGGCTTCAAGAACTAGCAGTTTTCCATTAAGATTGCTTCTTGAAGGCTTAAGAACATATTTAGCCATCATTTGGTATAACATAAATTATAGATGGCTAACAGTGGCTCCACTTGGGGAGGACAACTTTTTTTCCAAGTGTCCAGAACCTCAGTTTATCAATCTCTGGCTTTCAGAAGACCAGTGCCTTATCCATTGGGCAAAATCTCTTTGTTTTCTTACTGAAGTTCTGTGGATTTTGATAATTCTTCCAATGACCTGCAACATGAAATTTATTTAAACCACATCTCTACCTACCCAAAACTACTTGTCCTAGCAATTTTTCTTCTCTTGAGTGCACTTGGATTGGAAAACTCTATGACATTTTTATTTTTGAAAATAGAAAGATAAAAATATCTAATGCTACCCTTATTTCTTCCAAGAGTCCAGAGTAAACAGTTGGACTCTAAAGCTTCTCTACCTAATCTACTATATGTCAAGATTAAATTGTTTGACAGATCTACATTCTCTATATTCTAAAACAGAAATTTAAACACAGACAAACCAGGATTAAACAGTCTGATTTGTTTTAGTGTCTATGGCATAAGAAACCAGCTGCACATAGACTTTTATTTGCAAAAAATTAAAACAAAAATGTGAAGGCTTAAGATCTGAGAATAGTAAGCCTCCTTCCCTTCCTTTTCAGCTCTGATTTTGATCTTTTTGAGTTGTCCTCTTCTTCTTTTCCTGGCTCAATATTTTAGCATATTAGAACCAGCCTTTCTTTCTTTCTTTGGCTCAAGTTTTTATCATGTTAGAGCCATATTTTCTTTTGATTCTCTGTTCAGATTTTGAGCATGTTTGAACCATTTTTCTTCTATCCTAATCTATTCTACTGATAAGCCAAGATTAAATAGTTTGGAAAATCTTCTTCACTAACCTATCAACAGTAAATTGAAATCTATCTAGTCATGATTAGGCTGTATGACTAAATAGCAGTGTTTTTAGTAGTGGCATTTAAGCTTGCACACTTTCAGATTCTTCTTTTCTTTTTTGGTACGGGGCTGTACCTTTCTTCTTTTATATCTGGCCTCTTTTTCTTTTCTATTGTTTTTGTATTTTTTCAATTTATTTCTTTCTTTCAAAACAACTTAAAACCAACAAGATGCTCAAAGGCTGAGCTTATTAACATTCCTATCTAACCTAATCTAACTTGGAAAATTTATATATTTAGAAAATGAACTCTCTTTTCCAATATAGCCAATCAAGTAAATGGTTCCATGATTGATCCTTGCCCATCCTCTTGAGCATGATGGACAAACAGGGCCACTCCCATTTCACTTGTTTCTTAGCAGCAGTTCTAAAAAATTTCCTAGCACTTGGAAATACACTGCTCCTAACAACCTTTATCCCTTCTTCAAATATTTTCAAGAAATGAGCATAGGGATCTTGAAATAATTCTTGGTTATGAATATTTGGAAGATAGGTTTCAACCAAGCTTACTTTTTCCTCTACTGGATCAAGCTTAAGATTCTTTTGAGAAAGAACTTCTTCCTCATCTTCATTATCATCTGAACTAGAGGACTCATCATATATTGCAGTGTTGTTCTCTTGCAGTCCTGGTATGTCCTGACTTAGTGGACTGAATTGTGTGAAAAGGTCACCATGTTCTTGAGCAAGGGTATTTTTAATTACCTCCACATTTTTAGGGGAAGGCTCCTTATCTTCAACTTTCTCAAGAAGTTCCTCATTCTTTTCAATCTCAACATTACAATTGATAGATTGTTGATTCCAAATTATGTGAAAGCTATTTTTGATGGGCTACATTGTTAGATTACTACTTTCAAGTTGATGATAATGAAATTCATGACACTAATCCATTGTTGGTTGCCTTGCATGATTAGTTTCTATTTGGAGCTCATCATCATCATCAAATTTATCAGTATTTAGAGAATCATTAGTATAAACAATCTCACCAATTAAACATATTGGATTATCATTTTGTATTTCTTTAAATTGATCTACAAGTTTATTTTTTGGTTCAAGACAACAAGGTTCAGTAGGTAGATGAGTAGAAGTCTTTTCAAAAGAAGTTTTGACGGCTGGCTGTTTATTTAATATTTGATAAATTTCTTCTTCTGTCAAAAGAGAAGGAATTTTTATTTGGCTTTGGGAAGAAGTACAACAGTCCTCTTTCTCTTGTGAAGGTTGATTTTGAGGATGGATGTCTTCTTCAGCCTCACCTAGAAGGAATGGTGAATAGATACTTGTGTTTTCAGTTGGATCCTGAAGATTTTCTTCTAGTTCCTAATTTTTTTCATTCTCAAACAACTCCTCTTGATCTTTGTGATAGTTAATTTTAACACAGGATTCATGAGTTGTTTCTAATAGATTGTCAGGATGCCATTTTTATTTAATAATCTGAAATGAGTTATAACATAAAGGCAGAGACTCTAGTTGTGTTATCTCTTCTCCTATTTCAGATTTTGTGAGTTCAAGATAGTTGACTGTTTCCTCAGGGCACTTCTCCTTGTTTATGTTTGCAGCTTGCTCATAAAGTTCTCTTAACAGTAAAATACAAGCTATAGGTAGGCAATCAATACCTTCTTGACAATCTTCCTTATTGTTCTTTTTGTGATCTTGCTCATCGTACTTATTTTGTTTGTTGTTTATGTCTTGTAGTGTTTTGAAACCAGCTCCAAAAAGAGAAGAAAAGAGATATCAATGCCTTAGAAATAAGCCACTTCGAGGGGGCAACCTCCAATACATTACATAAATGAACAATTCTTGGATGATACAATTTACAAAACCTCCTTTCTATATATAGGACTCCATGGGGCCATAATGTAATCCTAGTGGGCCACAATGTAATCCTAGCCGACCTAACAATAATAATTTAAGGGCACAATAATAACAAAATGGGGGTTACAAGGTACAATAATAACAATAAGGGGGTTACACTAACAACAATAAGGGACTATACTAGTAATATAGGGACCTAACATGCCCCTCTCCTTCAAAAAAGTGTCGTCCTCAACGCTTGAGTAGCTCTGGGTGCTTCTGTATAAAATTCTCATCCTCCCATGTAGAATCTTCAGTGGGTAAGTTCTTCCACTTGATGAGATACTCTGAAATTGATCGATTCCGTAGTTGTCGAGTTCTTGTTTCCGTGACTGCTTCAGGTTCCAATATGATTTTTCCTTCCTCATCAAGTTCTGGCAATATTGTTTGAACTGGAAGATTTTCACCTATAACCTTCTTTAAGCATGAAACATGGAAAACTAGATGCACTCGTGAAGAAGCAGGACGCTCCAATTTGTATGCCATAGTACCAATCTTTTGCAACACCTTGTAAGGACCATAGTACTTTGGCGATAATTTATTATCCTTCTTAGCTTGCTTGAGGGACATTTGTTTGTATGGTTGTAGCCGTAAAAATGCCCAATCTCCTACATCAAAACTTCTCTCGCTGTGATGCTGATCTACCTATTGTTTCATTCGATTTTGTGCCGAATTTAGGTTGTCCTTTAAGATTTGGAGAACTTCTTGTTGATGCTCGATGTAACCTTCCACTGCTTGAACCTTCGAATTTTCTCTTAAATATGATGTGATGGATGGTGGATGATATCCATAAAGTTCCATAAATGGGGTCATTTTTGCTGCAGTATGGAAGGAAGTGTTATACCACCATTCAGCTAGAGGTAACCACTTGACCCATTGTGTTTGTTTATCAGATAAAAAACAACGAAGATATTCTTCCAAACATTTATTTACTATCTCAGTTTGACCATTATATTGAGGATGATAAGATGAGCTATGAGCTAATTGAGTACCCAAACAAGAAAATAACTCCGTCCAAAAATTTCCAGTAAAAATGGGATCTCTGTCGCTCACAATAACCCTTGGGTTTCCATGTAGCTTTTGAATTGTGTCCATAAATGTAGTAGCAGTTGTACTTGCTTTAAATGGATGAGATAATGCACAAAAGTGTGCATACTTGGTAAGTCTATCAACTACCACCATGATGACACTCTTACCTTCGGACTTAGGTAAACCAGTGATAAAATCCATTGAAATCTCCTCCCAACGTTGACTTGGAATGGATAAAGGTTGTAGAAGTCCTGGGGTCTTAATTGTTTCCACTTTATTCTGTTGGCAAACCAAACATTCCGCCACAAACTTTTGAATATCGGATTTAAGGCCATCCCAAAAAAATTATTTCTTCACCCTGTGGTAAGTTTTTAAAAATCCTGAGTGTCCTCCTAAAGGAGAAGTGTGCAATTCCAGAAGAATCTTTTATTTAGTTGGGAATTCTTACAAAGATATAAGCGATCTTTGTACCATAAGGAATCATTTTTCCAACTAAATGTATCAGATGTACTAGGATCTTGCTGCAACTTTTGAATGAGTGTCCATACATCTTTTTCCTTCTTCCATTCATCTCTTGCTTCGGTTATCAAATCTGGTTGGATAATAGAAATGGCACAAAGCAATGCTTCCACCTCTTCATTCTTTCTTGAGAGTGCATCTGCAACAACATTAAGCTTTCCTTTTTTGTAGATTATTTCAAAGTCATAACCCAACATCTTTGTGACCCATTTTTGCTGCTCTTCTGAAGATAGTCTTTGTTCCAAAAGGTGTTTAAGACTATCATGATCAGTTTTTACCTTGAAGTGTCTTCCCATTAGGTAAGTTCGCCATTTCTTTAGTGCATGCAGTATTGCTAACATTTCCTTCTCATAAATAGGTTTCTGTAAATATTTTCCTTTGATTGGACGACTTTCAAAAGCAATGGGTCTTCCTTCTTGCATTAAAACAACACCAATTCCATTTCTCGAGGCATCACATTCCACAATAAAGGTTTTTGTGAAGTTTGGTGTAGCTAAGATCGGTGCTAGGCACATTGCCTCTTTAAGATGTTCAAGGGCCTTAGTTGCTTCAGGAGTCCATGAAAATGCATCTTTCTTCAATAATGTTGTTAGAGGTGCTGCTATTCTCCCATAATTCTTAACAAACTTGCGATAATACCCTGTTAACCCGAGAAATCCTCGCAACTGCTTTATGGTTGTGAGGACTTTCCATTCCTTAATGGCTTTAATTTTGTTAGGGTCTACTTTAACACCCTCGTGAGATACAATATGACCCAGATATTCCACCTCTTGTACTCCAAAGAAACATTTGGTTTTTTTTGCATATAATTGTTTCTCCTGCAATAGTTTGAGCACCCTGTCAACATGTTCAACATGATCCTTCCAAGACCTGCTGTAGATTAGTATATCATCAAAAAATACTAGCACAAATTTTCTAAGGAAGGGTTTGAAAATGGAATTCATCAACCCTTGAAATGTAGAAGGTGCATTGGTAAGGCCAAAAGGCATGACCAAAATTCATAATGACCCTCATGAGTTCGAAATGTTGTTTTTGGAATATCTTCAGTCTTCATTCTAATTTGATGATATCCTGAATGAAGATCCAACTTGGTAAAATAAATTGCTCCATGTAATTCATCAATAATTCATCAATCACAGGAATGGGAAATTTGTCTTTAATGGTGAGCTTATTGAGCTCCCTATAATCCGGACACATTCGCCATGATCCATCCTTCTTGTGTACCAATACTACAGGAGCAGAGAAAGAACTTTGACTAGGTTGAATTATGCCCGCCTCTAACATTTCTGCAATCATACGTTCAATTTCGCTCTTTTGGACGTAAGGATATCTATAAGGCCTGATGTTTGGAGGAACACTTCCTGGAATCAAATGAATAGTATGATCATGATCACGAATAGGTGGGAGTCCTTTGGGAGTTTCAAACACCTTGGAATGATTGTCCAAGACTTGTTGGAGATCTGTAGAAATAGATGATTTTGATGTCGGAACTTCTAGTGAGCATAATTGTGCAATTACGCCTCGTTGTTCTTTCTTTAGAAACTTTTTCATGACATTAGAGCTTATTATCCTTCCTGGCTTCCCTTCAATACCCCGTAATTCGACTTCCTTTCCTTCTGAAAAAAATTTCAAGAAAAGTTCTTGAAAATTAAAAGCTATTGTCCCCAAATATTGTAACCATTGTACTCCTAGTACAACATCAGCACCTCCCATAGGAATGGAAACCATTGGAATGTTCAATACATATTCCCCCATGGTTAGCTTGATATTATGACATTTTCCAGAGCAATTTATAGTTCCTCCATTGTTGGGTATAGGAAACAATTCAATTCCTTGGCTACCTTACAATGAATAAAATTATGGGTACTACCTAAATCAATCAACACTATTACCTTTTTATTCTTGATATGTCCTTCTATCTTGAGAGTTTTAGGAGTGGTAATTCCTGCCAATGCATTACACGATATGGTTAGACTCATTTCTTCCTCTTCTTGGGTTGGTTCCTGGTGTATATCATCTTCTTGTTCATTTTCTTCTTCCTCTTCACAACCTATGTAAAATAATTTCTTCTCAGCACACTTATGACCTTTAGTGTATTTTCTATCACAACTGTAGCAAAGCCCTTTTGCACTTTTTTCTTCTAATTGTTGTGGTGTCAACCTTGTAGGTTGTAGAAATCTAGGAGTAGCAACACTTCCCTCTTTATAGAAGTGAGTGGTAGGCTTCCTTGTCACCATAATTTTACATCCAATTTTTCTTGCCAACCTGAATGCCTTCTCCAATGAATCAAGTTCCAAAACGTGAACTTCATGTTGGATGCTATCCTTTAAAGTACCTATGAAGAGATCAATTATTTGTTCCTCTGAAATATCAGTTACCCTTATATTCAATTTTTGGAAGACCTCAATGTGCTCCCCCATGAAACCATGTTTGAGATTTATCAATTGGCTAAAGAAGGTGTTGCTCTTTGTATCCTCATAATGTGCTATCATTTCCTCCATAAAAATTGACCAAGTGACAATTTTTTTACGGGAGAAAAACCATCGATACCATACAAATGTTTTTTTTTCTAAATGTAAAGTTGCAATGCGCACATTTTGTGTGTTTTTCACATTATGGAGATCAAAATATTGCTCCATCTGTAGTATCCATGTTATAGGATCCTTTCCATCAAACTTCCTCATATCCATTTTTGGAATATGGTGGTTGTTCCCACCAACATTAGATTTTATGAAATCATGATTAAAATTTATTTTGTTCTCATCATGAGTTTCCTCTACTATCTTTTCACCATTAGGAAACATTTCGTATATCAACTTTGTCAAACCTTCCATGCCTGCTTTTAGATCATTCTTCATGTTTTCCATTTTAGATTCCATACCAGCTTCCATGCCATCTATCTTAGATTCCATGCCATCTATCTTATATTCCATGACATTCTTCAAACCATCCATCTTAGATTCCATGCCTTCATTCAAACCATCCATCTTAGTTTCCACGCCTTTCTTCAAAACTTCCATGTCATTTTTTGTTGCTCTTTACAAGAGTGAAATTTGTTGCACTTTCTCTTGTAATT
The DNA here is from genome assembly GCA_034641835.2 of Pinus albicaulis. Taxonomy (NCBI): domain Eukaryota; kingdom Viridiplantae; phylum Streptophyta; class Pinopsida; order Pinales; family Pinaceae; genus Pinus; species Pinus albicaulis. The sequence continues at coordinate 797,082,489 of CM076584.1, read as the reverse complement.
TTGATATGTCATGTAGCCATTCTTCGTCTTCATGAGTCATAGTAGAGCTTTCTAAAGGCTTAATGGGTGTTGAATTATTTTTAGGGGCCATTTTAGAATCCAATACTGATATCTATTCTACAATACGCCCTTGGAATCAATTCAACTTGATTCTTCAAACAAGACTTATGAAATTCGGAAAAAAAATACACACCTTTTACTTGCTTTTGAGGAGCTTGATATTTAAATTGAATCATCTCTATAATTTTGGATCCCCAATATCTAAAATTCAGCCCTGTATTAGCCCTCTGAAGCTTCTTTCAAATGCCATAGGTCTGATCTGATTTGGATTCTTCAGGGCAAAGTTATGTCCAATCTCCCACAATGACCCAATTTTGGACTGGTTCAGTAGAGCGAACTTGTACGACTTGCCACGTGTCATTGTTTCCTCCTTTGGCTCTGAAATTGATATATCAAAAACTATAGTCCGTGCACTTGTGTCCACATTTTACAACATTCCAATCTGATGCTCAGAGAGAGAGCTATGAATATTTTCCCACAATCACCTCTTTGAGATGAAATTCAGAAGCCTCAAAAAGCCCTAACTTCCACGGATCATATCTCCGAAAATATTGCGAACCAATATCTGAAATTTTTTGACGATGTTCCTCAGGATTGTGACTTCGTACTCTAACAATTTCAACTTCTAAACCTTCGTAGAAAAAAAAATTATTACTAAAATACCACGATGACCTGTTTAGGTTAAATTCAGGAGCCTGCAAAATGACCTAACTTGCACAGATCATATCTCCGAAAATATTGTGAGAAAAGATTTGAATTTTATTGAAGATTTTCCTCTAGATTTTGGCTTCGCACTCTAAAAATTTTAGATTCTGAACCTTCGTAGAAAAAAATTTATAGCGAAAATTCCACACTGACTTGTTTGGAGCAGCGAAACCCTAGAATCTAAAAGCTCTAATACCAAATGTTGTGAAACCAGCTCCAAAAAGAGAAGAAAAGAGATATCAATGCCTTAGAAATAAGCCACTTCGAGGGGGAAACCTCCAATACATTACATGAATGAACAATTCTTGGATGATTCAAATTACAAAACCTCCTTTCTATATATAGGAGTCCATGGGGCCACAATGTAATCTTAGCCGACCTAACAATAATAATTTAAGGGCACAATAATAGCAATATGGGGGTTACAAGGGTACAATAATAACAATAAGGGGGTTACACTAACAACAATAAGGGACTATACTAGTAATATAGGGACCTAACATGTAGTTGTTGAGTTTGTTTTTTATCAAGAAAAAGCATGGGTTGCTCTGGATAATCAACATCTATATCAGCCTCATGCCTTTCCAGTTTCTTATCAAGTATGTACACTATTTTTTCAATTAGGTCCAATAATGTGTTTAGTTTAGTTTCTCTGTCTATACCTGATTTCATGTTTGTTAATTATAAAGAGGTCACTGCATCTTTTCAACCAGTTCAGAGTCTTCTACCAATGGAGTCATTAGGTCTTTTGGAGGTTGTGGAGTCTCTAGGTGGAAGATTTTGAACTTTTCTGTCCACCAACAGAATGATTGGGTTTTCTTAATGCATTCCCAGGGGATTTTACAAGGACTAGTGAAGTAATAGGCCTACTGGAGGCCAATGGAGTCACCAGGTGGAATTTTTTAGCCTTTTGAGTGTAAAATATGTTATGGTCCACCACCAATGTTTATTATGAAACCAATCTGAATTTTTTTTGGGGTTTTCTGAGTTTCTATGGTTGTTGAAGGACTAATGAGTCTATAAGATCTTGCTGGACTATTATGTACTCAGAAGTCCCACCGTGATCGCCAAAATGTTGGGGCCCTGTGATTTGGAAGATTGGCATACCAAGTGACAAGGCAACATCAAAACCAGTCTTTAGATTTCTAGTACCTAGCCTTCTTAGTCTCAGAGAGGGATCTCTCAATTTGTTTGCAAAGATATGACTTGTTTGCTTGTAAAAGGTTGATTTTAAGCTAGTTATTAAGCATGAGTTTTTTTGTTTGGGTTTGGTTGGTTGGACATGAATGATCTAGGAAGCATAGATAGAAAGGGGAAATATCAGAGCCATTGGGAAATGTAGTCAAGAAGAAGTTATAACAAGCTCAATCAATGGATGTGGGATATCAAAGGGAAAATCTAACTTGGCCAGTGGATCTTGGGTTTGGTGGATGAAATTAAATGGACATTAAGTATTTAGAAGGAGAAGTAGAACTAAGGGCAATTAAGAATCCTTAATTATATGTACTCCTCAACAAAGGGACTTAAAACATAATCTGAACATGAAGAGGCATTCCATAGACAGGACTAACCATAAATTCTAGAAACCACACTTCAGCAAATAACAATCTCAAGACAAACTTTTCAAATGAAATCTATGAGTTGAGGAACGCTCTATTTCATCCAGAGATTTCACCTTCACGAATAAGAAAAAATTCAAGATTCATAAATAACTGCATTCATAGAAGAGGGAACTCCTAGACATCTAAGACTGTAGTTATAAAGACCTTCAAAACAATTATCTCAGAAAGAACAGAGGGTATGATCAAAACAAACCTCTCTGGTAGACTATAAACAATGGTACTTTAAAGGGAGACTTAAAAAACAGTTTTCAAGTGGCAGCAAGTAAGCAGGGAAAACCATAAATCATTCTTGAGACCAACTGTTTGAACTATTTCTGAAATAATCAAGCTTAAGGGTTGAAAAGCAGTCAAACTACTCAATAAAACCTTCAACAGATGAAAACATAAAGACAATGAAGAGTAAACAGGCCTAAGGTGCTTCTAGGAGACATTTCTTAGCCTAAAATTTTTACTCTACTGTAAGTATAGAATGATGGAACAAAATGGAAAACAGGAAATAACAATTAAAAGATTAGAATACATCACCAACAGCCATGCTCAGGGATCCAATGATATAGCCTTCTCATTAATAAAACATGTCAAAACATCATCAATCTTCCAATACTTCAATTCCTTCTTTAATCTTCAGCCAAACTATGTACAACTTCAAAGAGTTCAAATGCCAGCAACCAACCCTTACAAATGAGTTCCACAGCAGTATTTATACTGTGATTGAGGAGGTGGAACTATCTATGGTTCCAAATTTTATTAATGACATAGTAAATGCACTCCTAGCCTTAAAAAAACATGCAAGGCATAAGGTAGGAATGTCTCTCAACTACTTCTCTGTGTAATAAATCTTTCTTTACTTCATGAGGATGAAAATAGGTGAAAAGATTGACTTTGAGGCCTTTTCCTTATCTTTATAATAACTATCCTGACAATTTAAAATCTATTCTTTTTTTTTGTAATAGCTGTTGATTTTCTTTACAGATAAAGGGTAGGCCAAAGGTGTCAGTTTGATTAACTGACTGAATAACTGCTTCCTTCTTGCTGTATTCAAGGATTTGTAGGCCTGATTTTTCTTTTTGGGCCTTTCTTTTGCTAATCTATCTTGTTTAAACACTTTAGCATTGATTTAGGTTTTAATTGGTGCTTTAAGGCTGATTATGCCTTATTTAATCAGCTTTGGGCTTCTTTGTCTTGTCTGATGACTGTGTAAACCTTAATCATTTGTCTTTAAACTCTGCTTTAACCTTTAAACCTGTAGATTAAGCCTTTAACCTTCGATTTAATGCTTGACCCGTTGGCTTTATATTTGACGTTCTTTACTGATCTGTTGTTGCTGTGTGCAGGGGTTTCATTGGTGTGCTGGAGGGTTTGATAAATAGCCAATATTCATGATATATTGACAGAAACCTCGAAATTAACCCGTTTTTTTCCCTCCCTGTATATAATTTAAGCCTGAAGATCGTCACCTTTGACCTTGAGCCACTGTGATTGGCTGTGGGAGGGCCTCAAAACTTTAAATTCCATTAGAACCTGCACATACCACAAAACCTGTTATAAAAACCTGCAAGTGGGGAAAAACTGCTTTATAGAGGGCTCGGGGGTGGTGGAGGATCATTGCAAAGGAAAATGGATATGTGGGAAGAGATTCCATAGGCGAAGAGGCAGAGAAACAAGGTTTAAAAGATGGTTTTGGTGCGAAAGTGCATCAGCGGTTTTTTGGAAAACCGGATTAGTTTTAGTGCGAGGCAACAGTGGTGTTACATAGTAATTTGTCACCGTCCCTGCAATCCCCCGTCCCCCAAATTGGAGGGCCTTTTCCGTGACCTGTGAGTAGAGACATAACCTAAAACCACTTTCATGGCATCTCCCTTTACAAGGACAATCAGTCCTCTGAAGAAAGTTTCCTTGGAAAAACCCTAAAAACTGATCTTTTGGCCTTGGTGCGACTAGCCAGTTCAGCCCTCACGCCAATGGGGAAAATCCACCAAAGAGGGCGCGCCAACTAGCGCTCTGTCCCAGTGTATTGCTCATGCCAAGCTTAATAAGGATTGTTTTTTTTTTTTAAATAAATGGCGGAAGTTTGATTTCAACAAATTCCTGAACGAGTCTCTAAAATGAGTTGGGAGGTTTGGCTCTGGATCTCCATGTATGGGAGGTGCTTTTCCACCTATCATGGGAGCTTCCTTGAGGATAGGGCCAATCCCACAATTGTAGAGATCCCAACTCCCTTCCACCATCTATATAAGCTTGCCATTTTCCCTTAGCAAGCTAGTCTTAGTAGTCCTAATAGCACTAGAGAAGAGCTGAATTTGTAGCAATGAGACTATAGCCAGACAGCCTTTGAGAGCCAAGTTGAAGAGAGAGAGCTTTGTCCCATTCCCGACGAGCTTCATTGAGACGCGCTCCATTGTCGACCCTACCGAAGGAAGATCCAACATCAAAGCTTTGGGTTGTATCTTTATTTTGTTATTATTAATGATAAGCGACTTTGATTATGGTTTCATTCATGTGTCTTTGTCTTTGATGCAATGAATTACATCCTCTATGACTGATGTATGGTTACAAGATTTTGATTCTATACTGTGTATCGGTGTGTTTCTTCGTATGTGTGAAGGTGTCCAGACGTGTTAATCGGAAGGATCGTGATCTGCCAAAGCTGAGGATGGGAAGCGTCATCCTTTCTTCGAAGACCATTGCATAGGACCTGAGGTAGGCAACTCATCATGTTTTGTCGTTTTTGTAACTAGAGACCTGTGTCACTGCATGTTTGATTGTTGCTAGACCCGATATGGGCTAGTAGGAATCGCCTCTGTCCGTAGAGGGGATTTACCTCTCGAACAAACTGGCGACTCCACTGGGGAGTTTTATTTCATTTTTTCTTGTCTCTTTCGATTACGCTTGGCTTCTGTCTGCTTCATTTGCTCTTCTGGTCTGTCTCTTTCTGGTGTAGAATCTCTGTTCAGCTCCCACCATACCTGATCTACTATTTGCTTGCTCTTTTTCATTTTTGTCATTAGTAAACTCGATTGGCGCGCTTTTTAGCCTAACAGTCATGCCAGCTAGCGCTTGCTTCTAGTTAGGCGCCCATGCCAACCCTGTTTTGGCGCCAGATGCAGCCAAAAAATCGCGCCAACCCTGTTTGGTGCTAGGGTTTACTTATTTTTGAGCCCTCTGAGACTGATTTTTGGTTTTGGTGTTTTTTTTCTAACTTGCTGAGTGCCTTGAAGTCCTTGTTGGCTGTGTTTAACCTCCATCCTCCGATTGTTTGCCCTCTACCTTCAGTTTTACATTCTAGCCCTAAGACATTCTGGGTGCTATTGTGTGCTGAGCCTCCCATAGGAGTTTTTGGTTTTTGCTTGTTCAATCAACTTCGTTTTTGCTTCCTTGCATTCGTTTCGTTGGTTTTTATCATATCATTGTGTTATTTGAGTGATTTCTTTCTTTCTCATTCAAGTTTTGCTTTGTCTCATTTCGAGCCTAGATCACACGGTTCATATGAGTTTTGTTGGGATTCCTCTTTGATTTGAAGGATTTATCCATCAATTTGAGGTCTGATTGTGTGTTGAGTGAACTTGCTTGCTTTTAATCTTTCGTTATCATTTCTCAAATTGGTATCTTATTAGTTTTTCATTTCGTTTGGTGCATTTCGCTCTAAAACATTAAAAATACAAAAAAAAAAAAACTTTTTGCTTTTTGATTAGTTAGTGAAAATTGAAAACTTTTTTGCATTATTTAGGAAAAGTTTTTAGTTTCATTAGCGTGCATTCGAGACACGAGTGGTTGTTTTGTGATCTTTTTTTTATTGTTTGAAAAGCTCTCAACCTTACCATAGTTAGCTATTCATCGAACAAAGTGATTTGTAGTGGCATGTAGTGTGCATTTACAGGATTTTTGAGACATAACATTCGATAGGGCCTGAAATTGAAACATAATTGAAGATCAACTCTAAAATTTATTCAATTTACCTTAAGGAGGCATTGAAACATTAACAAAATATCTAGAGTTCTAGGCTAGTGATGTTTCCAGACATCGTTAAACCTAGTAGTTTCCGTTCGCCTTCTGGCTTTAGACAGCCTTAGTACGGACTTGTGCTCCCTGTACCGTCGTGTATATAAAGGGATACCCCACTAGGTTGTTATCCTTTATCCGTAGGAAGCCGAGTCTGCCGCCTTATACCCATGATACACTGGACACAACATTCGGGGAGATTTCCTGCACATAAGTCAAGTCCTTGGTTGATTTCTCTTTCATTTTTTAACCAGGGTGTATATTGTAGTTCACGGATATCTGGTACACCCTTTTGCCTATAGTTCCAGAGTAGTCATTTCAATCTTTTCTGACTCATTAAATTTGAAAGGATCATAAAGCGCTTGTCCTTTCATGCTTGTTTCCAAATTGAAAGATAAAGAGTCACCTTTTACTCGTTTCTCAACTCTTAAAACATGAAACGGTAAAATTTCCAAGTTTCAATGTGGTAAAATTAATCACCTACGATCACATGCCCTTTTAGAGTTTGTTTTTTGGCCGTTTGATTGTTTTCCTTGTTTATTGCCCATGTGCTTTTTTTTTTTAATCTCTTCCTCTTTTCATTACTGTCACAATGGTGGAACCCTCAGTTTCATCTACTGGTAGTCCTTACACAGATGATTCGTCAGAGGTCTCTTAGTCCTCTGTTGAACCTCAGCAGCCTATTGTATCTGAGTTTCCCGATGGGGGATTGGTTCTATCTAAGCTTCCCTTTGGTGGACTAGTTGAGTTCAATTGGCCCTTATCCAATTCTTGGTTTGGATTTGGAGTAGGGGAATATTTCCCTCCTCTTACATCGGGATTGCCTTTCTTAGCTGATGTTATACCTCCTATTCCTCGTTGTATTTTAGAATATCTTGTGGCAGGGTCAGATATGGACTCACCCAGTCCTTCTCCTAGTGAGGAAATTCCTACATCTGGTGAAGATTACCAGCTTTTTCCAGATAAAAACCCCGAGTCTTCTGTCATTTCTTCACCTGGTCCTTCACTTCCAGCGGGATATAGGTCCTTAAGTCAGATCGTGGCCACTGTGGCGTCCATGGGAGTATCGACTCCGTCCACGAGGTCGGTTATACCTTCTTTAGGGATGTCACCATAGACACCTCTCACGTAATCTCCTCAGGTCACATTAGTACCTGTTAGGCCTACCATCTGTGTAGCTGCATCTACACCCACTGTTACTACTCAGTCCATCAGGACCGCATCACTTCCTGAAGACATCTACATAGTGTCTACTATTCTGGAGAATATATCTCCTGATGAGTATCGGTTGTCTCTACAGTCGTCGAACTCCGAGGTTGGTCAGTCCTCCCAAGATCCCAACCATCCTTATTTTTCCCATTATGGACTGGATGGTACCCATATTTATGTTTTTCCGTATCAATACGATGAGCAGGGAAACCCTCTACGTTTTCCTGCTCCAGAGGCTTATCAATATGTCCATGGTTTTCTATCTGCCCAGGTTGGGCAACCTTCTAATCCGCAAGGACAACCCTTCCAGGTCCAACCTTCAGGCCAGCCTAGTTATCTATATGACCCGCAAGGACAACCCTTACAGGGCCAACCTTCAGGCCAGGAGGGTTTGTTGTATGGTCCGCAAGGACAATCCTACAACCCTCAAGGTCAACCTTTACAGCCTCACTCTGTGGTCCAACCAGGGAAACCTCAAGGACCCACAAGCCAACCGGGGTATCAACCTGGGCCGTTGTATGGTCCCGGGGGGAAAATCCACCCTTCCCAACCTATGGTGCAACCTTAGCAACCTCATTTTCCCATCGGTCTGAATGTTGCACAACCAGGGCCATCTTATGGTCCTGCCACAGGTCAACCTGGTTATTAGGCACAACCTAGCCCCATCCCGCCATCAGGCCAACCGGCTCAACTGGGCCAACCTGGTGTCTTTCACCAACCAGGTCAACCTATTCAACCAGGACAACCTGTTCACCCGGGTCAACCTGTTCAACCAGGACATCCCGCTCAACTAGGTCAACCTGTTCAACCAGGCCAACCCGAACATCCATTCAACCCTGCTCAACAGCTGATTTATTCTATGTCGCTGCCGAATCCACCTGTACACCCAAATTATCAGGCTCAGCAGGGTCCCACTTACCAACAGCTCGCTCGACCCCAAGGCGATTATTACCTTCAAGGTCAGTCTCAACCAGTTTACAACTTGCCTCAAGGTTCTTGTTATTACCTTCAACAACCAGGCTATACCTATGCTCAGTATTCAAATCCATACACTGCTCAAATGGGGCCTACATATAATCAGGGTCAGTACCCTGGTTATCAACCCCCTTACACTAGTTATCAGCAACCGTATCAACCCAATTATACGGCTTATACCCCCTATGCTCAGAATCCTCCAGGACAGAACCAATGGGGGAAAATTTATGCTCAAACAGGGTGGAGTACAGGTACAGGTCCTTATCGAGGGCCTGGCATGCCTTTCAATCCTCAGTTACCTTTCCTTGCCACGTTGGAATTGTTGGTTGTAACTAAATTGACCAATGATCAGATTCTTTACAATCCTTATTGGCCACCGGTTCCAACCAAGGTGCCTGGTGACTGTCCTAAATTTGAGGGTAAAGCTAGAGAGGACCCCCAAGCTCATGTCATGACCTACCATCTATGGTGTTCTTCGAACTCTTGGGTGGATGACTCGATTCGTTTGCGTCTTTTCCAGTGCACTCTTACCGGTGTTGCTACTAAGTGGTATATAGAACTACCTTGTGGTATCTTTCAAGATTTTAATACATTAGCTATGGATTTTCTAACACATTTCCAGTTACCGGTTCATTACGAAGCCAGGACGCATCTCTTGACTTCTCTGAAGCAGGATAAAGCCACCCACATATATTATCACATTCATGAGTGGCAACGTCGTCGTCGACTGATCAAGTTTGATATTCCTGATTAGCTTCTAACTCACTAGTTCACTACCTCCTTTGTTAACAATATCGCTCAAGATATTACTATGGGGGCATGTGTGACCAAAGAACAAGCCATCGCTCGTGCCCCGTACCTTGATTTGGTGTACTCTCAGTCTGGCACGCTATATGATATCTTGACTGATGCCCCGCGGCCGGGGACCTCTAAAGCACCAGCTACCCCATCGGTGGATGGTGTTATTGGTTCCATTTCTCAGACTTCTCAAGATTCATCTAATGGGAAACAGAAGTCGAATTCTTCCAATAATTCTACTCTTCCCGCCCCTCCAAATTTTGGTAAGACCATGGAAGTCAACGCCGTTCAGGCCAATCCTACAGAAAATGCCTCCAAAGGGAAAAATAAGGGCAAAGGCAAATCCAAACCTGATGCCCTGAAACCAGAGTCTTCTAAACCTCGTGCTAACGATGGTTCCCAACACAAACCGAAGTACCCCTGCCTGATCTGTGAAGGAGACCATTACACCAAAGATTTTCCCCGATGATTTGAGGTTAGTCAACTTCTAAAAGGCTCTAAAGGGACTCCGGTAGTTCTCAAAGAACCGTTTCCATCTCAGCAAACCCAGATGGTCGAACAACCTTCACCATCTGTACCGTTTGGGTCCCAAGTTTCTATGATGAATGGTGCTACGCATGTTTCGATTGCTAAGCATTCGAAGGATTATGCTAGATCACGCCAAGTAGCTGGGAAGGAAGTCATTGATGGCCCACCTCCCCCATCTGTCTCTAGTCCTTTATAAATTGAGAAGCCCAGCATTGAACCCGTTGTAAGGCCACCTTCTAAAGGTGTTCTACGAAAATATTCCTATAATCCAAATGCCCATGCCGCTCAGCACTACAACATTTTTGAGGATTTGGCACAGGCGCCTTCCGTAATTTCTACATTGGAAGTGCTCTAAATTTTCCCATCACAATGGAAAGCTCTGTTGTCTGCAATCGGTGGAATTGATCCTGTCAATTCTATTCTTCTCACCTTCGACCTGGAAAATTTTGTCCCCCAACTTCCGCATCAAATTTCACTCATTATACAAGTCGGTATCAATTGCCTCAACATCCACAAAGCCGTTGTGGATGAAGGTGCTTCCACCTGTGTTATTTCATCTACCTACTGGAAGGCCATTGGCTCTCTAGCTCTTACTTCATCTCCCAATGCCCTAGACGCATTTGATGGTAGGGAATCAAAACCCCTGGGTGTTCTCGAGAGTTTACCGATCACGCTACAGGGTAAGACAGTTAACGTAGAAGTAGAAGTGGTTGACGCCAAGCTCAACTACAATCTTCTTCTTGGTCCCAGCTAGACTCACACCATGTTATGCATTCCGTCCACCCTCTTCCGGCTTCTGAAGTTTCCTCATGAGGGCAAGATCATCACTATCGATCATTTGTCTTTCTTCACCTCATCCTCTGAGAACAATGTACCTTACGTGGATCAAATCCTCAATCCCCCTGACAGTGTAGGACCCATTCTTTTCAAGGACCCCGTCCTCATGGGTATTTTTCCCGCGCCACCACTGCACACCATTCAAGTTAACATGATCTCTAGGTCATATGACCCTTGGATCATCTCTTCACCTGAACAGGTAATCTCTTTCGGAGAATCGATGCCTTTAACTCCAATTGAGATCAATTATTGTGAGATTGTCGCTGCATCAGATCCTCCTCCTTCTGAACATGCTCCTTTGAGCATGGCTCTAGATGTATATTCTCAATCCCCTTGGCTCGCCGATGCAGATTCACCTGATCCTTTAAGAGAAGTCTTCCCCTCTAATGAGGCTATCGTTGAAACGATTTCTCTTGAAGATCGGCCGTGGAGCGATGGACATCATCGTTCCTCATTCATGCTTGACCTAGGGGAAATGTCTAATTGTCTAGAGTGCTTTTCATCTCAGGTTCCCACTCCACCTCTTCAAACACCGATTTTGACTCACTAGGTTATTTCGGAGGGAAATCTGAGTAACATCACACAAACCATGCCTATCGACATCTCTGTCAAACCGGGGGTTGTCAAGAACATTCACGTGGGATTTACTTGTTCTCCCAAAGAGATTCAAGTATACACGAGCCTTTTTCGCGAATTCAAAGATGTTTTCGCATGGTCCTATGAAGAGATTCCTGGGATTGATCCCAGTATAGTCATGCATGAGATTCCCACCTATCCAGGTGAGAACCCCATGTGTCAACGTCTGCGCCCAGTGCATCCCCTGCAGCTATAAAGGTAGAAGTTGAAAAACTTCTTAACGCGGGCTTTATATATCCAATTCCCCTCACATAATGGGTTTCTAATATTGTCCCTGTAGATAAGAAGCAGGGCACTATACGGGTCTTTGTTGACTACTGAGACATTAATCGGGCTTGTCCTAAGGACAATTATCCCACTCCCTTTATAGATCAGATCATCGATGACTACGCAGGGAGTGAGATTTATTCCCTCATGGATGGCTTCTCGAGTTACAATCAAATTAATATTTTACCCATTGATCAACATAAGACCGCCTTTATCTGTCTGTGGGGTACTTTCACTTACAAGAAGCTCCCATTCGGCTTGAAAAATGCTGGAGCCACCTTCCAGCATGCTATTTCCTATGCTTTCCATGAAATACGTCATATTGTTCAGCCGTATCTAGACGATTTTCCAGCCCATTAAGCTCGGCGTGAGGACCATCTTGAACACCTCTGCCAAATTTTCCTCCGCTGCAGACGTTACAATATTAGGCTTAATCCTCATAAGTGCATCTTCTGTGTGGATTCTGGTCATCTTTTGGAATTTATCGTCTCCAAAGATGGAATTCTCCTTGACCCCCTTAAGGTCGAGGCCATCGTTAACCTCCCATCCCCATCCTCGTTGCATCAACTTTAGAGTCTTCAGGGGAAAGCCAACTTCTTACGTCGCTTTATTCTGAACTATGCAGAAGTGGCCAAGGGGTTTACGTGACTTTTGAAACAGGGTGTTCCCTTCCATTGGGACGAGATTGCTCAGCAATCCTTCGATAAACTTAAAATGTTGCTTGTCAACACTCTGTTAATACGTCCTCCCGACTATCATTGTGATTTCACCCTTTATTTGGATGCCACTTTTAGCACGATAGATATGGTTCTAGTATAGGATGACGACAATGGAAATTAACATGTAGTTTACTATATGTCTCTGAATCTTCTCGACACTGAAACGCAATATGCCCACGTCGAGAAGTTGGCACATGCCACGGTCTAGGCCGTTTAGCGGTTCCGCAATTACATCCTGTTACATATGGTAACCGTGATTTCCAATTGTAACCCCATGACATACATCTTGTCTCGACAATTGCTGGAGGGAAAGTACTCCAAATGGATTTAAATCCTTCAGGAGTTCGATTTGGAGTTCACCACCGCCAAATCGACGAAATCATTGGTTTTTGTTGATCTTATCTGCTCTCTCCCGACAAACTCCATTCCACCCCAATCCGAGGATCACATCCCGGATGAAATTCTCTTTCTTATCAGCACTCATGATCCATGGTACAGTGACATCATCGTGTACCTTTAGACATCCACTTTCCGGTCCGAGTTGACGAAGGATGCTCAGTGTCGCATTCGGCATCAATCTCAACCATATCGCATTATCGGAGATACCTTGTATCATGTTGGAGTTGATTCTGTGCTCTGCCGATGCTTGACCCCGGAAGAGGCTGAGAAAGTCCTAAATCATTGTCACAGTGGCACCTGTGGTGGTCACACGTATGGATATGATACCACCCAGAAGATTTTGCGTGCAGATTACTTCTGGCCGTCTATATTCAAGGATTGTATTGTTGTAGTTCGAAAATGTCATGTGTGCCAGGTCTTTCAGCACAAGATGCGTGCGCCACCCCTACCTTTGCATCCTTTCATTACCGTAGGCCCTTTTTCCAAATGGGGCATATATTTTATGACATGTAACCCTCACTCGGTCGGGGGGCATGCTTATATAATCCTTGCCGTGGACCACTTCACTAAGTGGGCCGAGGCGATGCCTACATTAGCTGCCGACGATAAGACTGTCGCTCAATTCATTTTCAACCATGTAATTATGCGTTTCGAAGTTCCTCAAGCCATTGTCACTGATCATGGCACTCATTTTTAGGATTACATGATGTAGAGATGACATCAAAATTGGGCTTGCGTCATGACAACTCAACGCCATAATACCCTGAGGCGAATGGCCAAGTTGACGACGTGAACAAGGTATTGTTCATGATGCTTCAACAAACGATTGGGATTCACAAATCCAATTGGAATCTCCAATTTTTCTCAGCTCTCTGGGCCTATCAAACGTTTGTAAAGAGCGCAACCAGATTCACACCTTTCTAGTTGGTGTATGGTCTGGATGTGACTCTCCTGGTTGAATGTGAGATTCCTTCATTGAAGTTGGTTGTGGAATTACTGCCCGACACTTCCCCGGAGGAAGAACGTCTCCTGTATCTAGAAAGACTGGATGAAACCTGCCACTTGGCTACTTTGGTTATCGAAGCATAGAAAAATCAATTTAAGGCTCATTTCGACCAAACAGTTTCTCCACGTTCTTTTATTGAAGGGGACCTCGTCCTCTTATATGACCAAGCACACGATAAACTTGGAGTGAAAAAATTCCATCCCATGTGGCACGGGCCCTATATCATTAAGCGAGATTTAAAAAATGGGGCCTATGAGCTAATCGACTATGAAGGTATTCCTCTCGCGCAGCCTAGAAATGGGTTGTACCTCAAGAAGTACTACGCTTGAATTATTCTTGTGTGGTGTGTGTACATAAGTGAGTGATTTCGTTTTTGTGCATGTGTGGTGTGGTGTGCTTTGTAAGCGTCTTTTTGCTGATTGGGTCTTCTTGATTGCGCAGATGTCTATTACTCCTTTTGTCAGTTTCACGGATGGTGCCTCCCACAGTACCAGGAATCTATCCTAGGCAGCCTGGGTAATCTACGATCCTGCTGGTGAGTTAATCAATTTACAAGGTGTTTGTCTAGGGCCTACCACAAATAATGTCGCAGAATATAGTGTCGTTTTGGAATTATTAAACGAGGCTGTTAGCCTCGGTATTCGTGCATTACTTGTGTATCTGGATTCACAACTTGTAGTGTTACAACTCAATGGTCATTATTCAGTTAGAAACCCATCCATTTTACGACTGTATCCACGTATTCGTTTATTGGAAAGAAATTTTGATTACATTACATATAAACATATACCCAGACACATGAATGCATTAACGGATGCAGTAGCTACCATGGTTTTAGATAGACATTTACGCAACTTGTAAAGAACATCATCATATGTGAAAAAGATCCATCCAAAAATAGATATATCAAAATGTTTTACATAAATGTGTGCATCACATAAAATCCAAAAAATATACATATCTATTTTAATAATAGCCAGAGACAACATGTCTCTCAAAAATGTGCAAATGAAAATCCTAGATGACTAATCAGTGTGGTGCTCATGGTAGCATGTCACTGCCCGCACCAATCACCTTAGTAAACGATGAAGGCAACTAGGCACCCCCACAATATGCCTCTAATAAGCCAATGGGACGTCTACTAGGCGAGCATAATCTAGGATCCCACGGGCGATTCCCTCCAAGTTCTAAACTAGCTCACTCCCCTTGCCACCCTCGCCTTGAGGGTCATAAGCGAGATGGGTCCTCTGTGCGATCGGCGACATCCCGACGGACCTCTCTGGGCCAACATCTACATACACATAGGATTGCTTCTTAGAACATGCATGTATACCAAAAAAAATCATAAAATACATAAAATCAAAAAGAGTCTTACCCAGATCCTCATCCCAATCTTCTCCCTCTGGGAGTGGAATATCTGGGTCTCCCGTGAAGTCAGTACCGGCATAGGGCCAATCCTCTACGACGATCAGTTGTTGTCGAAGCCATACAAAGAACTCGGGGCCTCCATGACGTTTGCTGGCCCCCTCCTGATTTGGGCATGAGTGCTTCCCATCGAGCCATTCATGGCTCCCTCAATGGTGGCTCGGCGACTATCACCCCCTAGACATGGAAGATTGGTAACTATTCGAGGATGAACGATACCAAGATAGATCCCTAGCCAAACTGCTTCAGTTTGGCCTTCTTACACTTCGTCAACTGTCATTTGATGTTCATTTTTATAGCAGTGGCAAAATCGAATAGTGTCGTATTCATGCACTTTGATGCTAAGAGGAGTTGTGTTTTAGTAGCCTCATGCGGTGCCTACGACCCCGCATCCCGCGTAATGGTATGGAGCACCACCCTAAGTGCTAGATAGGGAACTGTATGGATATTGACTTTCCTGCTCCCTGATCCGGTCTGTGCCCCTGGGCACACTCTTTCCATCACCATTGACATTTTCTCCCCCGAGGGCCTAGTACCTATCATGATCGGGACTAGACCTCTCCGAGACAATCCAGTTATGAAGTAAACATCGGATACTTCGAGCTCCAACACTTGGTCCTGAAGCCTAAACTTCTCTTCATTCTCATCCCAAATACTAATTAAGTACTGTAGTAATTCAGGTTGTGCCTTGAGACATGGTGTTCAGAAGAACTTTTTAAAGCTGCAATCCCGGAGAAAATTCATACATGCCTCGTTCTCCATGGCCATTTCGTCTTCTTCACTATTCTCCCTTTCTTTCCATTCGATCACCATTGTGACTGCGTATCTGAACCAAAATGGTCATAAACACTTCATTAGATCCCTTTAACTCTCAAAAATCCCATTGATTGGTTCATTTTTTGTTAAAAATGAGCGGAAATTTAGGTTGCATCATTAGCGTGACTGTTTTGCTGACAGTCATGCCAACTGGCGCGACCCCTTTGAAAAAAGGAACCAATTGGCGCGAGTCTGTGCCTGATACCTGAGAAAATTGGGCAAGCCCTAAATTTTCAAATATCCCCTTAGGGATCCATAATCACAGTGGATTCTATAAAAAATGGATTAAAACATGGCTAAGGGAAGTTCCTCTTACCTAGAAAAAACAAGAACTGAAATGATGCATTGGATCGTCCACGGTCGTCGCCACAAGTTCGCATAGGAAAAACTCACTGTTGCTCTCCACAAGAGGTAAAATGTAAAATTAAATATGTTTTTACTATTTTTGGTATATTTATAACTTTTCGAGATCAAATTAGGTTTTGAAGCTTATTTTTTCCATTATTTTATTATATTTTGTCAAAAAATGGGTTTTACGCTTGCTTTCTTGTGTAGCAATGCAATGTCCCTTTTCAGAAATATCACAAGTCTGTGCCAGAGATGGAATACGGGGGAATTTACTGGATATGTCACCCTCTAAAGGAGGGTGAGATCTGGAGGCTTTCTGGCCCTTTGCATATTCTGTCTACATATATGTGAAATTCCCTAGTAGGAATGGCTATCAATCCAAGCCTGGAAAACGCATTTTCCAGAAGTGGAGGTAGCAGGATTTGATCCTTAGTCTGGGATCCTTTAACTATATATTTTTGGAGCTGAAATCCTGAAGTGGACTCAAAAAAAATCCTTCTAGGAGCTTGAGACAAGCCTCCTTCACCTGTATCTTCAGAAAAAGGCCCAATGAAGAGGGCTGCAACAACACTTTGCTCAACAAAGGAAATGACTGCATTATTCCTAATGAGCCATGTCATAAGAAGATGAAATAAGCCTTCAAATACATATGCAGCAGAAAATGTAGACAAAATATTAAGGAATCTCTACTCAAAACAAGTAAAGAGCCTCAATGAGACAAGTGCATAGAAATGGAGAAAACACTGCTTGCATAATCTTATTCTCAAATAGGACTGCGCAGTCTATGGAGGTAATGCAGCAGTAAATACATGAACATGAATGATACAGTAGTGTAGCTCAAATAAATAAGGGGGAGAAAGGCTTCAACCCCTGAAAATACAATATAACAATCCCTTAAGGGGATTGGATGAAAACTAGACAAAATGGCATTTTTACCAAAATGCCTAAGTTGCTGGGCAGCTGCTGCAACTCACTAGAAACTGGAAATGGAAAGAGCTTGTTGAATGTGATTCCTTTGCTGAAACAACTCCTTTATTCAACATTCTAAATGAAAGGCTGATCCTTTCATAGAATATCTCATCACCCACTGAAATACTGCAACCCTCACTGCAAATGCTCTCTATGAACTGCACAGTCAAGTAAGAGGGATGCTCTTCTACTGATGGAGAATGATTGGCCTGATTCCAAATATGATGAAATGAAGATCAGAACTCCCTCCACTGATCTCCCAAAGGAATGGAGACTCCCTCCTCTGAAATACAATGCCGGAAGTGGTGTTGAGAAACCTTCCCCTGCAACACCCAGCAACACAACTCAACCACTAATGGAGACTACGCTAGAGCTGAATGGAATGCTTTGGCCTCAAGCAAGAATATGGGGAAAATGAATAAAAAGATCTTCCAAGAGCTACTCAATGGAAGAGATGGGATTCCCGCCCGAGAACACCCAGTGCTAGCAGCACTTCATCTCAGCTAAATAGTTGGAGAATGCTCTTATCTGAGAAGACAAGAAAAATGATAATCAAAAGCATGAATGAGAATGAATGCTTCATTATTCTTTTAAACAAGTGAAAGGTGCTTTTCCATGGGCCCCACACCTTAGGGTTTCCTCTCTAGAATGATCTCCTCCTCATGCAAACTAAACTGGCCCACCAAGGGAATCTTATCTTCTCTATCTGCACAGTCACTTGGCTTCTTCTAGAATTATCCACCTGCAAATTGACTCTTTTCACACATGGGGTGTGAAATCCAACTCTTTATTGACCCCTTTTCACATTACAAGGGTTCCTTATTCATATTTTTATTATCAATGGGTTTTCCTACCCATTTATTCTTCTCCTAAAGAAAAAAAAAAAGTTTTTAATGTCCCACAAAATTTTGGGACATTACAGTCCTCCCCTCCCAAATGTTGCTTTCCCTCAAGAAACTTGTAAGGATAGAGCTGTAGGATGTCCTCCTCCTCCAACTATAGTATATTCTTATGATAAACTCCCCATGAAGAATGAGATGTTGTATCAACATAGAGTCTCCATACTGCTCTTCTCAAGTAATGTAAACTAGCCAATGTGGTTATCATCATGAACATGAAATGTACTCAAGAAGGCAATAAGGTGTTGTCTAGAGGTCTCCTCGAGGCATGCTGTCAAAATGAATTGGGAAAAACATTCCCTTCATGTGAATCCTCCATCCCCAAGAAATCATCCACAAGAATCTAGTCACCTCCGGATAAGGCAACTGCTGAACATCTTGTTCCACCTTGAGCTCCAAAAAAGAAGGTGGGCTAAAAATCTGAAAGTGGTAGGCATCATATCCTACCCCATGCTATTCACCTCTCCACTTATGAAAAGTGTAGAATGAAGGCTACTCTTGGGCTACAGAAATTTTTCCCTCAAATGGCAAGATGAAGTTTGGATCTCCAAAGATCTTCCCTCCTCCATTGTGAATCAATATGGCCCAATGTCTCTCCTTTGTGATGGGAAAGAGATCAACACCATCATATGACCTCCCATCACTCTCGTGGCTCACCTCAAGAAGAAATAAGTGTTGGACTATGGTGGCCACATCATCTCTCATGCTCCCCTTAGAGCATGTCTTGCAAAAAGAATGGGGATCTTCTCCCCCAAAGGACACATCCATCCTATATGACCTTCTTCCAATCATGCTCCCAATAATAGTGTGATCTATAGCAGCATAGAGAGCCAAAGCAGAAGTCATGCTGGCTGCCATATATATCAAGTGAGTGATACATTGATCCGTCTCATGTAACCATCATAGTTTGAGCATAAACTGCAATAGAGAATGATAAAAGATGTTGTTCCACAACCACCAGTTTGCTGCTACATTCTCCTCATGTATTTGGAGAAAATGAGTGATGTATGATGCATGGTGAGCATGTCCCCCAAAATACAAATCTCCCCCAAGTCCATCAAGGGGATGACCATCAACTATGCTCTTGGCCCCAGGTAGACTAAAGAGCCCTTGACAAAGAATGCTCCTCCTTGGAGCATCATCCTGCATATACATGGTTAAGGAATCAACATGTAAATCATATAAATGAACAATTTCCTTACCATGTTTTTTTCTCAAGCAAAGGGAGCAACTCATAGATTAATCTCTCCTCTTCCTTCCAAAGAAAAGAAGTGACTATGCCCACTCTTCCAAATAGTGGTGTGCATATATTTCTCCCATGCCAACTTTACAAGTGGGAAGGCTGCTGCCCCTCCCTTGCTTCTCCTGCCACAACGCAGGTAATGAAAGGAGAGTGGGTAAGAGTGATAGTGAGGGGATGCCACCCTCTGCTTTGGTTTTACCCATAACCCCCAGCACTGCAACAAGTTGTCCCAAGGCCTCCACACTGTTGGTTGATGCCTCACTGTTTGAAGCATCTCTCCTCCTCATATAAACTAGTGGCCTCCTTGGTGTGATGTCTCCACTCCATGAGACATTATCATTGGAATATGACTGTATACATGGATGAACAATTCTGTCCATGCTTCCCCTGCGTAGCTCAATCACCTTCCTAGGTGTAATGACCTCCAAAAATGGATAGAGATGGGCCCTCCTCATCACATGGTGCTGGGTCTCTCCTCTATATTCTTCCTGAATCTTCATGGTTTTACACCTCATATTCCATGGACATGTGAATCATGAAGTTTTCCTTGATCTACATGCATGAGATCCCTGGGACCTTCTTGAAAAGACACAAGAATCCCTCTATTTGGAGCAAAAGCTCCTTCTTCCTTTGCATGAGGCACTAGATGATCTCTAGATTTGGCAGCGCTGTTGCCCTTTGTTCCTTCAATAAAGTTGGGCAACATCCCAATAATCTGATCCACCTTTGGAAAGAGAGCTCTCTGGTTTTTTGCTCAAAGGTGTGGGATGAAATTTTGGCCTCTAACAAGGCTTGATGCAAGTTTTCAGCCCCTCCAATGGTTTCTTGAGGTGGTTCTGCATTTCTATGCAAGGGTTTTGTTTGAGTCTCTTGGGTTAAATCCATCTCATGAGTTCCAAGAATGTTCTGATCAAATCCTTTCACCAATGACTTAGTGAAATCCACATAAGATAAGGCTTTATCATTCTAAAAAAAAATGGACTCAAGTTCCCACCATGCAGGAGCCTTACCTCTCAAATGTAGCGCTGCAAATTTGATGATTTCTTCTTCTGAAATGTGGTGCTGTTGTTGGAAGGTGTTTGGATCTTCCACCCAATCTATGGCTGAATTTGAAGGTGAACCTCCAAAAGTAGACAGACGAAATCTATCTTGTTGTCCTTCCCCTTCACCTTGCTCTTGCAAAACTCAGAAAAAGTGGGTTGATTTCTGAATCCATGAGTGTGAGACTCATATACCTTCAAGAAATCACTAAGGGTTTCTTCCTTAGTCACCTTTCCTCCTTCTTTCATCCTCCTCACAGGAATGCTGGGCCTTTGACTGCGTTGTTCATCATGGTGTGTGGCTGCATGCTTACCCTCACCATGTGAAAATATAGGGCTTCCTTCAGCTTCGAACCCTCTTTGAGATTCTCCATCAATATTCCTCCTACCCTTTCTGAAATCTTCATGTGTGCCTTGCATAGATCTGGGAAGAATATTTGTCAGTATTTTCTTCTCCTTTCTTCCAAGAGATGGAGTCTCTCTCCTGCTCAACTCTTTATTTCTTCCTAGATGAGAATAGGAAGTGCAGGGGTCTTCATTTTCTGTTTGCTCTTCCTCCTTGGGGAAGTTCTTCTTCTTCTAAAAAATGGATGAGTTAAATCTCATCCTCTTCATCTTCTGTTCTCTTTCTTGGGCTTGAAGGCCACAGGCTGAGCCAAGAAAGATGCTCTGATACCTCTATAATGTCCCTTTTTCAGAAATATCACAAGTCTGTGCTAAAGATGGACTACGGGGGCATTTACCGGATATGTCACCTTCTAAAGGAGGGTGAGATCCAGAGGCTTTCTAGCCCTTTGCAGACTCTGTCTACAGATATGTGAAATTCCCTAGTAGGAATGGCTATCAATCCAAGCCTGGAAAACGCATTTTCCAGAAGTGGAGGCAGCAGGATTTGATCCTTGGTCTGGGATCCTTTAAATATATCTTTCTGGAGCTGAAATCCTGAAGTGGACTCAAAACAAATCCTTCCAGGAGCTTGAGACAAGCCTCCTTCACCTGTATCTTCAGAAAAAGGCCCAATGAAGAGGGTTGCAACAACACTTTGCTCAACAAAGGAAATGACTACGTTATTTCTAATGAGCCATGTCATAAGAAGATGAAATCAGCCTTTAAATACATATGTAGCAGAAAATGTAGACAAACTCTTAAGGAATATCTTACTCAAAACAAGTAAAGAGCCTCAATGAGACAAGTGCATAGAAATTGAGAAAACACTACTTGCATAATCTTATTCTCAAATAAGACTGCGCAGTCTATGGAGGTACTGCAGCAGTAAATACATGAACATGAATGATACAGTAGTGTAGCTCAAATAAAGAAGGGGGAGCAAGGCTTCAACCCCTGAAAATACAATACAACAATCCCTTAAGTGGATTGGATGAAAACTAGACAAAATGGCATTTTTACCAAAATGCCGGAGTTGCTGGGCATCTGCTGCAACTCACTAGAAAATGGAAATGGAAAGAGCTTGCTGAATGTGATGCCTTTGCTTAAACAACTCCTTTATTCAATATTCTAAATGAAAGGTCGATCCTTTCATAGAAGATCTCATCACCCACTAAAATATTGCAACCCTCACTGCAAATGCTCTCTATGAACTGCACAGTCAAGTAAGAGGGATGCTCTTCCGCTGATGGAGAATTATTGGCCTGATGCCAAAGATGATGGAATGAAGATCAGAACTCCCTCCACTGATCTCCCAAAGGAATGGAGACTCCCTCCTCTGAAATACAATGCTGGAAGTGGTGTTGAGAAACCTTCCCCTGCAACACCCAGCAACACAACTCAACCACCAATGGAGACTGCGCGGGAGCTGAATGGAATTCTTTGGCCTCAAGCCAGAATCTGGGGAAAATGAAGAACAAGCTCTTCCAAGAGCTACTCAATGGAAGAGATGGGATTCCCGCCCGGGAACACCCAGTGCTAGCAGCACTGCATCTCAGCTAAACAGTTGGAGAATGCTCTTGTCTGAGAAGACAAGCAAAATGATAATCAAAAGCATGAATGAGAATGGCTACTTCGTTCTTCTTTTAAACAAGTGAAAGGTGTTTTTCCATGGGCCCCACACCTTAGGGTTTCCTCTCTAGAATTATCTCCTCCTCATGCAAACTACGCTGGCCCACCAAGGGAATCTTATCTTCTCTATCTGTGTAGTCACTTGGCTTCTTCTAGAATTATCCACCTGCAAATTGTCTCTTTTCACACATGGGGTGCGAAATCCAGCTCTTTATTGACCCCTTTTCACATTACAAGGGTTCCTTATTTAGATTTTTATTATTAATGGGTTTTCCTACCCATTTATTCTTCTCCTACAGCAAAAACAAAAGTTTTTAATGTCCCGCAAAATTTTGGGTAATTACAAGCAACAGGTTTTCACACGACTAGGACAACGATACGAGCTGTATTTTATACTTTTTCAGACTTGGTAAAAAAACAAAAAAGTCACTACTAGAGTCATCTTTTAGCTCTTTTCTGACTCTCTAAGCATGAAAATATTGCCGAGTCGCTTGTTGTTTTGATCTCGTTAAATTGGCTGCGAAACGACATCTACCCAGTATATGTTTACCCCTTTTTTGGGTTGGGATAGATTATTTACAAAAAATGAATACCCTAGCCTATCGCGACTAGGAGGTTTTCTCAGATATATTTTTCTACCTTTTCAGATCTGAGGAAATATCTACAAAAAGGCACTGTTGGACTTTACTTTTCTGTTGTCTTTTCAAACTCTCTAAACATGAAAAGATGCCAATTTCTTCCTTTTTCAGACTCGTTAAAACCTGATGACATCAGATTCTGTCGTAATGACAATATTCGAGTTCCTCCTTCCTAGGGCTCGTTAAATGTACTAGGTTGGATTTGTCCAAAGGAAAAACTTATATCACAAGCATATGCTATCCCCTTCAAGCTTGTTCTCAAAAATAATTGGGGTACTCACCAAAAATGGTGGGGAAAAATGAAACTAGTATCATCTTCGTGTCGGCAGTATGTCGCTCTTGAACATGGCATTTGTTTGCATTCGTGTAGGGTTGGGGACATCTCATCTCGTTTTCTGCTTGCCTCCATGGGTTTGGGTTATCCTTTTTGACCACTCATTTTCTCTTTGCCTCATTATCATGACCTCAGATATTTTGATGTCAAATACTGCCAAACCTAGTGTCGTGCCGCTGATATGTTCAAGAGAAGTTGACCTCTGCAGTTTTCAACCCTCCTCTGATTCTCTACTGATCCTGATTCACAAATATTATGTTCCTCTGTCTCGCGTCGATGATGTGGGAAACAATATGGCCCACCTGCGTTCAAGGTCACTTCCTGTCGACTTCAGCTCATTATTCAGGATGCTGATCTAGAGACTCTCTTCGGGTACCTTGGAGCCTGCATGCCTCAATGGTAGGTTCTTTGCATTCGACACAAATTTTTCATCATTGGCCTTTGATCAAATGATTCTGTGGGTGTTAAACGCTAGCTCACTGTTCACATTCCGTGGATTGTACCTATAGTACCTTGAGGGCCATCGTCATTATTGGTGGTTCCTCTCACGTCTGTTAACGACTTTCATCATTCGCTGGTAATCAGACGATGTTATTGCATGTTCGACTTCAGTTCACATATTCACATGCTAGGACTTGTACTCTATATGGGTTGAGATGGAGCGCAAGACCCTGGGTTTTGTTTGATGGGATCCAGGCTATGGATTTTGTGGATTATCATGATTGGTTACATGAATCATTGATTGGATGGTTGCGACCATACCTGAGTCTGCTTATTGATCCTTTCTGGATGGTTGTGTCCATACCTTGGATCCTGATTATTGTATACTCTGTTATGGATGGCTACGCCCATACCACATGTATTTGAGATATCAGTTGTATTTGGCTATGCAGGTTTTTCGACGGCATTGTTTTCAGTTGGGCACATTCTCATAAAGCATTTCACCCCTCTCTCTTTTTCGGGCCTCATGCTTTAGGGGGCATCTGTTACACAGTGATTTGTCACCGTCCCTGCAATCCCCCGTTCTGCACATTAGAGGGCCTTTTCCGTGACCTGTGAGTAGTGACATAACCTGAAACCACTTTCATGGCATCCCCCTTTACAAGGACAATCAGTCCTCTGAAGAAAGTTTCCCTGGAAAACCCTAAAAACTAATCTTTTAGCCTTGGCGCGACTAGCCAATTCAGCCCTTGCGCCAATGGGGAAAATCCACCAAAGAGGGCGCGCCAACTGGCGCTCTGTCCCAGTGTATTGCTCACGCCAAGCTTAATAAGGATTGTTTTTTTTTTAATAAATGGTGGAAGTTTGATTTCAACAAACTCCTGAACGAGTCTCTAAAATGAGTTGGGAGGTTTGGCTCTGAATCTCCATGTATGGGAAGTGGTTTTCCACCTATCATGGAAGCTTCCTTGAGAATAGGGCCAATCCCACAATTGTAGGGATCCCAACTCCCCTTCCACCTTCTATATAAGCTTGCCATTTTCCCTTAGCAAGCTAGTCTTAGTAGTCCTAATAGCACTAGAGAAGAGCTGAATCTATAGCAAGGAGACTATCGCTAGATAGCCTTTGAGAGCCAAGCCAAAGAGAGAGAGCTTTGTCCCATTCTCGACGAGCTTCATTGAGATGCGCTCCGCTTTCGACTCTGCCGAAGGAAGATCCAACGTCAGAGCTTTGGGTTGTATCTTTTTTTTGTTATTATTAATGATAAGCGACTTTTATTATGGTTTCATTCATGTGTCTCTGTCTTTGATGCAATGAATTACATCCTCTCTGACTGATGTATGGTTACAAGATTTAGATTCTATACTGTGTATCATTGTGTTTCTTCGTATGTGTGCAGGTGTCTGGACATGTTAAGCAGAAGGATTGTGATCTGCCACAGTAGAGGACGGGAAGCGTCATCCTTTCTTCGACGACCATTGCGTAGGACCTGAGGTAGGAAACTTGTCATGTTTTGTCGTTTTTGTAACTAGAGACCTGCGTCACTGCGTGTATGATTGTTGCTAGACCTGATCTAGGCTAGTAGGAATAGCCTCTGTCTGCAGAGGGGATTTACCTCTCCAACAGGTGGTTTGTGTTTTTGCACTGGGGGAACGCAATACGCGTCGGACGCTGACACATATCCCTCATAAAATCACTAGTTTCACGTTCAAAATACACGATCGGGAGAAATGGATGATCGGGCACGAAACGATGTGATGATCGTTGGATCTGGGCAAGCCAGATCAACGGCGAAGAGGGCAGACGATGGGGGAAAGGTG
Source organism: Pinus albicaulis (assembly GCA_034641835.2). Classification (NCBI taxonomy): domain Eukaryota; kingdom Viridiplantae; phylum Streptophyta; class Pinopsida; order Pinales; family Pinaceae; genus Pinus; species Pinus albicaulis. Next base: position 797,056,740 of record CM076584.1, on the reverse strand, counting down.
CTCGAGCAGGTAAATATTTGGAGGACAAGTGGCAAGCATCGATTGGAGCAACGGAAGGTTAGTGGACAATGGGCTAGCGGATTACGCCAGCAAAATCATCAGGTAGCAGATGGGTTTATATGCGGGGTTAAATGGTTTAAAGAAATGGGGTCCGTTGGATGATGGGAGTCAATGGTCAAGATGTGTCGAAAGGGCAAAGGGAAAGAGGATAGATGGGAGATGGATAAAGGAGAGGAGTGCTGACAGCCGTTGATCCTAGTAGATCAATGGTGCAGATCATATCAGTGGTTAAATCATCAGTGGAGGAAAGGGAAAGTGGAATGAGGAAAATCGCGATTTGCCGATGTGCCGATGGGGGCTAAGGGTAGGTGCTGGGGCACAGTCCCGTGGAAGAGTAAGGGGACCGGGAGCCAGGGAAAAAGGGGTTGAAGGCCTGGCACCTGGTCATAGTTCCTGAGTCATATGGCGGAGAAGGAGCTAGGGGCTAAGCCAAAGTGGCTTAAAACCTAATGTTTAATATAAGTGGAAAAAGGCCTAAAGAAGGCTTTTTCAAGGGTTTCTTGGTGCTCCGATAAGGTGGAAAAAGTGTTTTAAACCAATATGAAGGGATTTTAATGGTTTAAAGGGGCTCTTTAGGGAGAATGGAGGAATTAATGAAAGGAAATGAGTTTTATGGAGGGAAAAGGACTGGTAGAAAATAGAGGTAGAAAAGATAAAATGGGGGAATGAAATGGAGATGAAATGGTGGAAAAATGGCATAAATAACAGTCTTCTTTTTGAATCAGCAAGGTTTCTTTGAAGGATTTCTTGTGGAAACAGGAATGAAGATGATTTGTAAGATAAAAGACACCAAGAAGGCTTCAAGAACTAGCAGTTTTCCATGAAGATTGCTTCTTGAAGGCTTGAGAACATATTTAGCCATCATTTGGTATAACATAAATTATAGATGGCTAACACTTTCTTAGGCTTTATTTTGGGGAATTGATCATAGTTTTTCCATTTTAATCTGTCTAAGAAGAATACATCTTCCATGATCTTCCTAGCTTCTCTTCAGTCTCAAAACCATTCCATCAAAATCATCTTCAAGTGATAATATTTGTGCCTACCTTGCCCCATTGATCCTTGCAACCCTATCCCATTTGCCCTAACCTAGCTCCCTTGACTTAATTTCTTCATCCAGTGATAACCCAACCAAAATCAAATCAAAAAAACCCCCTGCACTCAATATCTAGCCTAAAAACCCTAATTTCTCTAGCCCTCTTGGATGTGACCTTTTTGGAGAGAGCTCTCTTCAACTTGATAGGGCTAGCTATCAAGTCAAAATCTTGGTCTGTGGTTACCTCTGTTGGGATTCCTTCTTCAGCCTTGGGAATCTGGCAGAGTGATAACAAATCTAAAACGATTCTACACATATTCTTCCAGTGTTCATTCGTGTTGGAAATTTGGTCCATGTTTTCACGATGTTTGCAGATTCAAGACTGGAGGCCTCTCTCTTTCCAACAGAGTATTGAATCTTGGGGAACTTTGGTTTCTGGTGCCTGATCCTTACCCTTCTATCTTTTCTGGGAGGTGTGGCTTACCAGGAACAATCTCATTTTTTATGGTCTCCAATTTATTCAGCACAATATCTATTTGTCCATTCTCAAGTGGCTCGACTCTATCCCGTCACAACATCCAAGGGTTAGAGATCTCTCCACTTGACTCTGACCTCACAATGTCTCCATCCTGGTGGGCTACTTTGATGGGGCACAATAGCAGGGCTATTGTGGATGTGGTGCTTGGATCAAGTTGGGACACAATGAATTTTATTGCATCAGCTGGAATGGCGGTCCTAGTTCTAACATAAGGGTGGAGCTCCTAGCCCTCTGGAGCCTGCTTTGGGTGGCTCTCAACCTTCAATTGAAAAATCTGCATATCTATAGGGACACAAACACTGCGTTCGATGGGATCACTAGCCATTCCAATTTCTAGCCGCTTACTCTCCTCTATTGGTATTGCAAGATTCAATACCTTCGTAGCCGCCTTCATGATCCTCCTATCCATCATATTTTCGTGAAGCCAACACAAAGGCGGATACTCTCTCCAAATAGGGCTTGCTTCTTCCTTTTGGGACTGTTTAAGTACAACAATTCAGGGATGGTCATCTGGTCTTCACCAATGTGCTTCTGCTCCCCTCGGAGTGTTTCTCTCTGGTTCGGAGGCTTATTATTTCTCACTTGCCACTAATATGTGACCGTATGTTTTTTTTGGTGCAAAATTTGTTGGTTTCTGTTTAAGCTTTTTTGGTTTTTTGGGTCCTTGGCTGCTTGAATATTTTGATTTGGGCAAATGTGCATTTCTCTGTCAGCTTATGCAAATTTTTCTTATGTTGTCATAAGCTCTTCTTTCAGTGCTATTCCGACACCCTTGCTGCGAAGTTGATGATCTATGTACTAGTTTGTTTATACATAATACAATCAATGTTTTTTTCTCCTTAAAAAAAATGATCTCGCCACTATAAGATGTTCGTTAACATAAGTTATGCTCTTTCGTCGAGCAATACGCTTGCTGGAGTAAGTTTTCATACAAAATTTGGCTTCCTTCTTTTCAACTTCTTTTGGGTCCATGGCAAAAATCCCTTCCGCCTAAGGGCTTTCTCTAGGGTTTATCAGAATTTCAAAGCCTTATTTATATAAGAAGGGGTTTTCATTATATCTATGCTTCTTCTTCTTAAATGTGCATGCCATTTGTAGAGTCTTAAACACTTATAATGGCATATCTACTATAATGACATTGGGCGGTGAAAAACCCCATAGTGAGTTCCTTTGTTCATATTCTATTTTATTTATATATCTACTATATCTAGATCTTATCTTCCAACATAGATATACATCCGTTAATGACATTAGGGGGTGACAAACCCCATGGTGAGTTCGTTTGAAGAATCATTTTCGATCTTCCTATTCTATTTTATTTATATATCTACTATATCTACATCTTATCTTCCAACATAGATATGCATCCGTTTCTTTAGTAGGCATAGTATGGCTCTTACATACGAAGACGAAGTGCTGTATGGTGTTGCTGCTAATACTTGTTTCTATCTTCATCAAATCAGGATCAGGTTGGGCCAATGCAGTGACAAGCTTTAACAAGGATTACTATAAGCAAACTTGCCCAAGTGCGAAGGCTAAGATAAGAGATACCATAGGCAACGCCACCCAATTCGACCCTAAAACCCCTGGTTGCATTCTATGAGGGTATTGCATTATATGTTGATATCTAAGTTAACCAATTTAGAGTTATATCTCACACCTGAATCCATGTTTTCAATCATATTTAGGGCAGGCATGCCTCACACTAGCATTTAGTCAGTCAAATGCCTCATTAGTGTATAATTTAGAATTAGACGAGAATAACATATAGAATAATTTAAAGGGCTTTTATAATTCTCTCCACTAAAATGATCACGAGAATTATAAACTTCTCAATGTTTTTAATCTGTTTGCAGCATCAATAAATAGAAGATTAATATGAACGCATTTATTTTTATTTATGTTCTATTTTTTTAATAAATGGCTACGGTATAAATGAGTGCAGGCATCGGTGTTGTTAAGCAATGAAGCAGAGATGTTTTAGTTTTGGTATACTATAATCATCTCTTCTCAATAATTTTGACATGTAATCTACGCATGCATGATTAATTGAAATATTACAATTTTTTACTCAAACAGAACAGACTTGAATGGTGGGACTCTTTCCCACCATGTGTAGGTGAAGGTTGCTTATAATGGGTGGGACTCTTTCCCACCATGTGAAGGTGAAGGTGGTTGCTTATAATGGGTAACGGGAAAGGGCTCCTCTTTCTTCCCCTCCCCTCCACTGCAGAAGAAGCTCCATGCCGCTACCAATCCAACGAAAAGAAAAGCATTAAACTCTATGCTCTTTCAGACTTCGTCGTCATTGTTTTGCTCAACAATGCAATTAAGTACACTAAATACAAATACAAACTGCTCTAAGTTTAAATTAGGTGCAAACTTTTTTAAAGTACAAAATACAATGTGTAATTTCTCATTGTTTAAATTCTATTTTTGAATGATTTTTTTTTTATTAATATATTTTATTGATAACCTACATTGAATTTTTTTATTGTAAGTTTGGTAGTACTTTTCATTTTTCTCTTTTTTCACTCTTTTTTTTTCGAGTAGTTTTTAGTATGACTTTTTGAAGGCTTTTCTATTGGATTTTTCTGGTCTAATTCCTTTAAAATCCAGCAGGAATTTATTAAAAGAAGAAATTTGATGGGTAACTTTGCACAATAGAAGTGCCCTAGAAGTTTTTTAGGGCAATGAATCCATATATACAGTCAAAAAACAAGTTTAAATAACAGAGATCAAGATTTTACCTCAAATTTTTTCACCAGATTCCGACACGAAAACTCCAAAAAGTCGCACTAACACGAATGATAACCCACATTGAATGTTTTAATATATATAACATTAAAATATCTTCTTTTAATATTTTTTCTACATATAGATATATATGAAGTTGATATAGACATAAATCAGTTAACACGGATCTTAAGATTTATTTAAACCCTAGTTTAAAATAATTTTTTATTTTTATTTTAAGAAGGGCATGTGTCAGCTCCTACTTACTCTCTTTGAGATAATAACACACTCACTTCAATATACATCTCACATTACCAAGATTAAAAAATTCATAAAAATTATAACTTTATTTTAAATTATTATTATTAATAACTGTAAAAAAATTAATATATAAACATGTAACAAGATGCTTAACTATGGAGATAAATGGTTTTTGTTACAATACCATGACTTGTGAATACTAAATGCTCAAAAACTCATAACTCAACACTTGTCAAATCCATAAGCATGTTTATTTTTTAGTAGGGCTTCAAAATTTTAATTTAATTATTAATGATTATTAGGTGGGTGGTAGGGATTTAACATCCATAGAATATTGTGGAATATTCTTAGTAGTATTCACAAATGAAAGGTTGAGATTTATCTCAAAAATAGTTGAGTTATGGTTTTTTGAATATGTGGTATTAGTGTATTACAAGTTAATAATCTCTATAGTAAAGTTGAGGTGAATCTCCATAGTTAATAATTTTGTTATATGTTTTTTCAAATGTATATATTTTTAATTTATATATTATTATTATTTTTAATTAATAATAATAATTGAAAATAAAGTTACACACCAAGTTCTTCTTCCTTCCAACATGCAACTTTTCCTATCCATCATTATTTATTAGCTTATAATTTTCTCTTTGCAGAAGCTAGCTAGAGGCCTTGACTCATGATATCTACCCCTTCTATTACCGCATCCCATCCCTACAATTCTCTGGAATTATCCACCATTGTTTTTCGTCGATTTGATATATATATGTCTTTCTTTCGATACTATGGTCATGATACAAGGATTGTATTTTAGAAATAATTATAGGGAAAATATGTACAAATATTTCATGCCCTGAGGCTTGTGAAAATGAGGAATAAAATGGACAAGCTCCAACAAGAAAACAATTTTTGAAATAAGGACTACTAAAAGTAGAAACTACTACCAAACCAAAGAAAGACCAAAATAAACATTTTCTCTTTTTTCAAATGTCTACAAGTATACCATACAGATACACAACACCTCTACAAGGTTTAGGAAAATACACAACAATTATACATAAGCTTGGTTGTGAAAATGCAGTCTGCAAGAGAAATTCAATACTAATAAGTGATGCTTTTGAGGTAGCATCTCAAGCAAATGCCACATTGATAATCGTAGGAGTAGACCAGGCTTGACAGAGTGAGCCTGTTATTTTCTGGACAACAAGAATCACTGGTATTATCAGTCCTCCTGCTATTCAGGGAACTCCACAGGAGCACCTAATGGGCTTAATAAAAGTCCATGTTTTTGCGGGAGGGACGAAAAGATTGCATTTCAGCATTGATGTGTGCAAATATCTGAGTTTTATGGATGGGAGAGGTGTGAAACAATTTCTTCTGAGTTTGGTTTCTTTGGAAAAGATCTAGATCTACACAACATGATGTTTCAAATAGATAATATAAGTATATTGCTATAATTCTATAGATTAAATATACATTTAACATTTTTAATAGAAGTATAAAAATTAATATTTTATATAAAGAAATTCTAAATGTTGGATTTTTCTTAATCTCAATGAAGTATTGGAACCCCTCTTCAAATTACCTCCTAAAAATTACCTATTTCTTCATGGTTGTAGCTCACATGCCAATTTTCAACATTGCATTACATCTAATTTTCAACATTGAAGTTCATGAATGACCCAATTATAATTTTTCTCACCAGAATCTTCAAGGCACTATCCAACTCACATTTTTCTTAAATTTCTACAAGTATACCATACATATACATAACTCCTCTACAAGGTTTAGGTAAATATGCAACAACTATATATAAGCTTAGTTGTGAAAACACCATAGAGCAAGACATGTTTGCCAATTCCACAGATTATTCAAGCTGGCAAGAAAGACACCTAAAGAAAAGATAACATAGAACAACATATTCTCAAGAGATAAAATCGCCATGCATGAATGACACAGAATCTTTCAATTCAGTTTGAACTCTCATCAAGTAGCAATTAAAACAATGAGACAGAAAGATATAAATCAAGAAAATTTTATGCTTCCTTTCCAGGAAAGGAGAAGTTTATGATGAAGTGCATGTGATGTTGTGATGTATTGTATATCAAGAAGGACGAAAAATTAATAAAGGATGAAGATTTGAATATTTTATATAGCAAGTTGAGTTTGGCCTCTAAATTAATTATATGAAATATGTTTTACAACTTTAAAATGTGAGGGTTGACAATAAAAAAGGAAAAAAAAACAATAGAACCTTAAGATCTAAATGGTTTAAAATTCACATAGTTTGTTCAATTTTTTCTCTAAGTAAGTGAGTAGTTATATGAAAAATGTTTTATAGTTGAGTATTTATAGCACACACTGAGTAATTTGAGAGAAACCTGAGGAGTTTTTTGTATAAATTTAATTTTAATTGTTCCCTCCATCCAATAGATATTGCAGAGCCTTATGAATAGAGAGTCTATTTTAGTCTATAACCTGATCCACAGTCGGAGAAAGGGCTAGGGATGCCACAAGATAAAATAAATGGTCTTTGTCATTGGCATAGTGATGTATTGACATTCTCAGTTGAAATGAATCCTATCATCTGCATGGTGGCCAGAGACACTTAAAAATTGAAAATGGATATCTGTTATGGGATCTAGATTTCCTGAAAACCATCCAACTTACCCAACTTATACAACAATTTATAACACAAGGATATGTGTGTGTGTGTGTGTGTGTGTGTGTGTGTGTGTGTGTAGGAAATAATACAGAGGTGACTCAACAGTTAGAAGAGAAACACAAACAAATTTCTCAAGAAGAGGTGTAGTTGATGCTATCCATGGGTTCAATTTCCAGATTGGAGACATTTGCAGTTTTATTCAAGGGTATATCTAAATTCACATAAAATAATAAAATTTATTTATAATATTTTTATAGTCCTTTGTAGACACATGTTTCAAACTATTAATATATATATGTGTGTGTGTGTGTGCTTGCTAATTAAGGTTATTTATAGGAGGATGTGATCAAGAAAAAATATGGAGGAATTGTACCGAAACAACCTCTGATTTCAAAGGTAGAAAATCATGATCTATTTCTTCATTTATGAAGCATTCATGTTGGCATAATCAAACAAGTTATTTAAATTCAACGTAGCCCTCTTGATTTGTAAGGCTCAAGGAAACAATATTTCAATAAGATTTCATTGTAACATCGTCGATGGATGTCATAAAATAATTTGGACTTGCCAATGACTAAATTCTCGTGGGACCATAAAAATCAATATGTACAATTTCCACATGCATGTTTTTTCTTCAATCAACTTTTTTTTTGTCAAATTTATCCCTATGTTTCTTGTCTAAAATGAAAATTCACAATAACTCAAGTTCATGTTTATATAAATATTGTGGACGATCTTTTAAAACCAAGTTGAGGTGTGATCTTTCGATGTAAAAAACTAGTATTTTCAGTGTGGTGCTTATGGAACACACTTGCTTGATTTTCAAGATCAAATGGTTTAAATTTTGTTGAATGATATTTACATTATATTCAACTGCATGACATGGGTTAGATTTACTTAAGAAGGATTTGTCGAATTAAAACAAGAACATGGAAGACACCAAGGAGATTAGTAGTAAAAAGCAATTTTATCTTTTGAATAGTTTCAAGGATCATGAAGGAAACAATGCAGAGGTGAGTAAACATTCAAAAGAGAAACACAGGCAATTTTCTCAAGAAGAGGTGTAGTTGATGTTATACTTGAGTTCAATTTCTGGATTGGAGATATGTCCATTTCTATTCAAGGGTAGATCTTAATTTACATATAAATTCAAAATTTATTTAAAAAATGTTATATTCTTTTGTAGACACATGTTTCAAACTATAAAAAGGAATTATTTGTACTAATTAAGATTGTCTATAGGAGGAAGTGATCAAGAAGAACTATGAAGTAATTGTGCCAAAACGACCTCTGGTTTCAAAGGTAGCAAATCACAATCTATTTCTTTATTTACAAGGAATTCATTCATGTTGGCATAATAAAACAAGGTATTTAACTTCAACATAGGCCTCATGATTTGTAAAGCTCAACAAAGCAATATTGCTATAAGTTTTCATTGTAGCATGGTCCTTTTCTTGATTTTTTTTTCTTTCAACAATTGTAAAAGAAGCATTAATTAGTGCGATATGCTATTGCTTTACGCCGTTTCCTTTACAACATTTAGTGCAATTTCTAATTAATGTTTATTTAATTTTACTAATTTCAACTTATTAAATAAACCAATTGTTTAAAGTTAAGATATGGCAATTAAATCCACATAAACTAACAACTTATCTTAGAGACCTATCGATGCACTTGGATGAACAAATCACAATCCATTCACTCTGCATGGACAAATTGTATACCAATTGTATCCTTTGTCCATTGTTAGTCTAGATTGGACTTATTATGCTATATATTCATTGGTTTAAAATTTATTCAATGTTATGGTTACAATGAGATTTCAAGTACAGAAGATTGCAATCGATCATTTGATATGCGAGCATCGTTCGCCTCAAATCCGTTAGGGTAAAACCGAGAATTATCATTAATTAACTCAAGTGCTACTGTTGTGAATGAACTCATTATAGTAGGAAATAACAAACAAGAAACTTTGGTCATGTCGGAGGGTAAAGAAGGTTATGGAAGTGCTAATATGATATATGGCGTTATACAACTAAGAATATAAGGCAACATTATTACTATGGTTTTTTATGGCCACGAGGCACAAAGGTAAAACTCATTTTGGTATGGTTCACTGACAACTTTATTGGAATGATAGTCCATTATATATTCGTAAGATATTGCCATAATGAAAGCAAGGCCATTATTTCGATAAAGGATAAAATATCAAGTCCGTAAATACAATTTTAATCACACTACTCAGAGAAGTTTTGAAACTTTGATTTGGCATTAAGGCTTTAATGCAGACCAACTAAATTATACTTAATTCAAATATGGATAAAATGCAATATTTGCATAGGTACCCAAAAAAATAATAATAATAAACTTTTTTGACAACTTGTACAAAACTATCAATATTATGTATAAATAATTTCACCAATTATATTAATATCCATTATTCATTCTATGTCTTTCAAATTTGATAATTGTACATACCAATCTTTATAATTCATTTATATTAAGATGTTAGATGCCTAACTATTATTTATTTACAAAACAACCTTGTCTTTACAAAATTTGATATAGAGTTGTTCAGTAATATATTTCAATATCTTAAAGAGGAATTTACATTATTTACAATGAAATTAAAATATATGAATTTAAACACTTTAGAAGTACCAAATATTGAAGAGTGATTCCCAAGTCTTGGGTCAATTGAATTAGCTTTGTGATGTTGATATCTTATATGTGTTGAAATTCTTTGTTTTATCGAATATTGTTGACTCACTAGTGAACCTTCCTGTTTGCTCCTTGGGTACTCTTCTTCCCCATGGAGCCTTGAGTTGCAATGGGGTTGTACGGAAGATGAGTGCATTAGAAAGTGGAGAAGAACACTCAAGCTCAAGAGTTTCCCACTCACAAGACCTCCACTTTCACCAAACTTCACCAAACTTGCCACAAATATCAATAATCACTTAAAATGCAAATTTCCCTTAGGACATTCTTCCAAAACTTCGGTGCTCAAAAGCCCCTTTCTCATAAATTTCTCGTTCTTTTATAGAAAGTTTCAATAATGACACTTGGCACCTCATGCAAAACAAATCTTTTCTTTATTCCAAAATTTTGAGTATTCATCTATTCATGTGCCAGCCCCTCACCAAAAATATCGTAAAATTATTTTCTTAATTTCTTATTAAAATAGTATTTTCCCTCACCCTCACATGTTTCCCTATTTCTTCTCCTAGTTTCCCCTTGATCCCAATTTAGAATCCCCATTTTTGTGTATTAGATGCTTCATTAACTTAAGTCCATTGGTAAGTTCCAAATTCTTATCCCCCAACTACCCCCTATATTTTCTCAAGTTACAATCTTAGTTGGAGATTTTATGTCATGCTTTTGCCACATGGAGGTTCTGGCATTAAATTATTTTTTCTCTAATTTTTAATTTTAATATTCTGTAATTTCATGCACAACCCCCTTTTCTTGTTGAGAGAAAATTTTCATTGGATTAATGTTTCTATTTGAATTTATGTCTTTTTTTCCCCTTGTTATTAGGACGGTTTAGATACTTAGAAGTTATTTAATTTATTAAAGGCTTTTCAAACGTGAGGATGGAAAGTAGGAATATTTATTAAATTCGGTCCTTATATCTACACCTATTTTTCCCTTTTCCATACTTTTAATTTCACAATCAACATATCCTCAAATATCATATTATTTATATTTCTTACTTTAACATTCTAATACATGATCATGAATCGTTACTTACCTTCTAGCCTTTCCTAATGCAAAGTGTTCCAAGTCGATTATGTCATTCAAGAACTTCCTCTTAAATTTCCAAGGGTGCAATGTTGCTTTCCCTTCATGCATGTGTCATTGAGGGGAACATGAGCATGACAATGGATACGAATGCCATCTCTTATGTCGCCCTATGTTGTGATACTAATGTAGTTGAGGAACAAGTAATCTACCTTGATGTGTGCCCCTTAGTAAATCCTCGTGAGCTACCCAATTTGGGTCTACACTCTAAGCATCATGAGCTTCAAGGCAAAGGCATCCCAATACTTTTTGTCCATAGTCACAGTGGGAGTGCTAGAAGGTGGAATCAAGGATGTTGTCTCACTCCTCCCTTGAAAGTGCATATGTCCTATATAGCCCCATCACCCATGTGTGATTCATTCTACCAAAAAATTGACCTATGCTTACATCCACTAACATGACATTAGAAATCATAGAAGAATATTGTGTACAAATTGAATTTGATTATCAATAATATGAAATCAATCAAACCAAAGGTTATTGACTCATCACATGCATTTTCATTCATATGGTCTCCTACCACACTCAAATAACCATTAGTGACATCTACTCATAAGGTTACTCATTGATATATCTACACATGCGAGAAAATCATTACCGAAATCATCATGACTACTCATAACATAATAAACAAAATAACACTAACTCGAATTAAAAAAATGTAAACATGGAAACATATTAATGAAATCATCATCATCATTATACAACATCAAATAGGTACATCGCAGTCATCATCACAACCAATAATAACATCAATTAGGTACATTACATTCATCATCACATCTAATAATAATAATAGTAAAATAACTAGATCATTAACCTAATTCCTCAAAGAATAATGTATGTGTCATAAGGCTATATCAAGGTTTAGATAATGTAAAATTTAGGTCAACTAGAGTGAGGAACTACATGCACCTCCCCTTAAAATGATATTTCATCCCAAACTATCAAAATATAAAAAGAAAATGATTAAGCATATACTTTGTGTCCTCCCAAGTAGAATTGGGACCGTAATTATCCCACTAGACCTTCACTTCATCGACCAATTGTTTCTTAAGTTGTAGAGTTTGCTAGTCCAATATGTAAATTGTCTCAACCATCATTGTCCCCTCATCCATGACCTACAAATAACTCAATTTAATAACATTAAAAGTATCTGAAGCATAATGAAGTAAGATAGAAACTGTAATACCCTCTTCCCACATTTACCCAAGCTACCTGCTCCACTGGGGTAAACATGTGACGAGAGGATACTATGATGTGATTCAACTCCCCATGTACATTTAAGGAAGTGGAACTGACATAATTAAACCAAACTGACCTTCCACACATGCTACAGAAACTTCAGGAGGCAACCAACCCTTCTAGGTGGCCAACCCCTGAGACAATTTGACATTTTATTGATATGGACCCTTAGTCACTCCCATGATAAGCCATTCATGCGACTGAGGCCTTCTAGTCGCTCCCATAGAAAGGCATGCCAGCGACTGTGGAATTTTCTAGGTAGTTTTGTGCCAGCGAACCCATATTCTATGCCAATTTCTCATGGCTATGTCTCAGGCCAGTGCCCAAAACTTCATGAAACTTACATAAATGAATAATGACATTGAAACAAGGCTACTAATGCAAACATGTATACAAGTGCTTGATCTGACCCTAATATCCATAACAGGAATTTCGTCAAACATGTCACAAATATGTAATCTACGAGTCATAACAAAAAATCTGAGCATAGGAGTCTCACACTTATTTGAGATTTGTAAAGAAGCATTGTTTCCTTATCACAATAGCTAAATTTTAATATATTAGGAAATATATTCATTCTACATTCATTTAATAATCAAAACATGATGAGAGTCATACATCAAGTCCATCATAAAACATACTCATAACCAACATATAACCAACACAAATAAAAGGGATATAACAGCTATAAAATCGACATATAAGCCAGTACATTTACACATGAAATACCAAGGAGAAGAAGCTCTTATTAATGAATGAAAAATTCAACTAGGTATGGGACTTCCATGAACCACCCGACCATATATTGGTTGCACAAAATATTTCTTTTAGCATGAATGTGGGAATCAAAAATCAAACCACCCGACCATATTCGACTCAAAACCAAACCAAACCAGGTTTCCTTAGGCTTTACCACAATCCCCACTAGGTCAATAGGCCCTAAACAAGCATGGATTCCACCAGATTTTTCCGCCTATACTGTGAGGAATTTTTCTACCTCCTAGTCTCTAGGCTTTACCATATATCCTACCATTCATTTTTCGAGGATTCTTAGGCCTAATCGAGAATCCACCCTCCAAGATTTATCGTATATCTCATCATTCACCGGTCAGGGATTCCTAAGCCTGATTGAGAACACACACCTCTAGGATTTACCTTATATCCCACCATTCATTGGTTGAGGATTCCTAGGCCTACCAAGGCAGACAAAATTCTGCTTTACCGCAACCCCACCTTCTCTGGTACAGGGATTCCTAGGCCATGTGTTTTTTCTTTCAGAGACTACCTCACTCAATTTCGAAACCATATGGAAATACCTCTCAACCAAATACAAGAGAAACCATCACACCATGGCTATCTGGAAATGGCGAGGCAAGGTTGAAGAACATTTTCACATGTGGAAAAACCCATGCCAATAACCAAATACACACGTGCATGTACCCTGCATGCCAAATCTAATAAGTAAATCATACATGCAAATCTATACCTGCAAAAAATCTCATTGTAGTTTCTTGATCATGCTCTTCATTGCTTAATCTTTGTTTCCCTTTTCCTTCTTTGTCCTTCCTTTTATTTTCTTGATCTAATGTTGAAGTGCTCCAAGAAAACTCTAAGTGTCCAACACTGTGAGAGAGAGAGAGCTCAAAAATTGAACTAACCAAAGGTACCAACTGAACCTCATAAGCTTTTTTATAAATGAGGCCTCTATTTTCTTCATTTTCTATTATTTTTCCTTCATTTTCCTCTTCACATGCAACCTATGACCTTTCACCTTCCTTTTCTCCTAATTTTCATTATTTTCATAAATAAAATTCCAATTACTGCCTCGTACCTTCCCAAAGCCTTTGCCATTGCCTTTTACAATTTCCTTAGCCATAATAAACCAAATAAACACCCCACACAAGGATTTTTTTCCCAACGTTCATATTGGAATATATGTCCCATGAACTTGGTTATCATTTTCCCTTTATTAACTTTATTTACATGGAATTTTGACTAGTGCTGTTACAAACACATGGGATACATAATGCATACATGAAATTGATGCAGGTAAAGCAAACCTATATGCTACTGACCCCTTCTTCTCTAATTATTTTAATGGTCCCAAAAATCATGGATAAAAATTTTCTCCCTTTCTGAAACTTATGGATCTCTTCTAAGGTATAATTATTAAAAAGACCTTATCTTACACTTTATAACTTTGATTTATCCCATGAGAATCTACATAGCTCTTTTGTTGATATTATGCTTTCTTTAACCTCCCTTTGATCATGGTTATTTTCTTTTCCATCTCGTGTACTACTCCAGGTCCTATCAATGTCTAATCCTCTAGCCGATCCCATTTTATAGATGTCGTGCAAGGCCTCCCATATAGGAATTTGAAAGGTTGCATCGTAATGGAACTCTAATATCTATTACTATAAGCAAATTCCACCAATGGTAAAAATTCATCCTATCGTTTTTGTTGGCCCATCACATATATATGTAACATATCCTCAAGGGTTTGGTTAGACATCTTTGTTTTTCCATTTGTCTCAATATTATAAGTCGTACTAAATTTTACTTGGGTTCCCATGGCCTCTTGGTAAATATTCCAAAATGTTTCGATAGACAATATTCCTTTATCTGATATGATATTTGTAGGCACTTCATGCAATCTCACTATCTCATCAAGTGTTATTTCAAGTGACTTATACATAGTCTTGACTGGTATGATATGGATACTTTTAGTCAAATTTTCCATGACTACAAAAATATTATCGTTCCTCCTTGTTGTAATAAAAAACCCCATAGTGAAATCCATCGAGATAATTTCCCATTTAGACTGGTATTGTGTGAGGTTGCAATAGTAATTATGAATGTTTATGTTTCACTTTTACTTACTAACACTCTAAACATCCTTCCACAAAATGTACAATGTCCTTCTTCATCCCTCTCCAAAAGAATAACAATTTCAAGTCCACATCCATTTTATTAACACCAGGATGCGCCATGTACATTGCTCGATGATATTTTCTCATAATAAAATGTTGTACTTCCTCATTTAGTGGTACTCAAATCCTTCAATGAAATCATAATATACCATCACTCTCTAAATAATACCCTTCATACGTTGAAATTATCATCTTAATTTCCTCTAAATTTGTTTTAAATTCTGTGTACCAATCATCCTCAACTTGCAATCCAAGCACTTGTTCCCTTAAATCCGTCTTCAAAGGAATCACTGGAAACATCCATGATTTCTAGCTTAGTGCATCTACCACCCTTTTTACTATTCCATTTATATATGTAATGACTAAACCATACTCAGTAATTAACTTTTACCACCTCCTTCGTTGGGTGTTTAAGTTGTCTTGTGTGAATATGGGTTGTAATCCACAATAATCAATATTAAGTTCAAAATTTCTTCCTAGCAAGTAATGTCTCCAAATATTTAGTGCATATACAATCACTGTCATATGTAGGTCGTGTTTCACATAGTTCTCCTCATGGGGTTTGAGATTTCTTGATGCATATGCTATTAGTATTCCATCTTGCATTCATATGCATCTGAGGCCTTCCTTTAATGCATCGTTGCAGAACATAAATTCCTACCCCATGTCAGGTACTTTAAGGATCATTGTAGTTGTTACCTATTCCTTTAACTTCTTGAATGCCTCATCACATTTTTCAATCGAAGCAAAATTTTTATTCTTCATTTGGAGTTCAATAATGGGGATTGTTATCTTTTAAAATCCTTCGACAAGTCTGTGATAATACTTAGCCATGCCCATAAAATTGCATGCTTCATGAACATTGGTTAGTTTCAGGTACTCCATGATGGCCTCGATATTTTAATTATCCACTACAATACCTTCTACATAGATAATGTGTCTGAGATAATGGATCTTGGATTGGTAAAAGTAAAACTTAGAAAATTTTTGATATACTATGGTTCTCTCTAAGACACTATAAAACAAATCTTAAGTGTTCATTATGCTCCTCTAGGATCTTTGAGTAGATCAAGATTTCATTGATAAATACTTGTATGAAATTTTCTAATTAAACTTAGAATATTTTTTCCATTAGACTCATGATAATACCCAAATCATTGGTTAGTCCAAATGGTAGTGCTACAAACTCAAAATTCCAAAATCTTGTCTTAAAGGTCGGCTTTGAAATATCCTCTTCCTTGATTTTTATTTGATGATATCCTGACCTTGAATTTACAAAACACAGTTGTCCCCATCATTTGGTTGAAAAAAGTCATCTATTCTTGGAAAAGGATACTAATTTTTTATCATCACCTTGTTCAACTAATGATAGTCAATGCATAATTGCTAGGACCCATTCTTATTTTTAACGAAAATTGTATATGTTCCCCACAAGTATATTCTAAGCCATATGAATCCCAATTCCAATAAAAATTTTAATTGGATATGTGACTCCTTTAACTCAATAGTTGACATATGATATGAAATATTCATAATAATCTTGATGTCAGGTTTAAGATCAATCATGAAATTGATCTCCCTCTTGGGAGGTATCCAAGGTAATCCTTTTGGAAATACGTCCTTGAATTCATAAAGATTTTGATATTTATCTAGATCCTTGAAGTCACATTTCCCATTCATTGATACAACTATGAACAATTGACATCCCTTTCATACGCATTTCATCATTTTTATCGACGAAATGTCATAAATGGACACACCTCAGTTCTGCCCTATCAAGGATTTACTTTTGACCTTTATCATCCATGAAATGTATTATCTCCTCCTTGCAATATATAGCTACATGGTCTTGTTCCAACCAATAAATTCTTATTATCATGTCACATGATATTAGGCCTATAGAATACAAGGAAACCTTTGTCTTACATGCACCTAGATCCACCTCACAATACCTTACCAACTTACCTACACTCATTTTCATTATACAAGCCATTTCTACATTCCTAAAATCATGTTATGCAATTACTTCATGTTTATTTTTTGACAATGCATTTAGATAAATAAAATATTCAATAGCTCCTAGATATAGAAAAATAACACAACTCATACCATTTATATTGTTTGTCATCTCAAATACAGTGGATTGGTGCTTAGTCTAGCAATTATTCACAACCACATGGATGTGATGAGAATTTTCTAGGTCCCCCACTATGCCTTGCTTCCAAGTTGAGTTATAATTACCTTATCGTTAATGGAAATGCCTCTCAAATTGTGGACCTCCATAATTCCAAGACCCCATTTGAGGATTTTGGCTCCTACCATTGGCTAAACTAAATGTTGGCTTGGAAATCTACTAATATGAACCAAATTTTTATTCTATTTGTTGCTATGGTGAGGCATGGAACTACTATGCAGAATGATACTGAAATTGTTTACGTGTCTATGGGGTGGTAGATAATTCTTGTTAAGATATAGTGTGTGAATTTTGTGTTGGAGGCTAATATGGTGGCCTCTAGTTTCTTGATCATTTTTGTTGACAACGAACTGGACCCCTATGAGAGTTCTTGTATTTTATATTATTCCCATTGGGTGCTCCTTGACCCTTTGGGCCTTGGTGGCCTACTCTATCTAGTATTAAATATCTCTTATTAAATAATAATTACTCATTGAACTGCCTCATGCAAGGGATGAGGCATAAAAATTCTATCCTTAGCTTATATATTGAAGTTCATTCCATACACAAACATGTTTACTCTCAAATTCTCTGTGTTTAATTGTGGGGCATAAAAGAGTAGTTCTATGAATTAGGCCTCATTATTAGGTATTGATTGAATTCTTTGATTAAATTGCATTAAATTCATTTATTTTTCTCTTAATGAACTCTTTTAACAGGTTGTGTTCTCTAAAATTTTATTCTAACAACTCCCAGGTTACCTCTAAAATGTTCATCCCCAACTGAGGTAATAACACTTTCCACCATAGAAATCCACTTCTTTTTAACTAAAATATACCCATTTTAGCTTTCATATTTTAGGTGTAATCCCTCAATTTAAAATGCATGGTCGTGTTCTCCAACCATGCTTATCCAACTTTTCCATCTGTTGACCCCCAAAAATATGGGAAATTTTCCTTTTCTAGTTTATGACACATTATTCCTTATTGGATTTTGGTACCCTTCATTTGGTGCAATGAGTCCTCCTTATTATTATTCCAAATGGTTTCTTAATGTCTCTAACATGTGCTAATATGACCTCATTAAGTTCAAAATTTCTCTATCAGGAATTTTTTCTTGTGCTCCCCATCATTGGGTAGGGTGACAGGAGTTGGTTACTAAGGTGGCGCCATGTTGCGTCATCTAGTAGTGCTACTTCTTCCAGCTCCTCTTCTAACCATGATTACTTTTTTCATTCAACCTCAAGTTTCTTTACTTCAATGAGATAGAAAGTACCAGCCTAGTATGCGACAATGGTATCAAGGCCCAATGTAGGAACTGGGAACTCCAATACCAACTTGTAAACCTCCTCCAAATACCTTAACTAACCCTTGTAAATATGTTTTTTTTATTTTTTTTATTTTAAATTTAGTATTCTATTCCATTCATACAGTTGTGTAATTCTCATATTCTAATGTCCAAGGTTGTTTATTTTTCGCCATTGAAATGAATGAAAATCAAATAATTCAATAATCATATTACAATCATGAGTTAATTATGTCACCAATTTGAGTGTGATACTAATCAAGATGTAATCTTAATTTCATTATTTTTACTCGTCATAGTAAGTTACTTTACTCATAATACATCACCTTTCTTCAATTTATTTACAAGTATGAATATTAGATTCCTAACTCACTATATTATATATTGATACATGTAATTATCCCAAAGTAATTTTTGGAAATAAGAACTAAAATTTTCATTGCATTAGTGCAATATCTTATATTTTGGTGTTAAGATTAAAAACTAGTTGAATAAAATTTGGGTATTCTTCATACTTAGTTAATTAAATGTATTTACCAAGAGTCATTGTTGCAACTTAGGTGGGTCATGTCATTGATGCAACTCTATTTCACATCACTGCTTCAAATCTAGTTGTTACAACTCCAATTCACTTTATTGTTGCAACTCCAAATTAGAAATGCATATTGTATTATATGGTTATTTATCTTTCATGCATTTTTATATTAACATACAGTTTATTATGTATTTCCATATATATATATATATATATATATATATATATATATATATATATATATATATATATAACAACTAACAATATGTTGTGGTTTTACTATGAGTAGAATATGTAGCACAACGATTATATATGTTATACAATTTCTAGTAACTAGTTGAGGACATGGTTATATAGCACTATGGATTTATTTATGAAGGTATTTTAAATGAATAGTTCCAATTGTTCTTGATTAAACCTATAAACATGCTAGTGCATACATGAGGAAAGGAGATTATTTATTATGAAGACCGATCAACTTATACATATTCATTAAAATATTTAATATGAGCCAACGAGATTTATATATAGAGAGATACCCACGTATTAAACGAACCAATTTTTTATGGAAATTAACTATGCGTAAACTTAGACTTATCGATGTTGTTAGATTAAAAAATCTATAGATAGATTTAATCAAAGGATTGATATGTGGAAAATGTTGGTTATGTGGAGTATCTCATTATTCATTTCCATTAATAATTGTAAGAGTATTCTATTACTCACAATATTATATAAAAGTACATAGAAGACCACCATTATATAGCAATGGAGGAGGCCTAGTGTTGGTTAAGGATAACTACGGCAAATAGACAGATGAAAGTCCCTATGTGAGCTTACAACTCACCATACTTAGCTCATAGGGAAATGAGGCATTGGAAAATCCAACTCTAACACCCCCCTTAAGAGAAACATAGGGAGTAAATAAATAAAAAAGAAAACAAAGAATGGATTCTAGAAACGAGGCCTCATTAGGTACCCATGTACAAACTCTCATAAGTGGAGAAAGAGAGAAAAATCCACAGGAAAAAACTCCCCCCCCCCCCCCTTCCCCCCCCCCAAAAGAGAGAAATATTTTGTAGAGACCAACCCTATATTTTACTAGATGAGTGCTAGGCTTTATATATATATATATATATATATAGTAACTAGGAAATTAAACCATAATCATACAAGTTTTAAACTCAGTAAAATTAAATCACTTATATCAAAGTCCATAAATTTAACTTCATAACAACATACATCTATTTAACTTGTTGATTATAGGCACAATGAAATCATCATAATTAAAACAATATAACTAACACATGTATCGTTCACCCTTAGATGAGAGCCAAACTTGACTTGTCGCTACTTGAGCTCCTTTGTTGCCGTCAACCTCCAAGCCTGAATGTTGTCATGCTTAATCCGAATGTAATGACCCACCGGTTGACCTCCCAGCCTACTCCTTGGGTACTCTCCTTCCCCGCGGACCCTCGAGCTGCAATGGGGTTATACAACGAAGGAATGTGCTAACTGATAGAGATGAGCCCCTCTTGGCTTAAGAGTCCCCTCTCTATAATATTCCACCTCACCAAACTCAACTATAGATCATAACCACTCAAAATGACATAATCTCCTCCATCCAACAATAGGGTAAACCAAAGGTCCTTTTCCCTTCCATTTCCCTTTTTTTTATAGAAGGATTCATAAGTGACACTTGGAATTTCATGCATAAATAATTGTTTTTTTATTAACCCAAAATTTGATTATTCACCCACCCATGTGTCACCCTCTCATCAAGACTCTCCAAAAATAATTTACTTAAATATTCATTTAAAATAGTATTTTCCTCAATCCAACAAGAATTCCTATTTCTTCTCCTAGTTGTCTCTTGATTCCCCCTTTTCTACTCCTTAATTTGTGTTTATTACTGAAGTTAATTGATAAATCTCAGATTTGGTCCCCTGACTACCTCAATTTTCCTTTTAGATGAATATTCTTATGTTGGCTCTTGCCACATGGAAATTCTCTAAATTTCTCAAATTTTACTTTATTAATCTTATTTTAATTCACAACCCTCTTCTCTTAATGAAGTTTTTAATAAAACTTTATACTTAACTCTATGTCCCTCTTTCCCCCCCTTTTGCCTAATTAAGTTACTTATGTACATTATCCACTTAATATTTTTTTTTAACATGGAAAAGGTAGAGTTATCATGGTAAATTATTTTATCTCTTCCTATTCCTCCATTACCCTAAGTTTTATTCTTGATTTAATTCTTTTGGTTCTGACATCATATATCACTTGATATAAATTAGTTGGATTTTCTTATATTGATTATATTTATTAGTTTCTTTAATGATGTCGAGGGTGTCAAGTTGGTCATGCCCTTCAAGAACTTCCATTCGAAGTTCCAAGGGTGCCATGCCTAAGAATTTATTTTTGATGCCAAGGGTGCCAAGTCGGTCATGCCCTTCAAGAATTTCTCTTGAAATTCCAAGGGTGCCACACCACTTGCCCTTCAAGTATCCAGTGGTTATGAGGGGAAATTATACGTGCAACGACAGAGACCCCTATCATCTCGTATGTTGCCTACTATAGTGAGAATAATGGTGCTGGGGATCAAGGAATCCGCCTTGATGCGCGCCCCCAGAAAATCCTCGTGAGCGAACCAAATTTGGGACCTGCCCCCACGACATCGTGATCTTCAAGGCGAAGGTATTTCGACCTTTCCAGCCTAAGTCACGGCGGGAGTGCTAGCGGGTGAGATCACGAACACTGTTCCACCCCTCCCATGTTTTTCCATCCAATTGTACAACCCCATCACCCATATGTGGGTCATTCGGCCAAGAAACTAACATGTTCCTGCAACCACTGACATATCATCAAAGTATATGTAATATATATAACAAATTTCAACTGAACTTAGAATTTCAAAGAAAAAATATTAATTTCTATCAAACCAAATGTTATCCACTCATCATATGTGAGTGCCTCTGGTGGTTTCCTGTCATACTCAATAATCATCAGTAACAAAGTTCTCAGTGTTATTCATTATCATAATAGAAACATCAACATGACCTAGTCATTCACATCATTGTTTATTTTGAATCAGAACTAATGTAAGTAGCTACATATGGGACACATCCATCATGTTTATCATAATCATAACATCAATGATAAATTAACATATCCATCAAAAGTATTATCATCGTAACATCAATAGAAAACATATCTATCCATAAAATCTATCATCATCATGATATAAATAGAGAACATGCATATCCATTAATGTTACAATCATATCAATAGAGAACATGCATATCCATAGATGCTATCATCATCATAGTATCAATAAAGACATACATAACCATCACATCCACTAATAATAGAGTCATGTGTCCGGATCCTCAACCTGAGGTCCTCAAAGAATAAACTGTGGGTCTTAGGGCTAAATAATGTTAAAATTCATATCACTGTCAGTCAACTAGAGTAGGGCACTACATACACCCCCTCTTAATAGTGGACTTCTTCTCGAAGTCCTTGGAATAGATAAGGAAAATGATGATGCATCTCTTCAGCATCCTCCCAAGTGGCTAAACTAGGACTGTAATTGTCCCACTGGACCTTAACCTAGTCCAATAATCGTCGTCTAAGCTACAAAGTTCGTTGGTCTAATATGCAAACTGGTTCGACCATCACCTTGCCCTTGTCCGAAACCTGCAAGTGACCTAAGTCAATAACATGTGATGGATCTGAAATATAATGATGCAAAATAGAAACATGAAACACATCATGAATACATGCTAGGGATGGAGGTAATGCGAGTCTATATGCTACCGGTCCTTTTCTTTCTAAAACCTCAAAAGGTCCCAAAAACCATGGAGACAATTTTTCTCCCTTTCCAAATCTTATAGAGCTCTTTTGGGGCCTTACTCTTAGGAACACCCTATCTCCCACTTCATAACTTCGGTCTATTTGATGAGAGTCAGCATAACTCTTTTGTCGATCTTGTGCTTCTTTTAGCCTCCCTTTAATCATAGTCATTTTTTCTTCCATCTCTTGCACCACTTCTGGCCCTATTAATACTTGGTCCTCTAGTCAGTCCCAACTAAGAGGTGTTCTGCACGGTCTTCCATACAATAACTCAAATGGTGCCATCTTGATGGAACTTTGATAACTGTTATTGTAAGCAAATTCCACCAAAGGTAAAAACTCCTCCTATTTCTTTTGTTGGTCCATCACATACATTCGAAGCATGTCTTCGAGGATTTGATTAGTCCTCTCTGTCTGACCATCTATCTCAGGGTGGTATGCAGTTCTGAAGTTCAATTGGGTTCCCAAGGCTTCTTGGAAAATAGTCCAAAACCTTTCTGTAAACACTGCTCCCCTATCTGATATGATCTTCCTAGGAACTCCATGTAATCTTACAATGTCATCAATAAAAACTCTTGCTATCTCTGGTGCCTTATATCTAGTCTTAACTGGTATAAAATGGGCACTCTTGGTCAATGTGTCCACCACTAAAAATATGGAATCATGTCGTCTTGAGGTCATTGGTAGTCCCACAATGAATTCCATTGATATAACTTCCCATTTAGATTCTAGTATCTCATGGGGTTGCAATAACCCTACTAGATCTTTATGTTCAGCTTTTACTCGCTGAAACTCTAAGCCTCTTGCTACAAAGTTTACAATGTCCTTCTTCATTCATTTCCAAAAGAAAATTGGTTTCAGGTCTGCACTCATCTTCTTAACACCATGGTGTGCCATGCATATTGCACGGTGTGCTTCATTCAAGATCAACTGGTGTATATCTTCATTCGGTGGCACATATATCCTTCCTCAAAATCATAGAAGTCCATCACTATCAAGGAAGTATTCTTCATATTTTTGGATCTTCATTTCATCCTCCCTCAAACTCTTGCTAACCTCCTTGTACCAGGTGTCCTTAAATTGCAAGTCAAGCAACTTCTCCCTCAAATTTGTCTTTAAGGGAATCACTGAAAATATTCGAGGCCTCCTACTTAAAGCATCAACCACCCTATTTATTGTTCCTTTTATGTAAGTAATATCAAAATCATATTCAATGATTAGCTCAGACCATCTTCTTTTCCTTGCATTTAAGTGGTCCTGAGTGAATATGTGTTGTAGCCCACAATGGTCAGTTCTAAGTTCAAACTTCCTTCCTAGAAGGTAGTGTCTCCAAATATTTAGTGCATAAACAATTGCTGCCATTTCTAGATCATGGGTTGCGTAGTTCTCTTCGTGGGTTCTAAGTTTTCTTGATGCATATGCTATTACTCTTCCTTCCTGCATTAATACACAACCCAACCCTTGCTTGGAGGCATTAGGCAAACCAAAAATTCTTGTTCCATATTTAGCACTTTCAAAATTGGTGTCGTCGTTAATAATACCTTCAACCTTTGGAATGCCTATTCACATTTTTCAGTCCAAATGAATTTCTTGTTCTTTCTTTGGAGCTCGGTAATGGGGCTTGCTACCCTAAAAAACCCTTCGAAAAATCTACAATAATACCCTGCCATGCCCATGAAACTTCATATTTCACGAACATTGGTTGGTGTTGGCCATTCCATGATGGCCTCTATCTTTGTCGGGTCTACCGCGATACCATCCCCATAGATAATGTGCCCAAGATAATGAATCTTTGATTGGTAAAAGGAACACTTTGACATTTTTCCATACAATTGGTTTTCTCGAAGACATTGAAGAACTATCCTCAAGTGTTCGTCATGATCTTCTGGGGTCTTTGAGTAGATCAAAATTTCATCGATAAATACTTGTACAAACGTGTCTAAGTAATCCTGGAATATCCCATTCATCAAACTCATGAAAACACCCAGGGCATTTGTCAGTCCGAAGGGTAAAATTACAAATTCATAATGCCCAAATATTGTCTTAAAGGCTGTCTTCGGGATATCTTCTTCCTTGATTCTTAATTGATGGTATCTTGACCTCAAATATATCTTTGAAAACACAGTTTCCCCTTTCATTTGATCAAACAAGTCATCTATCCTAGGTAAAGGATATTGATTCTTTATTGTCACTTTGTTCAACTGGCGGCAGTTAATGCACAGTCACCAAGACCCATCCTTCTTCTTAACAAAAATCACGGGAGCTCCCCACGGAGATATTTTGGGTCGTATGAACCCCAAGTCCAACAATTCCTTTAATTTTATTTGCAATTACTCTAGTTCTGGAGCTGACATACGATAAGGTGTCTTTGCAATAGACTCAGTGCCTGGTTTAAGGTCGATGGTGAAATAAATTTCCCTTTTTGGGGGTAGGCCAGGTAATTCTTTAGGAAATACATCCTTGAATTCAACAAGAATTGGATGTTTATCAAATTTTTCAAAATCACCCTTATCATTTAGAGCTACCACCGTGAACATTTGACACCCCTTTCATCTATATTTCATTAGTTGAATGGAGGAGATGAACCTTAGGGACACCCCTCGGTTCTTTCCCCTCAATGATTTTCTTTGTCCATCATCATCTGTGAAATATAGTACCTTGTCATTGCAGTCTAGGAGTGCCTCATGTCGCTCCAACCAATCCATTCCTATAACTACGTCATAGACTCCTAATATCATAGAATACAAGGATACCTTGGTTTTACATATACCCAGGTCCACCTCACAATCCCTTACCATCTTTCCTACATTTCTTTTCATACCACATGCCATTTCTACATGACTAAAATCATGTTGAGCAATTGGTTTGTGTTTAATCCTTGATAATTCATTTAAAGAAATAAAAGAATCAATAGCTCCTGGATCTATTAAAATGACAAAATTCATACCATAAATATTACCTGTGGTTTCCAACACAGTGGACTGGTGTTTGACCTGATGATTGTTCACCACTGCATGGATGTGATAAGCCTTCCCCAAGTCCCCCACCGTAGGTGATTTCTGAGTTGAGTTGGTATTACCTGTCTTTTGAGGGCAATCCCTCTCATAGTGAGTACCTCCACAAGTCCAACACCCCCTCTTAGGAGCTTGGCTTCTATTATTGACTAATCTGGGAGTTGGCCTGGAAATCTGTTGGAAAGAGCCAGATTGTTGGAATCGATGCTGAGGTGGTGTGACTTGGTGTTGTCGCATAAGACGATGATGTTGTTGTTGATGAGCTTGCTGAGGTACCCTATGCAACTCTTGAGTTGGATGCCTATATGGTGTTCCAGTAGACCACTTTTGATGATTGAGCATAGGACCCCTTTGAAAATTTCTACGTTCCATACTATTTCCATTGGCTACTCTTGATCCTGCGGGCTTGTTTGTCTTACTAGGTCCATTATTCATGATCTCATCCTCTGCGATAATTGCTCGTTGAACTGCCTCGTGCAAGGTGCGAGGCGTTAAGATCCTAACCTTAGCCCAGATGTTACCATTTAATCCATACACAGATTTTTTCACCTTGAGTCTTTCTGTGTTTAAGTGAGGGGCATAACGGAGTAATTAAATTAAATGAGCCTCATACTCTAGTACTGAGCGACTCCCCTGCTTTAATGCATTGAATTCATTTAATTTCCTCTCAAGAAATTCCTGTGATAGGTAGCGTTCTCTAAACTTTTCTTCAAACAATTCCAAAGTTACTCCTGAGATATCCATCCCCAATTGGGGTAATAAAGTCTTCCACAAAAGTAGTGTGTTTCCCTTTAGCTGGAATATACCCATCTTGGCCTTCATGTTTGAGGTATACTCTCTCAGGGTAAAGCACATAGCCATGTTTTCTAACCATGCCTCTGCAGATTGACCATCTGTGGACCCCCAAAACTCTGGAAATTTTACCTTTTCAAAATCTCGATGTACATCATTTCTTGTAGTGTTTCGGGGTGCTTCATTTTGTATGACTGGTCCTCCATGATCTTGTTCCAGACGGTTTATTAATACCTCAGACATGTGCTAGAATGATTTCATTAAGTTTAACAATTATCCTGCTGGTATTTGTTCTTGTGTTGAGATGTTTTCCTCATCATTGGGTGGGGTGGCAAGAGTTGGTTGTTGTGGTGGTGCCATGTTGTGCCCTCTAGTTGCCCCACTCCTTCTGGTGCTTCTTCTAACCATGGTTCACCAATGAATCCTGCCAAAATTGAACACGATTTTCCTTGAATATTTGTTTCATGTGTAAACATGAAATATATATATATATATATATATATATATATATATAGTTAAATGTCCAACATTTAGTAATTTAGAAATTATATTTTAACATAAATACATTTAAAATTTTAGACTACATAGCATAAAAAGAATATTACTTTCATACATAGCACAAATAAATTTAAAATTTTACAATACTATATTATATGAAAAACTATCGCTTTAATACACAACATAAATAAATTTAACATTTTAAACTATAAAAATATTAATTTAATACACATCATAAATAAATTTAAATTTTTAAACTGCAAAAACTATTACTTTAATATACAACATATTGGGTAACACATGGATTTTTTTATTTATTTTTTTATTTTATTTTTCAGCTACAATGAAGAATTTGCCAAAAAATCCACGTTAGATATTGCAAGTTCTTAAATTTTATTTTTAACATGTAAAAAAAACACTATGAATTGTGTGAGATAAATTCATGAAGTGTTCAAATATAGAATATTATATTTCTTATGCCCAATATACATCTCATCATATTGGATATCAATGGTTCATTTTGGAAGGATATTTGCAATCCTTACTTATGGACTGTAGTAACAAAATTCTTCTGAACTAACTAACAAACTCGAAAATTCAGCATTAAATTGGTTCCTATCAGTCGGTGAGATGGTAGCAATTAATATTACATCGTTACAGACATATCTGGAAGAAATTTATTCAGGGGATAGACATGGTTAATTTAATTTCCAGTGTCCACTATTTTAGTAGTTAATATGCAAGGACATGAACTACTGGCATCAATTAATATAACTTCCATGATTTCACTTATCCCATTGTTATTAATTATGCAGCAAGGATGCATATTTCACAATTTATACGGTATAAATTACACACTGACTACTACATACTGTACACACAATCAATGGACGTCTCAAAAACTGGATTTTAAATCCCAAAAATAATTGTTCCATTGCAGCTGGAAATGGGAACTCTAGAATAGAATAGAATAGAAAAATGCAGCCTCTCAAATAATTTTGCTATATTTTAAGAACGAAGCACTCATTTCATTTATAAATTTCTAGAAACAGTTAGCATACCTGAAACTGGTTTCCCCAGACTGAATATTGCTTCAATTTGAACTGAGAAATATAATCCAAAGTTAGCAGAGAGTACGTAGAATCACATTGTGTGATTTATGAATTCAAAAATTGGATTAGCGAAACATATTGATGTATTTTAATAATGAACTCTCACCATTCAAAATGCATGTTAAATTGCAGGAAATGTCAACAATATGATTTTGGTCTGTCAAGGATAAGTCCTGAAGAAAGAATTGTGTTTTGGGGGGCTTTTTAGATTAAAAATAAACATGTCAATGCCCTGAAGAAAGAAATACATTTCTTTCTTAATTTTAAATTACATAAGACCAAAATGTCAATATGAGGCTAATAAAATTGATTCCCTACCCAAGGAAAAATTCCCAACTTCTCAGCAATGTAAGAAAAAAGAAATAGGTTGGGGATTGCAATCAGAATCTTTAAAAACATTCAATAAACTATGTCTTGATCTTTCATATATACATTGTATTATACTACTTTAATAAAATGAAAATTTCCGTTTGGGCAGCATCCAAGAAATACAACACTCCTTACAGGGAAGAAGAAAATTACTATCAGAGAAAAACAAAGAAGCATACATCCCTTTGACTAAAGATGGGAACCTACCTCAGTTCATAAAAAGAAATTTGATTCAGTTGTTTTCTTACAGTGAAAAACAATATTATGCTGAAATGTATGGAATAAACACCAAAGCACTTATTTTTTACAACTAGGTTGAGGAAATATTGCACATGATTTGCATTGATTCCAAATTTGATCTTTATCCATGAAGAATTTACTCCCCATGTACCCTAAGGAGCCAGCTTCCCACCGATTGGTTGGAGAGTCTTTTATGGCCCCCTACTGAGTTGAAAATAGGGAAAAGTCCACACATATATTTTCACAAACACTTAGTCAACAATCTAAATTAGATTTGGAAATATAATAACCCAGGTTTAGAACCGGTGTGCAATCATTTGTATCAATGATGTTGTGCTGAAACCGAAGGTTGTTGAGATATTTCATCAAAAAGTTTTCATACAATCTCAGGAAAATATTAGATCATAAACCCTGATGCTAATAAATTTTTTTTTCCAGATACCTATTAAGAAAATTGTGAAAAGAGTAATACAACCCACCCAAATTGTTCAACAAAATTTCCCGCACCCAAAATGTTAAGGTATCAATTGAAACAAATCATTCTTGATCGGAAAAAAAAAAAAAAAAAAAAAAAAGATAAAGGGATACCACCGTATCATACCCACTGCAAAAGTTTAATTGTTCGCGTTACATGGCATATATGTGGTCAAAAACTAAGAAACTTCGGTACCCACAACATTTAAAACATTAAAAAAAAAACGGATCTGACAAGCTACCACGCACCATAGAATTCTAATAAGCTAAACTGATAGAACAAAAAGGTGAATGAAAGGGATTTTCATTTTCCTTTCCCAATTATAATTAGCGTTATCTACCCCTAATAGAGTAAGGATATAGGTATTGTCGTTTTACCTCTACAGATTTTTGATATTTCTTGAATTCCATATACTCAAATAAAACGTCATTTGTAAAAATGGAACTAGTAGAAACATTAAATCTATATATTTGTATACAATTACAATGAGATCACCCATATTAATAATAAACCGGAAGGATCCCCACCTGAAAGATGGGTAGTTTTGTATTTTGTCTACGAAGTAGTGATAAGTCAATTATGCACAGTGATTAATTTAACCACACAACGTATGTAAAACATATGTACACCAGCTTAACCACACTGTATGTGAGCTAATAATGGGGTGTAGATCTGAGAACAAGCCACTACAGAGTCGTTTTTTTTTTAATACAAGAAATTTCCAGAAAACTGAACAGAAAGGAGCCAAAAATAACGTTGCAGGAATTTATAACACAGGTTGAAAACATGATGACTAAAAGCTCCCAAACATGGATACTACTCATAAAGCAATACGAGGTGGAAAAGAACTTATAAATGCATGTAGGGTAGGAAGATTTCGCTCCGATTGGTATGACATGAGAGGAAGAGTAGATAGCTCTGAAATTCCAAGTCGTGTCTATGATACAAAAAAAAATGTCTAAGGAGAAATCTCTACAAGAAGAAGGTTTGTACATCGAACTAGAAGAAGGTTCCATAGACCCATGTAGTATATATATATATATTTTCACCTTCAAAGGTAAATGAATTTCATCATGATGGTTATGGATGGATTCATAACGATATAATAGAGTTTGATTTTGTCATAGAACCAAACATAATCAAAAAGGTTTCTAAGTCCACAAAACTCATGGCTCATAAAAATAATACAGGGAAAACCTTGATACTTTATGGGCCTATAGGTCCTAGAGGTTGAACCTGACCTCCCAGCCTACTCCTTGGGTACTCTCCTTCCCCGCAGACCCCCGAGCTACAATGGGGTTGTACAACGAAGGAATGTGCTAGCTGATAGAGATGAGCCCCTCTTGGCTCAAGATTCCCCTCTCTATAATACTCTACCTCACCAAACTCAACTATAGCTCATAACCACTCAAAATGACATAATATCCTCCATCCAACAATAGGGTAAACCAAAGGTCCTTTTCCCTCCATTTCCCTTTATTTTATAGAAGGCTGCATAGGTGACACTTGAAATTTCATGCATAAATAATTATTTTTTTATTAACCCAAAATTTGCTTATTCACCCACCCATGTGTCACACTCTCATCAAGACTCTCCAAAAATAATTTACTTAATTATTCATTTAAAATAGTATTTTCCTCAACCCAACAAGACTTCCTATTTCTTCTCCTAGTTGTCTCTTGATTCCCCCTTTTCTACTCCTTAATTTGTGTTTATTACTGAATTTAATTGATAAATCTCAGATTTGGTCCCCTAACTACCTCAATTTTCCTTTTAGATGAATATTCTTATGTTGGCTCTTGCCACATGAAAGTTCTCTAAATTTCTCAAATTTTAATTTATTAATCTTATTTTAATTCACCACCCTCTTCTCTTAATGAAGTTTTTAATAAATCTTTATACTTAAATCTATGTCCCTCTTTCCCCCCCCTTTTTCCTAATTAAGTTACTTATGTACATTATCCACTTAATATTTTGTTTTAACATGGAAAAGGTAGAGTTATCATGGTAAAATATTTTATCTCTTCCTATTCCTCCCTTACCCTAAGTTTTATTCTTGATTTAATTCTTTTGGTTCTAACATCATATATCACTTGATATGAATTAGTTGGATTTTCATATATTGATTATATTTATTATTTTCTTTAATGATGTCGAGGGTGTCAAGTTGGTCATGCCCTTCAAGAACTTCCATTCGAAGTTCCAAGGGTGCCATGCCTAAGAATTTATTTTTGATGCCAAGGGTGCCAAGTCAGTTGTGCCCTTCAATAATTTCTCTTGAAATTCCAAGGGTGCCACACCACTTGCCCTTCAAGTATCCAGTGGTTACGAGGGGAAATTATACGTGCAACGAAAGAGACCCCTATCATCTCGTATGTTGCCTGCTATAGTGAGACTAATGGTGCTGGGGATCAAGGAATCCGCCTTGATGCATGCCCCCCAGAAAATCCTCGTGAGCGAACCAAATTTGGGACCTGCCCCCGTGACATCGTGATCTTCAAGGTGAAGGTATTTCGACCTTTCCAGCCTAAGTCATGGCGGGAGTGCTAGCGGGTGAGATCACGAACACTGTTCCACCCTTCCCATGTTGTTCCATCCAATTGTACAACCCCATCACCCATATGTGAGTCATTCGGCCAAGCAACTAACATGTTCCTGCAACCACTAACATATCATCAGAGTATATGTAATATATATAACAAGTTTCAACTGAACTTAGAATTTCAAAGAAAAAATATTAATTTCTATCAAACCAGATGTTATCCACTCATCATATGCGAGTGCCTCTGGTGGTTTCTTGTCATACTCAATAATCATCAGTAACAAAGTTCTCAGTGTTAGTCATTATCATAATAGAAACATCAACATGACCTAGTCATTCACATCATTGTTTATTTTGAATCATAACTAATGTAAGTAGCTACATATGGGACACATCCATCATGTTTATCATAATCATAACATCAATGGTAAATTAACATATCCATCAAAGGTATTATCATCGTAACATCAATAGAAAATATATATGTCCATAAAATCTATCATCATCATTATATCAATAGAGAACATGCATATCCATTAATGCTACAATCATATCAATAGAGAACATGCATATCCATAAATGTTATCACCATCATAGTATCAATAAAGACATACATAACCATCACATCCACTAATAATAGAGTCATGTGTCTGGATCCTCAACCTGAGGTCCTCAAAGAATAAAGTGCGGGTCTTAGGGCTAAATAATGTTAAAATTCATATCACTATCTGTCAACTAGAGTAGGGCACTACATTTTTCAATCTCAAATTATCATGGAGCTGAAATTGTAGATCCCATAACAATCCACTAAATGGAAATAACATAGGCCCGCTCCAATCAAGAAGTACGAAATGTTGAAGTACCAAAATTCTGAAGATGGGAGTTGTGAAACCTCAATGAGGTTGGTCAATCTCTAAATAAGGATTGTTGCAAAGGCACATAGGTGGAAAAAATTGTCAACTTCTCCCAAAAAAACTTCAAAGAAACTAGGTGTCGATAAAGAACCAGGAAAAGGCTTCAAACATAAGAAACACCATCAACAAAAAACAAATAATGAGGCTTGTAAGTATGGCAATCTCAGCTCAAAATTTGTACAAGAAAACTTTTGAAATTGTATGAACAACTTCACTATCACACTGATCAAAGAAACAATATATGTCACCACCTAACTACCCCCCCTAAAACACCACTACAGAAAGAGCGAGAATCAATAGTCTTCATTGTCATCAAATTTCCCTCCCTGAAACACAAATAAGGGAACAATTGCAATCAACAATGAGAAAATGATGCAACATGAGGATATGAATTCTGCAAGCATTGGTTCAATTGACGC
Organism: Pinus albicaulis; assembly: GCA_034641835.2. Taxonomy (NCBI): domain Eukaryota; kingdom Viridiplantae; phylum Streptophyta; class Pinopsida; order Pinales; family Pinaceae; genus Pinus; species Pinus albicaulis. Next base: position 797,023,221 of record CM076584.1, on the reverse strand, counting down.
CATTACCTTCCATCGACCCATCCACAAACGATCTTGATGGTCTGAACTGGTCCACGATTATTTTCTCATGTATCTTCCGTAAGGATTCAAACTCAAATTTGGGTGCCTCAACATTTCCATCTCAAATTAAATTAGAAACCATGTCATCAATATGTTTATCACAATTAATAGCAGCATTTTCTTCAAGCACCTCACAGTTGGATGTAGGTGATGTTGAAATTTTCAACAAGAAACAATGAAATTGGCATCCATAAACAACATCCATAAAATGGCATCCAGAAATGGTTACCATGGAGGCTTTTGATTTAATTATTTCTTAATTAAAATAGAATAAATGTGTGTCAAATTTATTTATCCCTTAAATAATTGGGCAATAAATTGTAATCTTATCTCATAATCACTTGTAATAGTTAACTGAGTGTGATAGACTCAGTTAGCTCATGAAATTCGAGTTGAGGGTGGTTGGTGAGGCGTGTAGAGTGATTATATTTGTTTTAGAGTCCAAGTTGCAGTTAATGCATTATTTTAATGCATGAGAAATCAGTTAACTCAGTTAAGTGAGTTAACGTCAGTCTAATTAGTTGTAACTGATTGTTACACTAGTGAGAGTCCAAGTGAATTAAATTAGATTTAATTCACATGTGGTGATATCTCAAGTGACTGATGATTTATTATTAATATTTGCATGCATGTTAGTTCTGATGAAGACCCAATTGAGGCAGAGGTTAAAGGGAAGTTAATTATCAGTTGTATTTTTATCCAACTACCAAAATGAAGTTAAAACACCATAGTATTTCCCATGATTTTTGCGCAGTCAAGGAAGGAAGAAATTCCTAAATAATAGGGATTTAATTCCACATGAATTGCGTGAGAAAGGCAGGC